>CM053789.1:526016209-526526209 GCA_028749045.1 Cupressus sempervirens | reverse complement strand
AAAAAATAAATCCTTGTTTTAGGTGTCAATCTGTTATTCATGAAGTAGCCATTGCTTCTTTTGAATTCAAGTTGTGCATAATTGGCATAATATTGAGCACCTATTTTAGGTTCTTTCCCTATGTGCATGCATTTTGATGTTTCATATTCTTTGATTCCTATAGTTTTCATC
Organism: Cupressus sempervirens; assembly: GCA_028749045.1. Taxonomy (NCBI): domain Eukaryota; kingdom Viridiplantae; phylum Streptophyta; class Pinopsida; order Cupressales; family Cupressaceae; genus Cupressus; species Cupressus sempervirens. The sequence continues at coordinate 526,526,038 of CM053789.1, read as the reverse complement.
GAGTGAGGCATGTTATTTATGTTTGCACAGTTTCCAAAGATGATGTGGCATCTTGCACAATTGGGAGCCAACTCCTAACTCTCATGTGAGTCTATCCTTAAGTGTGCATGATCTTATGTTTTCTTTTTCTTGGGTTTTGGTTTACTCTTCAAAGACTAGACCTATAATGTAATTAAATGCTTGGCTAGCTGACTTGTGGCTTAGTTGACTATATAAGAAGTTGGGTTAGATGTAGGAACATAGATTTATAACTTAGATCAATAAGAGTAGAAGATAGAGCTACAAGCTAGGACTCATATTTATATTCTTATTATGTATAAGGCCTCAAAGCTGAGCATCTTGCTAATTTATTTGCAAAGTTAAATAATTACACCTACTAAATTTTTGCATATAGCCTTGTTTTCCTTATTGTGTATTTGATTAGCTTTCATGTATTACTCTTAGCAAGGGTAGCTTGTGGTTTCCTCCTAATTGAGATACCTCAATCTTACATCATGTGGTATCAGAGTTGAGTTCTTGCTTGAAGCTTGGATCATAGAGAGCCTTGTTGAATTTAGTTGTAGAGTGACAGATCTAAAATCTAACCTATAACTTGCATAAGGTTACAACCTTGTAGGAACTATTTGTCAAAATGGTTCATGGTAGATGAAATGTTGATAATTCTATTATAGAAATGTTGAGGAAGATTGCAGTGAGACTTGAAGTTGTTGAGCCAGCATAGAGAAGAGGTGTACATCTTTAAGATGTTAGTGATGATGAAGAAGTAACGCCTAATCCTAATCTAGAACATTAGGTTGAACAAAATGAGGAAATGCTTTTGAAAGTTTTTTCTAGGGTGAATGTTATACCTATTGTTAAATTTTCTTGCTATGATGGAAGAATTGAGACTAATGGTGTATTGGATTGGATCTCTAATATGGATAAGTACTTTGAGTGTGAAAGTAATCTTGATAGCAAGAATGTCAAGATAGCAGTCACAAAGTTGAAGGGTCATGCTTCACTTTGATGGGATCATTTGAAAATGAAAAGACATAAGAAAGGAAAAGAAAATATCAAGACATGGATGAAAATGATTGGAAAACTAAAGGAGAATTTTCTCCTTGTTTATTACCAAGTTACCTTGTTGAGGAAAATGCAAAATTTGAGACAAAAAGATGTGAGCGTGAAGGAATATACTAAGGAATTATATAAGTTGGATATTAGATCTGGACTTGTGGATGATGAAGTTGAGAAAGTGGCTAGATATCTAAATGGTTTGTGGAGATCAATTCAAAATGAGATAAGTTATGTTAAAATGTATAATATAGAAGAAGCCTATTAGTATGATCTAAAAGATGAAGAAATATTGGTGAAGAAAGATGATCAAATAAAAAGAGGAAGAAGTGGAATATTTTAAAGAAATAGAGATAGAACCTATGGAGAAAGTAGTAAATTTGAAGTACAAGAAAAAGGGAAATCTGATTAGAAAGAGGGAAATGTTGGAAAGAGAGGTAATTACACTAGAGGTAGCTATACTAGTTACCCTAGGATAGTAATAATGCTAAAAGGGATGAGAGACCTTGGTTTAAAGGTACTTGTTATAAATGTGGTGAAGAGGGAATTAGAGATTTTGAATGTACTAATTATGGTAAAAAGGTTGGAGGAAGTGGCAAAAATGTTTTGTCCTATAAAGAACTTGTTGAAATACCTAATGAACCTGAGAATGGTGAGAATCTAATGATAAGAAAGGTCTTATGGAATGATAAATTAGATGAAAGACCTATTTTTAGTAGAATTCTATTCAAAACCAAATGTAAAATTGATGGAAAATGTTGTAAATTGATCATTGACAATGGTAATTCTGACAATCTAGCTTCTAAGGAACAACTAAACAAGCTAAAGTTGTAGAGGTTGAGACATTTGAAACCCTTATCATGATCCTTGGAGTTGAGGTGAGCATAAATTTTTGGTAAGTGATAAATATGTAGGGAAATTTAAGATTGGAAATTATTATGAATAAGTCTTGTGTGATAGTATGTATATGGATTGTTGTCACATTTTATTAGGTGGACCTTTTCAATATAATAGACAAGCATTACACAATGGTAGATTGAATCAATATACTATTTGTGTGAATGGAAAGAAGCAGGTTTTATTTCCATTAATTGAGAAACTTGGTGAGAAAAATTGTACTATAGTAAGAGTTTGTTTGGTGGATGGAAATCAATTTGTTAAAGATGTGAAGGAACAAAACATATGTCTTGCCTTGATTCCTAGGAAGATTGAAAAATAAGATGAACTTAAGCATACACTTGAGATAAAATATTTTTTAGATGAATTTCAAGATGTTATTTCTAAGGATGCACTTGATAGATTTCCTCCTATGAGAAGTATTAGTCATTGTATGGATTTGATACCTAGAGCTAGCTTGTTGAATAGAGCATTGTATAAACTAACCCCTGTAGAGAATCTTGAGTTGAATAGACAAGTGCAAGATTTTCTTGAGAGAGGTTTGATAAGAGAAATTTTGAGTCCTTGTGTGGTACCTTTTGTATTGACACCTAAAAAGAATGGATAATGGGGATTCTGCACTGATTCCAAAATTGATTTGAAAAGTGGATATCATCATATCAGAATTAGAGAAGGAGATGAATGGAAAACTACTTATTAAGACTAACGAAGGCTTGTATGAATGGTTGGTTATGCCATTTAGTTTGAATAATGCACCTAGCACTTTCATGAGATTGATGAATGAAGTTTTGAAGAGATTCTTGGGGGGGGAATTATTGTATACCTTGATAACATATTGATTTTCTATCAAAATAAAGAGGGACATCTTGAGCATGTCAGACAAGTGTTGCAAAGGTTGAAAGAGGAATTTTTATCAATTAATTTGAAAAAATGTTCTTTCATGAAAGAGGAGCTAATATATCTTGGTTTCATGATTTCAAATGAAGGTTTGAAGATGGACCTTGAGAAGGTAAAAGCTATATTGGAATGGCCTATTTTTGAGACTATTGAAGAAGTTAGATCATTTCATGGGTTGGAAAGTTTTTACAAATGTTTATCAGGAATTTTAGTTCAACATGTAATGTTATGGTAAAGACTATGAGAGGAGATAAAAATTATTTCAAGTGGACACAAGGAGAAAATACAAGTTTTGAGACATCAAAACAAAAAGCTTTAAAGTTACCTACACTTTCTTTGGTTGATTCCACTAATGTTTTTCAAAAATATTGTGATGCTAGTGGGAAGGTAGTTGGATTTGTTCTAAGTTAAGAAGGAAGATCTATAGCTTTCTTTAGTGAGAGATTGAATGATGCTAGAAGGAATTATTCAGTTTATGATTAGAAATTCTAGGCTATTTGTCAAGCTTTGAAGAAGTCAAGACATTACTTGATTCTTATGGAGTGTGTCTTACATACACATCATAAGGCCTTGCAGTACATTGGGAGTTAGAAAAAATTGAATTAGAGACATATGAAGTAGGTTGAATATTTGTAGAATTTCACCTCTTTGTTGAAACATAAAAGTGGCCAATCAAACAAATTTTTTGATGCTTTGAGTAGGAGTTTTCTAACAAAAATGAAGGCTGAAGTACTTGGTTTTGATGGTTTGAAGACTTTGTATGAAACTTACCTTGATTTTTTAGAACCTTGGAAAGCTTGTAAGAATCATTTGATAGTTGAATAGGATAAGTGGACTGACTATTTCATTTAGGATGACATGTTGTTCAAAGGAATTCAACTTTTTATACCTAGAGGATCTATGAGAAGTAACATCATAAAAGAGAAGCATGGTGGTGGACGTCCTAGAAAATTTTAGAATTGATAAGAAACTAAAGTTGATTTTTGAAAGATACTATTGTCCACAAATGTATAAAGATGTTCAAAAATTTGTGAGAAGTTGTGGAGTTTTTCAAGTAGCTAATAGAACTAGTTAGAATTTTGGTTTGTATTCACCTTTGCCTATTCATAGCAGACCTTGTAAAGATATAAGCATGTATTTTGTACTTGGATTTCCTTAAACTTAAAGAGGTTTTGATTCTATCTTTTTATTAGTGGACGAATTTTCTATAATGGCACATTTCATACCTTGTAAGCAAACATCTGATGCAATGCATATAGAAGGACTAGTTTTTCAAAGAGATAGTGAGGTTGAATGGATTTTTGAAGACAATTGTTTCAAATAGAGATACTAAGTTCATCAAATACTTTTGGAAGACACTTTGGAATAATTTTGGTACTAAGCTTAAGTTTAGTTCTACATGTCACCCTTAGATTGGTTGAAAAATTGAAGTTGTGAATAAAATTCTGGGTAACTTGTTGAGATGCTTGGTTGGAAGCAAGCCTACAAATCGGGACTTGGTCTTGAGACAAGTTGAATTTTCATACAATAACTCTATGAATAAAATTACTAAGAAGACACCTTTTAAGTTCATAAATGTAGATGAGAAACTTGAGTAAGGAAGAAAAGAGTAGTGTTGATACTAAAGATTTTGTGAGTTTCATAAAGGATTTGCATGATGGTGTAAGAGATGCCTTGCATAATAGTACTCAAAAATACAAATAGTGAGTTAATCATAGAAGGAGACATTAATATTTTAATGAAGGTGATCAAGTAATGGTTCATTTGAAGAAAAACATATTTCCAATTGGAACATATAGCAAATTGAGGATGAAGAAGTTTAGGCCTTGTAAAATTCTAAGAAAGTTTGACAATGGAAATGCTTTTGAAGTTGAGTTACTAGAAGATATGGATATTTAACCCATATTCAAAATTTCTAATATCTTTGATTACCATGAGCTTTAAAATGAGTTAACGGGTAGCCTAGATTATTCAAAGAAGAAAGAGAAGGGGATTGAATAGATCTTGAATACCAGGACAAGTAGAAGCACTAGAGGAAAGGATTACATGGAATACCTTGTTCAGTGGAAAGGAAACTTAGTTAAAGACAATTCATGGAAATCATAAGTTGAATTAGATCTTTATGATTTAGGTTAGAACACTCTTGAGCCTTGATGTGGATATCAATTCTCTTCTTACCCCAAGTGTCCAATGTAGGAGCATCTTAGGTTACCAATCAATCTTGCATCAAAAACAATAAAAAATCCTTTTTTTGTACCAATTTGTTGTTCATGAAGTAGTCATTGTTACTTTTTAATTCAGGCTATACGAGATTGACATTGTTTCAAGGACCTATCCTAGATCATTTCCCTATGCACACATATTCTAATTTTTTGTATCCTTTGAGATCTATGTCATTTTTGTGGTCTCTATTTCTTGCATTTTTCATCCAGCAAGGCATATTTTTTCTATTCATGAATTTTTCAGAGATGACATGGTGACTTGTGTAGTTGGGATCCAACTCATAACTCTCATGTGAACTTATCCTTAAGTGTGCATGATCTTATCTTGTCCTTTGCTTGGTTTTCAATTTACTCTTCCAAGATTGGACCTATAAAGTAATTAAATGTTTAACTAGCTAACTTGTGGCTTAGCTAGCTATGTAAGAAGATGGGTTAGATTTAGGAATGTAGATTTAGAACTTAGATCAATAAGAGTAGAAGATAGAGCTATGAGAAGGGACTTTGAATTGTAACTCTTATTTTGTATAAGGTTACAACTCGAAAGGCCTCACAAGCGAGCATGTTGCTATTTTATATGCAAAGTTAAATAATTACATCTACTAAATTGTTGCATATAGCCTCATGTTTCTTGTTGTGTGATTTAATTAGTTTCTATTTGTTACTCTTAGCAAGGATAGCTTGAGGTTTTCTCCTTGATATACCTCAGCCTTGCATCATATCTGTCCTATTGAGTCGTCACTAGGTTACACAAGAACATGAAAATGGCATTTTCCATATTGTATGGTTGTCACTTGTAGACACATGCTAGTCATATAAACCTGCCACTTGCCTAACAATGAAATCATTTAATCTATATTTTTGGTAAATTTTTCTTTAAAATATTTTTAAAATACTTGAAAAAATGAGGATAGCCAATTAAAAAATAGAAATTAAAAGAAAAAAAATGTTTTAATATCAATTTTTCCTCTAAACATAAGAAAACAAGAATTCACATAATTTCCAATAAATAAACTAATAGAAAAGAGTGCACTTGAGAACTTTAGTCTCATGCCTTGATGACAGGGACTAAAAAACATGCCTTTAAAAATGCATAGGCTCAACCAATATAATCCCATTAGAAACCTCTTTAATTCCATTTATTGCTCCACTTCCAATTTGGCCCCACCACATTCTTTGTCCTCATTAAAGATTACTTTCAATTTTTATTGATAGGGTGCATATGGGGTTCTCTTTCAATACTTAATATTTTTTTTCACTTACTTTAAGAATATGTGGATTCCATCTAATCTCTATTATGTGATTCTTTTATTATTTTGTTCAATCAATCAAACTTTGATGCTATCACGTGGCACTTTGTGATTGGTCTGTGGAAGCTTTATCATCACCACCTCAACAAACATCCCTCAAACTCTGTTGGACATGTATTAGGATCTCCAATAAATTCCATAGGTTCACTTTTATTAATTATGCACTTTACAACATCCTTATCATACATCTTTATCTTATTTTCTAACCCTCTTTTAAAACATACATCTCACCATTTATATAGTCATAACTATTTAAATCAAAATATATGCACAAACCATTATAAAATAAAATAGAGAAACATGAGCCTTTAAAAATGAAAACCTCTTCAATTCCATTAGTTTCTCCACTTCCAAGTTGTCCCATCCTTTTTTCTCATTAAACATTCCATTAAATTTATATTCATTGAGCACATAAACTATGGGGTTCCCTTTTAATACTTAATATTTTCCTTGACATACTTTAAGAACATGTCAGCCCCATCTAATCTCCATTATATGATTAGGCTTCCTCTATGCATGCCTAGTGATCATTCTACACTTTGGCACTTCATCACTTTCCAATATGGCAACTCCCTTGCAGAAAAACCACTTATTCAAATGATTTGACATTCCAAATATCAAACCAAATGTCCCCATTTGTTTTTTCAACATTATTTTACAAAGAAATAGACAACATAGTAAAGCTATGATTGGTTCCTTTGCCTATGATCCAATGGAGATAATATTGCCCCATTAACCTAGAAAGCTGAAATAAGTCCATGCTTATATTAGTTCTAGTCAATGACTACATGGATTCTCCCACTGAAGATAATGCCCGCCAACCACCAAACATAGTGTCTTACATGGTAAGTGTAACTTTTATATATTTGAATTCTTCACCATGTCAGAGTATCCACAGAATCCTTAGAATGAAAAAAATGAGCCAACGCCGAGTAGAACCATTTTGTGCACAACATTTTTTCAAGACTATGTCTTTCTATTATTCATGAAGAACAAGATCGTTAATCACACCTGCAAGATTTAGTCAATGGTAATATGCAATTTGAGATAGAAATACTTTGGTCAAGCAAGTTGGATCCAAAATTGGTTTGGCTTAAAAAAATCAATTTTAATCAATTGACAACCCACCGAGTCTACTAGGCCATGTGATCTAATAAACTGGATCAAATTTGACAATAATTTGCTTATTTGAAACATGATTTGACCAATTTTCAAAACAATGCAACTTCTCCATTGTCTAGTCTTAAAAACTAACAAAAATGAGTGACTAAGCCTTGGCACCTAGCATTTCAAAAATTTATAATGCATGAAAAAAATTGAATCAAGAGGTTTTAATCTTTGAAGTTTCACACTTCAATTTTGATTTGCATCCAAATGTTTTAGAAAACAAAAAACTACATTTGGATTTGGCTTTACAAACTAGGAAAACAACCACTTGGCTGTCTAAAACTTAGGATATAGACTCTCCCTACTATGAAAAATGTGAGGCTATAATTTCAATTTATGATGAATAATTCAGCAATGTGCACAAGCATCTAAAGTTGGCTACCAAAAATTATAGAATTGGACAACCTTATAAAACAAAGATTTTTACAAATGGAATGGATCTAGAAAATCATACAAATGGATTTTTCAAGACTTGAAAATTTCTATGGGGCAAGTATTTTAAGTGTAGAATGCAGTGGTGAGACCAATTTAGCTTCATCAATCATAGTTTTCAAGTTATAGAAACACAAACAAGGCTCCTGATAATTCTATGAGTCTGATCTGCATTGAAATGTTAGAAATTGCATTTGGAATCTCATTTGAAAATTATTCAAATAGATTGTTCAAGGACCCAAACCTGGAACATAGCAAAAGTCTAACCTTTAAAATATAGAGGAGAAATGATTTTGTGATTTGACTAACTAGGAGAAAGTTATTCAAATTCAAAAGGGCTACTTAGATTTCTGAACAAAGTGCAACAATAGAGCCACACTGAACAACTAACTTTGGAGAACTCAAAAACCTATCAAAACTCATCGTAATGACTTGAAATTTGAAACATGGGATCTCTGATATGCATAGTAAATATCCCGAAAGAAAAAACCCATGACACTAAATGATGGAGACACAACCCAAGCACAGAATGGACACAACAGGAAAAGGGAAATTGTATTAACTATGAAAATAAGCTAGTACATTTAGTACAGAGATAATAGACTTCAAAACATGCCCTAAGGGCTTACAATAGCATAAATCTAGAGATAATTTCTCCTTTTGGTGCCTCCTCTCAAACTCCACTTCGAACTACCTTTTACAATGCCAAAAATGTCCTTAAATAGACCCTGGAGGATTAAGGACTAGGAGTACATTCTAGAAAGTGCTAGTAGGCATCCACCAACCAAGTAGAAGGCTCCAGAAGTTGTGTTAGAAGTTGGTGCAAATCTAGAAGAATCCAAAAATGGTAACCGAACTTTTGGGAGGCATAACTTTTGAACCGTAGCTCCGATTGACAAATCGTTTACATTTCCAGAAAGCTCTCAAAGTGCTCTATAGCCCTATGGACAAGCTTTGCTCATCCCCCATTTTTTGGCCCTTTTCAAGGTCATTTAATTTCCCTAACCTAACTTTGAAGCATTCTTAGGATGTCTCCATAAAATGAAAAATTGTGATAACTTTCATACCGTGGGGCCTTTTGACCTGATTCTTTTTCTAAAATGCTCTAAATTGCAATTACATTCATCTAGCCAATTTACACCTTCTATTTCACCAAAATGATGGCTCGATTACATACTCCTATTTTTTTGGCATTTACACATATCCCAAGGTGTTCAAATACTCTATCCTAGAACACTAATAGTGGAACTATGAGAGTTGGAACCTTTATTTGACCCAAATGGGTATCCAGAAATGAAAAAACATGAAACAAAAACTAAGTCTAAGTACATTTTTTTGGATGACATAGGATTGCCCTTATACCTCTGGATGTTCCTGCATCAAACACCCAAGGTAGATTGAAAAGTGACCCTGTCACTTTATGAATGGTAGAGGAAATCCCAAATGGGAAACCTCAGCTTCTCAAATCCAAGTTGAGTCCTCTATTGATCATCCTTTCCAATTGACCAAATACTCTTCATACTGCCTATTTCTAGTTCTCCTACCCACACGATGATCTAGAATGTCTTCTATCTCCTCCTTGTTAGAAGTAGGAATTGGACATGGCTCTAATATCAGTTCCTCATCTGCACCATCATCATGATACTCTGTTAAGTCTGCAATGTTGAAAATAGGAGAAATGTGAATACCATCTGGAAACTCCACCTTATATGCATTTCCTGAGTCATGTTTCTTTAGAATTTTGTAGGGGCCAAATTTCTTCATTTTTAGCTTGTTATAAGTACCGATTGGAAATCTTTCTTTTCATAAGTGTACCATGACTAGATCCCCTACTTGGAATTCTTTATGTCTTCTCCTTTGATCAGCCCTAGCTTTATACTCTTGATTCATCTTGGTAATGTGTGCTTGAACCTCCTCATGTAGACACTTGATATGTTCAGCAAATTCTTCAACTTTAGCACTTGTCCTCTCCCCTTGCTCTATCTTCCTCAATTCTAGCACAGTCCTTGGGCTACTTCCATATGCAATTTGGAATGGTGATCTACCAGTACTCCTATTTACAGAGTTATTGTAAGAAAACTCAGCTTGTGGTAGAATCAAATCCCACCCCTTGGGCTTATCCCCAACTAAACATCTCAGCAAATTTCCCAGACTTTTGTTTACCACTTCTATTTGGTTGTCAGTCTGTGGGTGATGTGTGGAGCTGAATTTCAAGTCTGTTCTCAACTTTTTCCACAATGTTCTCTAGAAATATCCCACAAATTTAGTGTCTCTGTCAGAAACTATACTCCTTGGAAGACCATGTAGTCTTACCACCTCTCTAAAAAATAAGTCTACAATATGGACAGCATCATGAGTTTTGTGGCATTGAATGAAATGTGCCATTTTGGAGAACCTATCAACCACCACAAATACTAAATCATTACCCCTATGTGTCCTCGGCAATCCAAGAACAAAATCCATAGTTATGTCCTCCCATGGCTTTGATGAAACAGGCAATGGCTAATATAGTCTAGTATTGTGGCTAAATCCCTTGGCAACTTGACAAACCTGGCAACTCTATACAAACTTCTTCACATCTTGTGAAATCTGAGGCCAAAAATAATGTTCTCTGAGAATGGCAATGGTCTTATCTCGACCAAAATGTCCTGCCATCCCTCCACTATGTTTCTCTTTAATCAAATTTTCCCTCATGGAACTCCTTGGAATGCACAATTGGCTGCCCTTGAATAACATACCATCCTGAATCAAATAGTCTAACCATTTAGTTCTATCTACAGCAACAGGCTCTTTACAAGCTTTCCACACTTCAGCAAAATCAAGATCATCAGGGTATAGATTCTTGAGTTCATCAAATCCAACTACTTCAACCTGCATTACTGTTAGCAACAACTGTCTCCTACTTAGTGCATCTACAACCCTATTAGATTTTCCACTTCTATGCTTCAACACTAATGTATAGCTTTGCAAGAACTCTACCCACTTCATATGCCTCTGATTCAATTTACCTTGGCTATTTAGGTATTGTAATGCCTGGTGATTAGTATACAAAACAAATTCCTTTGGCAATAAATAATGCCTCCATTTCTTTAAGGCCTGAACTATTGCATAGAACTCTTGATCATAAATAGAATACTTCTTCTTTGCATCATTCAATTTTTCACTAAAATATGCAATAGGCTTACCTTCTTGGCTTAATATAGCCCCAATAGTGTTTCCACTAGCATCACAATCCACCTGGAACACCTTTCTAAAATCTAGAAGTGCCAATACAGGTTGTTCTGTCACCTTCTTCTTCAGCAATTCAAAACTTCTCATAGTTGTTGCAGTCCATTTGAACTCTTTTCTATCCCCTCTTATTGTCTCAGTTAGGGGTACACATATGCCACTGAAATTCTTAATAAACTTCCTGTAAAAACAAACCAGACCATGAAATGATCTTACCTTAGTAGCAGACCTTGGAGTAGGCCATTCCAAGATGGCTTTTACCTTCTCTGGATCCATTTTAAGACATTCAGGTGATATAACAAACCCCAAATAGACTAACTCCCTTTTTGCAAAGATAGACTTCTTCAAATTAATTAATAGTTTCTCTTCCCTTAACCTTTCAAGGACACTATGAATATGCAATAAATGTTCTTCAAAATTCTTGCTAAAAATTAAAATATCATCCAAATAGACAATAACAAATTTTCCCAAAAACTTCTTAAGTACCTCGTCATAAGCCGCATGAAGGTGCTTGGGGAATTTTTCAATCCAAAGGGCATGACTAACCACTCATAAAGACCCTCCTTGGTCTTGAAGGCCATTTTCCACTCATCTCCTTCTCGAATCCGTATCTGGTGATAACCACTCTTGAGATCTATCTTTGTGAAGTACTAAGCTCCACTCAAGCAGTCCATAAGATCATCCATTCTTGGCAAAGGAAACCGATATTTGATGGTTATCCTATTTATAGTTCAAGAGTCTATACACATCCTCCACTCTCCATCCTTCTTTAGTGCCAATACTGCAGGTACTACACATGGACTCGAGCTCTCTCGAATCAAGCCCTTCCTCAATAGTTCCTGAACCTGTCTATTTAGCTCCTCAATTTCAGTAGGAGTGATCCTGTGAGCAACCTTGTTAGGAAAAATAGCTCCTGGGATTAAATCTATCTGATGACTGGTTTGCCTTACTGGTGGCAATCCTTTTGGAACATTATCAGAGATAATATCTCCAAACTCACCTAGTAAATCTGAAACTTCAAGTGGCATTTCACTACTACCTTATTTATCTTTCCTACGAATCAAAGCATAGCACATACATTGATGTTTCATTCCATCTAAAAACTTTCTTCCATCAACAAGACAAATCCTAGCACTGCTACATACCTTTTCACCTTCCTTTTTAATGGGCTTCAATTTGTGGTGAACTCCATCTTTTGTTAGAGAGTACGTGTTTGCATGACCATCATGTACTGCATGCCTATCAAACTGCCACGGTCTACCCAACAATAGATGGAAAACATCCATTGGAATAACATCGTAGAGAACTTCATCATTGTAACTCCCAATTTTGAATTTCACGAGACATTGTTCACTTACCAGGACCTTATGATCATCTTTCACCCAAGCAATCCGATAGGGCTGGGGATGTTTCTCCCTCTTGAGCTTCAGCTTAGAGACCATCTCCTCTGATACCAAGTTATTAGTGCTACCACCATCAATGATCACATCACAACATTTATCCTCACAGTTGCATATGGTATGGAACAAACTCCTCCTTTGTCTTGGTTCAATCTCACCACTTAGTAGGACCCTTTCATTTACCAAGGTCTCTCCTCTCTCTGCATCCTCTGAATGTGATGATTGTGCATCCTCATCCACATGAGAAACCCTAGCTTGACCCTCAGCTCTCCTATCTATCCTTCCTTGTCGTTGAGGGCACTCAAAGGAACGATGACCTTCTTCATTGCAATGGAAACAGGTACCACAGAAGCCTCCTCTTCCTTGTCCACATCCTCTACCTCTTCCTCTCTAATTTCCAAAGTCTTGATCATGAAAGCGGTTGAAACCCTCATTCCTCTGGTTCCTGCTAGTACCCACATCTTCATTTTTCTTTTGGGTTTCATTTTGGCCTCTAGATGACCTACCACTTCCCCTTCCTCCTTGACCATGCCCTCTTTGTCTCCCTTCAAACCTTTTATTTAGCTTCTCTTCAACTCATAGGGAAAATTGGTATGCCTCTTCAACGCTGGTCATTCTTACCAGACTTGATTCCTCCTGGATGCTAGGTTGCAACCCACTGATATAACAAGCAACCTTCTCCTTATTTGCTTCTACATGCTCTGCTCTAATCAAAAGTCGATAAAACTCCTCTGTATATTCTTGGACCGGTCTTCCTACTTTCTTTAGCCCATGCATCTTCTTAAACAAATCAAGCTCGTAGTCCACAGGAATGAACTACTTCTTCAATTTGTCCACCATGTGATCCCACCTTGTGATCTTCTCCTTTCCTCTTCTGTTTCTTTTCAATTGAACCTATTGCCACCAGATTTTGGCATGGCCTTTCAGTTTGGCCTTTGCAAACTTAACCCTATCTAGGTCCCTAATATCCTCATACTCAAAGTATTCTTCCAATTCATTGATCCAGTCGATCAACTCATCTGGTTTCAGATTTCCTGAAAATACACCCACATCAATTGTAGGTCTTTTCCCAAATTTATTAATGGCCCTAAAAAGTCTTTCCTCTGCCTGATTCAGAACTTCCTTGTCAAATTCCCCTTCTAGTCCAATTTCTTCTTCTTCATTGTCATCCTCACTGTCATCACCTGCGGCAACATTTGTTCCTCTACGGAGCTCCTCCTGTAATGCTTGTACTTGCCTTTGGAGGGCTCTAACCTCCTCAGGATTAACAACTCTGACCCTTCCACCATGCTCTCTTCGTGGAGGCATCTTCTTAACTCAAACCCACAACCACACAGTCCTGGTGCAAACTGCCTCACAGTCGGCGCTTTGTCTACACACTTAGGAAAACCAGCTCTGATACCACTTGATGGAGACACAACCCAAGCACAGAATGGACATAATGGGAAAAGGGAAATTGTATTAACTATGAAAATAAGCTAGTACATTTAGTACAGAGATAATAGACTTCAAAACATGCCCTAAGGGCTTACAATAGCATAAATCTGGAGATAATTTCTCCTTTTAGTACCTCCTCTCAAACTCCACTCTGAACTGCCTTTTACAATGCCAAAAATGTCCTTAAATAGACCCCAGAGGATTAAGGATTAGGAGTACATTCTAGAAAGTGGTAGTAGGCATCCACTGACCAAGTAGAAGGCTCTAGAAGCCGCATTAGAAGTTGGTGCAAATCTAGAAGAATCCAAAAATGGTAACCAAACTTTCGGGAGGCATAACTTTTGAACCGTAGCTCCGATTGACGAACCGTTTACATTTCCAGAAAGCTCTCAAAGTGATCTATAGCCCTTTGGAATAGCTTTTCTCATCCCCCATTTTTTGGCCCTTTTCAAGGTCATTTAATGCCCCTAATCCTACTTTGAAGCATTCTTAGGAGGTCTCCAAAAATTGAAAAATTGCGATAACTTTCAAGGAATGCTCTAAATTGCAATTACATTCATCTGGCCAATTTAAACCTCCTAGTTCACCAAAATTATGGCTCAATTACATACTCCTATTTTTTTGGCATTTACATGTATCCCAAGGTGTTCAAATACTCTATCCTAGAACACTGATAGTGGAACTGTGAGAGTTGGAACCTTTATTTGACCCAAATGGGTATCCAGAAGTGAAAATGCATGAAACAAAAACCAAGTCTAAGTACATTTTTTTGGGTGACACAGGATTGCCCTTATACCTCTAGATGCTCCTACATCACTAAACTAGGTGCAAATGATTCAAAACCAAAGTAGGCCCTTCACAACAGTTTGACACTTAGGCAAAATGTAGATTTCTCAAGTGCACAAAATGACACCTCACTGAACTACTCAAAATTTTGAACTAGCAACTTGAAATGCATGTATACATTGAATGCAATGTTTGAAGCACTTGAAATGCATCATAGACCTTGAAACACAAGTCGGGTACATAAGCACTAGAAGCTCACATAGTGGTGTATTTTGCAAAATTTTAATATGGTACCTCCAAAATTCTTGCAAATTTTAAGAGTCCCAACATGAACTTTACAAAACCAATTAGATATTATTAGGTCATTTTTTAGCCATTGGACTATAATTTTTTATTATAGTCTACAAGTAATTTTTTTAAGCTATTTCTAATAGTTAAATTTGTTTGCTATCTAATCTTGATTTATATATTCTTTTGAATGGCTTGCACATACTATCCTATTGTTGTGATTTGTATTTAAGATGTATGTCTTAAGGATTATCTTTAAAAAATAAGATACCAAGTAGTATTAAATGTAGAAGTTTTCAATCCAACTTCATAAAGCCAAGATCACCTGCATGCAAAGATAACCTATCACCACAAAGAATAAAATAACAAAGAAAGGGTTTGGGCTTTAAAAATATGAAATATTACATTATCAAATCAAATGAATTCAAACATATCTTTGCTATTTTTATGATGGATTAAATAATGTATATAATGACTAATCCTTATAAAGGATATCTAGTAACCTAAAATATGAAATGTTAAAAAGTAATCATTTAATAATCAATATATATTAAATGTCACTAGTGCATAAATTGTTATCTTGAGAGAGAAGTAAAGGTAACTTAAACATAAAGTCAAGATGACTTGATAATGGAGTTATTTCTTTATACTAACACCAACCCCCCCTCCTCCCCCCCCCCCCCACCCACCCCTACAATATGGTTGACAATTCAGCTACAAATATTTCATGAAAAGAAAAGGGAGCTACAATGTAGAAAAAAAACTTGGGTCCTAGAAACATGGCCTAACGAGGTACCCAATCACAATAAAACATTTTTAAAGTGGATAGCTAGAGAAAACCTAATGGAAAAAATATACTCCAAAAAGAGATGGAAATAATGTTGAAAACTAGTGAAGGACTACATAAGCCTCCTTGAACTAGAAAATGTCCCAAAAAATGGATCATGACTAGGTAGAGAAGACAATAATTTAAATGAGTTCTCTCAAATGATCCTAATCAAATCAAGAGGAAAATAGTACTCAGTGGCATAAAATACCAAAGGCTAAAGAGTTTATCAATTGAACATGGAAGGTTTCCTCCAAAATAGGAACATAAATAGTGTCCATATGGTAAATGACCCATGTTGCTAAAATTCATAGGTACCTAGCTACTACATCTACCTAGTGCATAGGAACAAAAACTATATACACAACTCACTCCATCAAACCAAGGAAGCATATAAGCCAATAGAAGAACCCCCTATTGTAGACAAGGTAGATGTGATAGGCAACTTAAAAAGATGCCCAACAAGAATTACATGTCAAGGATTCAAAAGAAACAAAATATATAATAGTGGCATGAGGTTTTCAATCTCTGAACACGGATCATAAGGCTAATGGCATGGAAGGAAAAATCATGTGACAAAGGTAGATGGAAAAAAAAGACAAACATCAACCCCCATGGTACTTCATCAATAATGCATGTATAGTAAGGCACAAGATGTGGTGGATACCAAGAAGACAATAATATGTATGAGTTCCCTCAAATGACACAAATTGAATCAGGGGGAAAACAAAGGACACAACTAATAATGAAGACACAAATAAAAAATCATACTTTATCTTAGTGTGTTTGCATAAAAATTCTTAAAAAGATGTCAATGAAGATTGGAAGAGACATAAGGTTGTTGCACCATAAATAAAAGCCCAAAAAGAGTTATCTCATGTAATGAAAATGTTCCCTAGACCTGAAACAATGAAGATATTTACCAGAGTGCAAAAATGCAAAAACTTGAATAGAAAATATGTAAAAATAAATCTATAAAAAAGACTTACATCAGTAGAAAGAGTGCACAAAACAATCTTTCCAATGATATAAAGTTTTTTTTTAAATGGAGTTAAGATGCTCAACATATGTCTCCTAGTGTACAAAATAAAACCCTTGCTTTGATAGCAAGAAAATTAGTCAAAAATACACCAAAAGTAATAACAATCTATACCATCATGACAGGCTTAGAACCAGCTTCTTGGCAATATCTTGTTTACAAAAATGGAGTTTGTATGAGAAAGATATAGTCAAAAAACCATTGGGTGCTCCAAATAGAGCCAAAAGGGAAAGTATGAATATTGTTGTGATGATGACATCAATAAAGTTTGAGGTTATATTTTATAGTGAAATGGTCATCGCCATGAAAAAACACCAAATTTCTAGAAAAATAGTGCTGATAAATTTGGCCAATGCTAGGGAAATATCTAGTGGCCAAAAAATGCAAAATTGCCATAAAAGTTTTTTTATTCATTAGGAAAAATACCCTTATGTCAGAAAAAAAGGTTGGCTTGCAAAATGCTACATGGCACAGTTTGACGATGTCAAGTGGTGCACTACTGAGAACATCATGTGGCATGGGTATGATTGCCTTCATGAAGCATGTGTGGGACCTCTAGTCAATGCATGTGTGGGATTGCCTATGTCCTTTTTTTTTAAATGCCCTATGCAATTTTCATTAAAGTGTATGCACCTTTGTGCACTACTATCAACATGTGTAGGTATTGTTATTATCCTACATAGGCTTGTAATAGTTGGTGGTAAAGGTTCCCAAAGGTTTTTTATATGGCATGTGCTTTTCCATGATAGTTCTTTAAGAAAAGCATGCACTTTTAGTTAACATTTTTTGTAAGAAACTTTTTTTTCCTTTTTTTTTAAATATAAAATATCATCATCACCTTAGCACCCTTGGGCCAAATTTTATTTTTCTTTAGATTGTAGTTGCGTCCAAAGTGGAAAAAAATTATAGGAAATTTATGTTTTTGGGCATTACAAACCCAATGATGAGGTCCATTTAGCTCAAAGTGCACCTAAAAAAAGGTCACCCACTATTTCAATAAAAGACCAAATAAAATTGTGATCCATCTATTTAAACCCTGGTAACTCCAAAATTCTTCAAGACCAGAACAAGGTGTAGCAAGTCAACACTCTAATATTATGTAAAAGTATTCAATCTAACTTCGTGAAGACAAGATCACCTTCATGCAAAGATAACCTATAGACAAGAATAATGGAATAACAAAGCAAGGGTTTGGTCTCTAAAAATAAGAAAGATTATATTATCAGATCAAATAAATTCAAATGTATTTCTAATGGATTAAATAAAGTATATAATGATTAATCCTTATAAAGGATATCTGGTAACCTAAAATAAGAAACCCTAAAAACAAAGCATTTAATAATTAGTGTAATAATTAAATGTCACTAATGCATAAAGTAATATCTTAAAGAGAAGTAAAGGTAATGTAATGATCAAGTCAAGATGACTTAATAATCAATTCATTGCTTTATTCTAACATTAAAATCTTGCTATATACAATTTGAAGAGTTTAGCATTGATGTGAGTGATTTGCATGTTCTTTCCCACAACTTTTCATTTGATGAAGATGTTAACTTACTTTAGAAGAGAGAATTAAGATAGGCATAGAGAGAGGGGGAAAATATTTGTGAAGGAATGATTCTATAAGATGGACAATGTCATTAAGAGCCTTTCTCAATCATGGGAGGCCATAAAGAGCCTTTTAAAGGTCCTTATTACAAGATTGATAAAAGATAGCAATGAAAATGAGAAAGATCTTAAGCTTGAGAAGAGTCTTAAAAGTTCTTATTCAAAGTGTAACAATATTGGTAAACCTTTATGAAGGGTAATTTGGATGTAGATAAAGTTAGTTAATGGCTAGCTCAATTTGAGTTATATTTTATCATGGATACGCTTCACTGTTGCATAAAAGATAGATTTTTTCTAGACTACAATTGGCTAAACATATTTTCTTTTTGTTTGACAATCTCTTACTTGAATTCTTTCTTTTGGGTATGATTGTGTAATATCTTTTTAACATCAACATTTCAAATCATACTACATGATTCATCTTCAAGATGCAAAAGAGTAAAAGAAAACAAAATAGTAGATTGCATACCAAGCAAGGCATAAAAAAGAGGGCAAACAAAGGACTTAAGCCACATGCCAATCAAGGTTGACAAGACCTAAAGGGTAGAATAAAAATAAGACCTAAAAATAAGAATAAAATAAAAATTTAACCAATACCAACTAGAGAGAGAGAGAGAGAGGTTTATATATATATATGGGCCAATGCACCAAGTTGTGGTGCCAAAAATATGACACACAACTTTTATTTTGAAATTTTTAAAAGCATGTGTGCACTTTTTTAAAAACTTATATATGGTCTGCAAACCTGCGGCCCATTCCATTTTTCCTTATTTCTTTTGCTAGTGTCTTCATTGTCCTCAACAATGTACACGTGTTTTGTAGAAGTTGAAGAATTTTCTTACTCTCCTCCTTGAAATGCCTCCTCGTCATTGGAGATCAAGATTGAGATCATCAAGTATGTTTTCTACTCTCTTTTTTGCATTTTTTTTAATGTTTTAGCATTGTTTTGTATTTTTTTAGGTTTTCTTCAAGTTTTTTTATTTATTTAAAATACAATTGGTTTCTTATCAAGAAATGTGAATAATCAACCACCAAATCCTCAGCCTAATCAACAAAATCAAAATGAAAACCCTTGACAAGATCAAAATGAAAACCTTAATGAGGAAGACCGAGAACTTCCACAACCTCCTCCTAGCACCTAAGACAATATAATAAATGAAAATAGAAAGAGGTAAAATGAATTAGAAGAAATCATTGGTAGGTTGAAAGCTTGTGGGAAAAATAATCTTATGAGAGCATAATTGGCATCCTCCCTTGAGTCCATTATGAGCCATGTAGCTTTTTTTAGTGATCAGTTGGATATTTGGCATGTTAAGAGAGAAGAAGAAAGAAGATAGTATGCAAAAAAACTATTCTATAAAGATGTAATAAAAAAGGACATAATGAAAGGTAACATATGCACATTGTTTAAAAAGCCAAGAGAACAAGACATTGTTAAACATACAACTCAAAGGTTCCCCATCCACTGGTGCATACATGATGATATTAATAATAACTTTTGGGATAGATGGTGCATGGTCTTTAATGCCCCTCACTGCAATAATCACAAGGTTCCAATGTATTTCTTAAATAAATTATTTTGTGAATTTTTCTTCGAGGAGATCCCCAATTTTTTTGACATGTTAGATTCTTAGGATAGAGGTGGGGGGTCATCATTAGAGAGGTCAGGAGCACATCATGACCATAATGTAGTTAGGGTGCCTTTTGTCAAGCCATAGGGTGAGCATGTCATTATTCTTTTAGTTGTGAAGGAACATGTAGAGACTAGCACTCTAGGGACTATCAATGCTTTGACACAGAACCTCATTCACTGTGTCAGTCCATTAGTTGAGGAGGAGCCTTCTTTGCATCATGGTCACATGTGCATGTCATGTGGATCCTTATGCACATTTGGCAGTCATGTTGGAGACACTATGCATGATGGGCTAGTCACTGATGAGTTCCTAATGACACATTTTACATTGAAACACATGTAAATTACAATTTTAATAAACTACTTTGATCACATTCTGTATGTATAGTGAATGAATAATTAATTAGCATATCTTAACATTGTTCAAATTTAGGATAAGAGTGTTGATGACCCTAGTATAGATTCCCCAGCCCCTTTTCAATTCTTGTCAATGATTTGAGAGGTATGTATTGATTTAATCATTTAAATTAATAAATATCCTTGTTAAGTAATCATATGAAGGATTTACAAAAATAATTTATCTGTGTGCATTAGTTCTCTACTGGACCATCAAGATTCATAAGGGACTCTGAGCCAAGGCATGATACGAGCTTTTTAGAGGTATATTTGTTTCATGTTAATTTAATTCATTTTATTATATTATATTCTATAAAAAACATGTAAATTTTATTATATGATTTTTAGTTGTTGACATCCAAGACTCCTCCTCATCTTCACCAGTCCGTCGATCATGGAGTTGCCGCCATGATGGATAGTTCAAATCCATTAACTAAGGTATAAAAGAGTTTTCATATTTTTAGCTATTATTTATAATAGTTAGTATTGAAATTTAAAATGGTATTTATAAGTATGATTGAGTGATTATATAGACTGAATTTTTGTAGAGCCTTATTACTCCTAATCGTTCGTGAGCCTTTGAGGTGGATGTACGAAGTGACAATTTGATGGTGGTAAGAAAATAATTAATTTTGTGTGTACATATATTTAATTTCAATATATAATAATTTTTCATTCATATATACTTTGTTTGTATCAACTCCAATTAGATAGGAGCCTACACAAGAGGACGAGCGAGCATGTGACAAAGACCCCATCATCCCCATCATCTGCCTCCATGTAATGAACGAAAATCTCTAGGGATTTTTTTCCTTCCTCTCATGGAAAGGAGGAGATATAGGTATGGACACATGTATCTTGGATTTTATGTTAGTGGACATATTCAACAAATATTTGATATATATATGACATTTTATTTTTTATTTATGACATATATTTGATGCATTATGTTATTAGACTTACAACTTTGATGCATCAATTTGTTCATGTATGACATTATTGGTTATCATAATATATATCTTGTTTTTTCTTGTTTACGTTTTATGTATTTCATGTATTTCATTTTAATGTAATTTTCATCCAAAATAAGGGTAGGAATAAGTATAATAAGTTTTGATAGTATCTTTTGACATTAAGGCTATCATATTAATTTATATTTAAATTGTACAAGTTATGAGTACTTTTAATTATGAGTAACTTATTTGGAGTTTTTTTTGGGATGAGAATAGTGAAACTTGAATTCTTATTACTGTTATACAATTAACATTGAAGTTTGACTCTTGAGTTGGCTGCATTATGTAAATGTCTAAGCTTGAATCTTAGTGTCATCACAAACATTTCAAGAGTTTATATATGCTTTATCTTTAGAACACGAGAAGACTTGAAATAATTTTTTTAATTTATTCATGGAATTTGATATCAATATTGCTTTCTTATCCATCTCTTCAGGAGCTTCATTCATAGAAACACTTTATATATGTTCTTCTTGTGATGCAGATAGCTATAGTTGTATTTTTTCTTGGATATCTTTTGTCTATCATTATCCTGGTGCAAGGCATCTAACAACTCTTGTTTTGGTTTTACTTGTGTTGTTATTTCTTTGAGGCTTATTGTGACTCTAGCCAAGTCAAGGTGGTGTGTTGGTGTGCTTAGATCAATTTGGTTTGACAAAGCCTTGTTTAGGTATGTGTGAGCTAATAAACACTAGGGTAGGCACTAGGTGGTCAAAGTGGGTCAAAGTTTGTACAAGTCATTGGTAAGTGGGATATGACCCAACTAGGTCCTAAATAGTGATTTTTCATCTTGTTCAAGTATTTGAACTCATAAAATGTAATGTTCATTGATTAGGATCCAAAATGCCAAAAGTTGTTAAGTTGTCAAGAAGTTTCTCAAATGGGTCTAGGGGACAAAAATAGGCATATTGGTTACGAGGGGGCCACATTATGTCTAAACACCTCTATTGAACCTATTTGGTTCCATTCAAAAAGGTTTCAAGGGTCTACAAGTCAAAAATGCAAAAATTACAATGTGCTCAGTAACTTTTTAAAATTGCTCCACAACATTTTGTGCAAATTTTTAGTTATGGAAGAGAAGGAATTCAAGATGGTTGTTTTAAATACATGCATGCCTTGGTAGATCCTATAAGACTTGGAAGAAGACAAATTGACTGGTTGGACATTGGAAGAGTTCATTCTTGAATTTGAATACAAATATTTTCTTTAACAGTTTTTGGATTTTGCAAAGAAAGTTTGAGATAATGGATTGAACATTAAATTTTTACATTGGATTAAGTTAGTCCATGTTTGTACGGTACTTTTTTCCTCATTACACTTTCCTTTAAGCATTCAACTTATTTTATCTTTTTCATTCTTCCAAGTATCAACACACAATATTTCAGTGACTCTTAGGGCCAATTCTATTTGGTGTGCTCGAGAACATTTGAGCAATAAACAAGATGGGAAGAACTTGGGAATAGGGTTTACCCAACCACTCAAAGCTAACAAAGAAGATAGTTTGATCCCATGAAAAATGGTTAGAGAGATTCACTAGTTGGTGACATTGTACTAGCCAACATTGCAAGTTTCAACACCACTCAAGATGGGGCTGCAAAATCAAAATGAAACCTAGTCCCCAAAAATAGAGAGAGGTTATTGTAGGTGTCAACAACATGATCCTATAACACCTAGAATTGCATCCATATCTTGCATGAGCTCTAAGATCTGCCTCATCAAATATTGATGCCCTCTAAAATTTAGTGACTCTCAGAGTCAATTTCATTTGGCATGCTCGAGAATGTTCAACCAATCAACAAGATGGGACAAGATTGAGACTAGATTTTTCCCAACCACTCAGAGCTAATAAAGCAAACTGTTTAATCCCACAATGAATAGTTAGAGAGATTCACCAGTAGGTGACTTTGTACTAGCCAACACTACAAGTTTTTGCATCACCTAAGATGTGGTCGCAAAATCAAAACAAAATCCAATATCCAAAAAGAGAGAGATTATTGTAGGTGTCAACAAAAAAATCCTATAGTACCTAAAATTATATCCATACCTAACATAAGCTCTGAGATATGCCTCATCAAATATCATTGCCCTATGGCATTTAGTGATGCTCAAGGTCAATTCCATTCAATGTGCCTGAGAATGTTTGAGTAGTTAATAGGATGGGATGAGCTTAGGACTAGAGTTTACCCAGTCACTCAGAGCTAATGGAGTAGACAATTTGATCCCACGATGAACAGTTAGAGAGATTCAACAGTTGGCAACTTTGTACTAGCTAACACTACAAGTTTAAACATCACCTGAGATGGGGCCACAAAATCAAAAAAGAATCCAATATCCAAAAAGAGAGATATTTTATTGTATATTTCAACAACTTGATCATATAACACCTAGAATTGCATCCATACCTCACACAAGCTCTGAGATATGCCCCATCAAAGATTGTTGCCTTATGGCATTTAGTGACTCTGAGGGTTAATTTTGTTCTACATGACTGAGAATGTTTGAGAGGTTAATAGGACTAGACGAGCTTGGTACTAGGGTTTATGTAGCCACTTGGAGTAGATAGTTTGATCCCAAGATGAACGGTGAGAGAGATTTGAGCAAGATATGTATGCCTAGGCCACTTTATGCAAGATATGAGCAAAAGTTGCTAATTAGGAGAAATTGAGTCTTTTTTAGTTTTTGGTCAAGATATCCTAGGATTAGGTGTTTTTAGTTATTTTTGAATAATTTGAAACATTTTCCAAGTCCTAGAATTAAAATCTAGTGAACTTTGCAAAAGTTACACTTTTTGTGCAAAATTGTAAAAGTTGCTCAAAAATGCAACTTGGTTGGAAAGTAGTTATAACTATTCAAATTATAGTTGAAACCATTGGAATATGCCTAGGATGGATTAATAGTTCATTTGTGATGTCTGAAGGGGAATTAAGACAAGTAGGAATCCATTTTGCCAAAAGCGTTGATTGCAAGCAACTTTTCATCAATTTTTGAGAGTTTTGGGCACTTATGGAGAAATTGGTCATTCCATGGATGTATGAATCTGATTCCAATGGAATGAAACTGTATTACTATATAAATAATCCTTATAATAGTGTTTGGATAGGATTTTTCGTGGTTGGAGGCCTCTAATGGAGTTTAGGTGGTTGTAGGTGCATGAAATGCATGCCTAAGGAGGAGCAATAGATGATCTATTCATTGGAGAGGGGTATTTTATAGTATATTATGTCTAAATATTCCTTGGAGATGGTGAATCAACCTTGATTTTATTGAAGTTGTCTTTGGAAGTCATACATTGAGAAAGCCCTAGGTTTGAGGGTTTGTAAGAGACCAATTCGGGGGTTTCTTACTTGCAGAAGTTGGAGCATCAAATTGACCTAATATTCCTTTGATTGGGTCCATTTGAGGAGACTATTGATATTTTGGAGCATTGGAAGAAAGGGTAGGAGGTATTTACTTTGGAAAACCACCCTATTTTATGCTTTAAAAGAGTACCTAGTTGGAGGATCTATTTGTTGGTCCAAAACAACCTATACTGAGGTTATGATATGTTAAAGAAGGTTTAAATGGGTATCTAAAAACCTATTTTATTTGATAATTCCTTTTGATATTTTGGGAAGAAACTTAACATCTTTCTTGCTAGAGACTTAGTTGGGGGTGATTAGGCCTACTAGGCAATTTTGAGGAATTTGAGTGCTACGATTGGGTTGAGGGTCTAAAAGCACTTGAAATATCTTGAATCCATCTTAGATAGCTGAAATACATCCACCATAGCATTTGGGAGGGCGTTGGATTTGTAGAAAGGATAGTTGTTATTTTATGGGTTTGGAAAACATTGCATTTCCCTTGCACATTTTTACATTGTGAACTTTTTTGGGCCTCATTACACTTGTCCACTACATCAAAAACCTTGTGAGAAGGCTAGAGATTTTGTAGTTTGTTGGTTGGCTGAAAGAGTGATGTAGAGGGTTCAGGGTTTTCTCAATTAACCACTTCCAATTAAGGTTCCTAACCTTGAATCATCCAATGGTTCTTTTTTTGTTGATCTTCTCGCAAATCTTAGACTCCAAGACTCTTCCCCAACTTTCCTCCTAGGTATAGTTGGATTGGCGTAGACTTAATCTCTCTTGTTAAGGCACTAGCCCTAATAACCCTTCCTTCCTTGGTATAGAGCACCAAGGAACTTGGTTTAGATTTTTTTTTTCATGTTTATTTTCACCTACTTAGGCTAGAATAAACAAACCTTGGACGAAAAGTCCATGGTTGTCAATGCAAGATACCATTTTGTATATCTATGGCACTTTATGCAATTTATGACCAAAAGTTGCTCATAAGGAAAATTTGTGTTTTTTAATGTTTTTGGTTAAGAAAACCTAGAATTAGGTGGTTTTAGTTGGTTTAATTATTTTGGAACCTTTTCCAAGTCCTAAAAGTGGAATCAAATTTAAAATGCAAAAATTGCACTTTTTGTGCAAAGTTGTGTGGTTGAAAAGTTGTAAAGCTTGCTCAAACTTGCAACTTAGTGGAAAATGGGTTATAAATATTAAAATCTTGTTTGTAGCCATGGGAATATACATGAGAGAGATAAATACCTCACTTTTGAGGTATAGAGGCCATTAATGTACAAATTAGAAGAAGTTACAAAGAATAAAATTTAGATTTGGAGTCATTTTCTTTATTTTTTGGACATTTCCCATAATGTACAAATTGTAAAACTAGATCTTATGGATTTTTGAGATATATATTTGACTCATTTTATTTTCTTTTGGTTTCATCTTTATAAGTGTTTTCCTTTTCAATTTATTGCATTTTTAATGAAGCAAGGTTTCTAGGACAGCATTTCAGTGCATTCAACAAAGATGTGCTTCTAACTGTTATCTACTTGGTTGGAATTTCATGGCTACTTGGGAAATGGTATTTAGTAGGGTTATCTTTAAGATTATAGGGTTCCAAAATTGAAGGATGTGTTTTGTGATTTTTCCAACAAAGCCCTAGGTCAAGTGCCTTGAGGGATTTGACCTTTTGTAGGATGTTGTTTGGTCAATGGTAGGAGTTTGGGACTTGGTGAAGGGATAATTGATTGAAAATAAGTTATTTTAGTGTTTCCAATATGTTGGGACTCAAAATTGCCTTCGCGATTTTGAGTACCATTGAGATTTGTAAGCACTGTAAACGCTTTTTAATGCCTATGTACCCAGCTATCCTTTTGAGCCCCCTAAGGTGTTTAATGTTTTTAACACCCTGCATTCAACCTGTCTAAGCATTCTGTGAAGAAAAATTGAGATTTTGAGCCATTTTGTGAAGTCTCATTTCAATCACATTTCAAATCTGCATTTTCACGTAAGTGTCAAATAGCGACAGGAGGCCATGTTTGCGATTGAATATCTCACACCCAAAAATGTTTTAGGACTCACTGCTTTGGGAGTGTCTAGTTTCCATACCCAAAAACCTATGTTTCATATTTTGAGTCATTTTGAGTTCGTTTGACTAGGTTTTGAATCCCTCAAAGTTGGTCAATTACTGTTTTCATGCTTTTGCAATTAATTTTGAATTCTTGGAGGCTCTGTTTGACATGCTATAACTTTGACCCAGTTGACCAAAATGCTAAAATTCCTTTTGCATTGCATTTTAGACATCAGGTACTAGTTATGTTTCATGTTTCAACTTAAGAAAAATCCGTTTGATTAGTTTTCAAACGCGATTCCAAACGCAATTTCTAAAGTTTTACTGGTGTCAGCATTTGCAAATTTGTTGGAACCCCTGTTCGTGATGTCATAACTCCTAATCTATGATAGGTGAGATTGAATGGATTGTACCACTATGTTGTACTCCAAAAATACTTCAAGTGTGTTAGTTTTTAAGTCATGACGAATCTATTTGCACATTTTTCTAAGTCAATTCCATTCGCAAAAAATTACTTTCTGTCAGTGTTTCCAATTTGCAAAATCCAAGTAGCCCACTTTGACCGCTCGCCATTTGCGCCCAATTATTTTTCATGAGCCCAGATCCCAGATCCATACTCTCCTCAAGACAAAGAACCAATGTCCCAGTTTGCGTCTTCCCAAGTGTCAGTTTACCCAATTTTTGAAGCCTATTCTGAACCCAGTTTAGTGTTTTTTGACTTGTTTTCTTCCAGGCAGTTTTTAAGTGGTCAACTTTGATAGCAAATATCTTTTGACTCTAAATTCTTCATGAGACGAGATTCGAAAGGGTAGGAGGATGCGGAACAGAGAATCAATGGGTCAGATTCCAAAGCCCGGTCAAAGGTTTTGGTCAGTTTTTAAGGCCAGTCAAAGGACCTCTTGGCACAAAGTTGACAGTCTGCAAGAAAGTGATAAAGTGAATTTTAAATGATCAGTTAGGGATCAAATTTGGTTCAAATTAGTATCAGATGTTCAATTGATCAATTTTTCAATTCCGTTGTTCGAAAATGAAAAAAAATTTAGCTGGACCTGCTTTGGGGTACAACTAAATGATATCAGACTGATAAAGTATATCAAGAATTAAAGTTCCCTAAAGTTGAAAGATTATGATGATTATAATCATTATAATTTTGGGGCACACATCTTTTGAAATTGGAAAAGTGAAACCAACAAATAAAGAAGAAGCCAACTTAAAACAGGGCAGACTACAATGAAAACCCAGGAGTGAAACTAAAAAATGTTATACAAAGAGACGTCAAGAATTGCATAGGTCTCAGCGAATTGAGGTGAAATCTTCCCCAAAATAGGAAGAAAGCAATGGTAAGGTTCTAAAAGGGAAGTTGGAGGAGGGATCTCCTTTAAAGTCAAATCTCTTTGAATCCAGGTTTAAATGCTAGGAACAAGTTAAGACAATCCAAGTCCTTATCAAAGAGAGATTATCATGAAAATAGTGTAGCTGAAGATAGTCATGATGTAGAAGTATTATTTCCTAATGCTAGGCATGATGATAAGAACTTAAATTTGAAATATGCTATGCATAATATGCTTGATGTCAAGGTTGAAATGAATATGGGGCAGCCACAGAAGGTTTTGTGTTCTAGAAAGTTAACATCATTCCATAGAAATATAGTCATTAAGTAGGACATAACTTTGAAACAGGGGAAGGTGCTCATAGCCCACATAAAATCCACAAGCCGTGGCAACCAAAAGGAAAGAACCCATAGATTAAAATGGGAAGACGTGGCAAGGAGGGAATGTTTTGTGGGTGAGTTTGGGCATGGAAATATGCAGTAGGCCCCACTCAAAACTGACTCTTTTTCCACCCACATTCACGTCCTCTAGAATTTTGAAAGACTTGGTGGGAATGTCGCTCTCCACTACCCTCCATTTCTGCCTGGGCGTTCCCATGATGTCTTGCGAGTACTTCTCTCCACGTACCACAAGACAGTGATCCTTCTCCACTTCTAGCTTTATATCTTCTTTCCTCAACCCTGCACAACATGAGCACTTGTTCAAGTAATCATATAATGAGAAGAAGGCGCTAGGGAGTAAGGAAGATTGCCACGCCAAGCAGGGAATCGGCTAAGAAAGTCCACAGTGCTGAAATGAAGAGGAGCACGCTAGAAGACATTAGGAGAACCCACGAAGCATTTTAAAAAGACTTAACGCATGAACACAAGGTAGAGGCAGAGGACAGCTTGAAGGGAAAGTAGACAGCTGCAGCCATTAAGGGAGCAATCGCCAGTTAAAGAGCAAATCCACATGCATGAATAGAGAGCCTACACAGAACCAAGAGGAACACACATTTAGCAAGCCAAGCAGTAGATAAAATTAAGAAAGCCGCATGTTCCAAAAAAAAGGGCATTGAAATAATCTTTGAATCTTCATAAAATGGTGTGAAAGACAGTGCACATCCCTGTTCATGCCAAAGAAAGGGACAATTTCTTGCATAAGGCAGCAATGTTCACACGACAGAGAGGGAGCAAGATCTATCACTTTCAAACACATTTGGGCAAGAGATCTGTGATTAGCAGGCCATGAAACTTTTTCAAAATGCTATGGGTAGTTTCGAGCAGAGGAAAATGTTTAAAAACCAGTAAAGAGCTTTGTCCCACATTGAGCAAGCAGATGCTTTATTTACCCTTCAAATACCAAAATACACAAAAGACATTGTCTTAAAGAGACGCCTTTTTGTGAAAGTTGCGCCTTGAGAAGATGGACCTGATCTGGATGCTAGTTGGACATGGATGACATTAGCAGGGTCTGATGCAAAATTTTAAATGAACGTGCATTAATGCTGATGTGGCGATGAGGACCAAGATTTTGACAAGTGGCGAGATCGACGGAGCAGGAAAAACCGCATAAACAAGATGCACACTGGATAAAAAATGTGGTAAAGTGGAATTAGGACATGTGGCAACGGGTCCCAATTGACAGTGAAGTGGTGATTGATGGTAGATTAAGATGGGACCGTCGAATTTTGCCACGTGGTGAGATCCAACGGTTGGCGCAATTCCGCAAAATGGAAATGCTCGTCCGTTAAGAAATGCGAGCATGCGAGATTGCACCATGTGTCACTGGGCCCAGGCAAATGGAGATGTGGTGACCAAAGTACAGGTGGACTAATCCTAGAGTGCCAGGTGGTAGTGTGCAGAGTTGGCCAATCAACAAACGACATGTGACACTAGCCAAACTGGGGTTGACCCCAAATTCAGAGGAGAGGAGAAATTTGAAAGATAATAAAAAATATTACATTTTTTGTTATTTTTTATTTTCAAAAAGAATGACGTGCAAGCAAAGACTTTTAAATCAAAAGGTCTTTTATTCTAAAGTTCAAACTTTAGAATATTTAAATTTTTTGAAAATATTCAATTGTAGACCTGTGTTTTCTAACATAGGGGATGATTTTCAAATGGAGATTTTAGGCATTTCCAAGAGGCAAAGTATGCAATATTATATATCGTCGAAATCATTAGAATCTGAATTTTTTTATTCTAGAGTTAGTTTTTACACAGGTAGCAATGTGTTCAAGTTATAGGAGGATTTGTCTCAAGTCCCTATCTTACAACTGTATTCAGGTAATCAAAGTTCAGAATTGGTTTGTTGACATAGTAATCACCTAAATATGGTTAAAAGGCAGTGAGAATTCAATTTGGGTCAAAATTTGTTCAAATTCATTCAGTAAAAACTAAAATTTCACAAGCATTTCAATAGGCAAATCAAATATTTTGGTGACTCAACAAGTTTTCATCATTTCACAAAGATATTTGCAAATCAGTTACAGTAATGATGAAACCAAATTAGATCAAATGGGAAGAAAGACGAAAGAGGTTTTTCAATTGCCAAAAGATTGAATTTCAAGTGGACACTTGTCAAGTAAAGATCAGATCTGGGAATTCATTCATCCTATATCATTCTTTCTTTCTTTCATTGTAAGGGTTGGAATTTTGAAAAGTTTCTCTGGTATGAAGATAGTTAGTAGGATTGGCCCTGGAATTGATGAATTCTAAATGGAAGACATGGGATGTGCTAGTTCCAAACCATGAAGCTTTTCTTTGGCTGTGATACCCTCTTCCCATCCCATTAGTTTCTCATTCCTGCCATTTTCTCTCTTGTATGACAACATATGTTATTGTATAAACTAGTTTATTAGGTGATTTGTGAGTCTTTTCATGTATTTTCATGTGTTATGTCAAGGAAATTAATACAATGAGCAACAGGTGTTTAGTTTTAGTCTAAATCTTGTCTCCTTTCTCAGTTGAGCTATGATGTTTTATGGTCTTTGAACAAAGAGCCTAGATCATAAGTGCACTCCTTTAAGGCTAAATGTTGCTTCATTGCTACTTGTAATTCAAAGAATTATGTAAATGCTTCAGAGATTTAACAAGGTTGCAATTTTATTGAGGGGGATATTAGGTAAGAATGAGATTTAGATCGAACGTTGATGTCTATTTACAAGGTGAATGGATAGATCATATATCTAAATATATAAATAAGTATCAGATATCCAAAATACATGAGGGAGATTCATGAATTTGCCCAATGGATCAGGCACTGATCAGCTACAGGGTCATTAAGTTGTTGTCTATACATGTTTTTCATCCACTTTCCCCACCCACATAAAATCAAATCAAATTCAAACCATCTTTACAATTTTATGTTGAAGAGCTAGAACGGTTTAACCCTCACTCAGCCTCTGATATTCATAGATCTGCATTTAACTACTATAGATTGATTTTATTTCATGAGTTATTAGGAGATAAGGGTTCTCATCTGCTTAATAGATTCAGGGATATGTTTTTACACTGGTATAGTATCAATTGAATCTGAGGTCTACCCGCCTAGGTCTAGCAAAGCCTGAAGTAGAAGAAGGGTTATGCCTTATAGTTGGCCTTGTGTCTGAAATGATATGTTGAGAATGGGAGTTAGCTGCCCCTAGATATGTCATATTCTCATGGGAATAATTGAAAACCCTCCAGCATTTTCAAACACCAACACAATAATTTCTAAGTATTGAATTCATTTCCATGACCCCATTTCCTACTGCCTACTTTGTAAACCAAGCCTAACCTGATCACTTAATTCTGTGTTGCCTAGTAAAGGAAAAAGAATGTTGGAGAAGGATTAGAACTTGATTCTTTTAGGTTAGAAAAAACTTTGAAAAGGGTATTCAAAAACCTAATTTTTTTGGGTTGTGTTTGGAACTTTGTGAAGTTAGATCCAAAAATTCCATTTCAAGAGGGCTAAAAGGGGCAATAGGCACACAAGTGTGGAATCTGACTAAAACCTTCCATCCTTCCAAAATATTCTTCCCCGTGCTCAAATATTTGAGCATGGGTAGTTACAACTTCCCAAACTATCATTTGCAACTTTTAGCAAAAATTGCAAAAGTTGTTCAAGTAACTTTTTGAACAACTTTGCAACTTTTGAGCAATTTTTGCTTTTTATATATTTTAATCAAATGGGTCTATTTGGGACCATTCTAGGACCCTATTTAGGATTCCTAGGACCTATTAGGTAACCAAATACATTAGTTTCCCAATCCTAACAAAATTTTACGTATTAAGCAAATTTTGACCAACTTAGGACCTAATGAGCAATTTTGGCTCTTTTACAAACACATTGGGACTATTTACATTCCAAGGACTCTTAGAACTTATTAGACACACACAACCTCTTAACTAAACCTTAACAAACTTCAAAAACCAAAAATAAGGTAGATGCCCTGCACCAAAGAGTGGGAAAGTCCATTTGAAGCTACCTAGTTGTGCGCTCTGCATCACAAAAAGCGAGAGAGGTCCATGTTTTTGTAATTATATTCAATCTAATAAACAAGTTGAATCTGCTATACATTTTAATGTCTCAAGTATTGCCTCATAGTCTGACTTGCAAACCTTCCATATAGTCTTATTATGTGATTTTATACCATATTTTATCAAGTTGACATTTGATGCGACAACAAGGTTCAAATAATGAAGAATCTTTGTCTTTGTTTGCCAATCCTCAAATAACCACAAGTTAGGGTTCTTCATAGAATATTATCTAAGCCATGTATCAGTTACAACCACCACACCTATATGGTACTCCCAACATTCACCATCTGTAACCAAGTGATCCAAAAAAAATTTAGCCTAGACACAAAGACAAATAATAATATGTCCCTTCTTTATTGTCTTCAAGTACAATAATAGCAATAACATGGCCTGCAGTGATAAATGTACAAAATGTGGTCATTAATTCAACAAATACTGATGTAAAAGTTATAAAGTTACATATTGAATTTACAGAGATGTATATATTACTAGGTTGCACTAGATTAGAAAAGTGATCAAAGTCAATGAATGAATCCATCTCTACCATTTCCAGTGCTTGTGGGGGATGATAGGTGTCAATTGGGTCCAAAACCAATATATCTCATTTGTCCACCCATTCAGTTGACTAACACTCATCCCAATTTTCCTCTGTACATGATGGACAAAAGAATGTCATTTTTAGTGTGTAGATACTCCATGAACCTACATTAGAGCTTCTAAAAGAGTGAAACTCACTTGATCTTGTCAATGTGAAACAATCCCCATATGGTGCAATGTTAGTATTGTCTATCAACCAAAAAAATCTATGAGCCATAGACTCATCTTCCTTACATGGACCTATTGTAGTGTTACACCACTAGATGATGAATTTTTCATTTGTCAATGTTGCTCCATCTTTGTACTTTAATTCTTCATGAGCTAAGGTTCTTTTGATGCATGCACCTACACCATTGTTCTCTCCCTTTCCATGACCAGCCTCTGTGAAATTTCACATATATTAAATTCTAGACAACATGTACATCCTAATCAACCAATAGAACATACATGCATTCTTGAATTGAGATGTGCAATTATTTGACCAAATAATGTGTTAGTGATATGGTATGCCCATATTAGCCAAATCTCCATAAAGTAGTTGAAAAAAACCATGTACAAATTTCATAAAATGCGATCGATCATCATTGATGTAAAAATGGTACTCCCTCAATATCTTCCTATCATCCTCTATACTTGTAGGTGAATGCATGAATGTTATGTGAACAAATATCGAAACCTATTAAAAAATATAACACTTTTCTTGCACCTCATTTTGTAGTTGTAGTGTGTAGTTCTCTGCGAAGTCTACAACTAAAAAAATGGTATTCAATGGAAATGTATCCTTGCACAACTTGAATTGCAGATCCAGGCATCGAGCTCTATGTGTGTGTCTTGCATACTCATAAATAATATTTTTATGAAAAAATCTAATTGAACTCATGCACTGGAATCTTTTCAATGAATAAATCACATCTTTTACCATGTTTCTCATCTTTTAGAGGATATGTCACTGTCTTATATTTTCTATAATCTACTACTTCATTTCCAATTGCA
This sequence comes from Cupressus sempervirens, assembly GCA_028749045.1. NCBI lineage: Eukaryota > Viridiplantae > Streptophyta > Pinopsida > Cupressales > Cupressaceae > Cupressus > Cupressus sempervirens. The sequence continues at coordinate 526,491,589 of CM053789.1, read as the reverse complement.
TATGTATTATCCATATGTTCACAAGTTGATAAAAGTTGCAAACCACAAAATAAGCATGTACCATCCAAGCATAACATCTTGTAAAATTGTTGATCATCCCCTATTTCAAATAAAATATTGGATATGAATTCCCTTGAAGATCTAGGTGGCTTATTCATATCACAATCCTACAAAGCAAACTTAGAATGCAAAAACACACATATATGCCTAAAAATATCAAAATGATTAGAAAATCCAATATGTATCCTACAACAACAAGTTGTGTGGGTGTGATTTATCTTCACATAAAAAGGTTTACCCATCTAAAAAAATCTTTGACTTATTTGAATTTGAGAATACATACCAATAATTTTTGCAAAAAAAATTGTCTGGGTTGAGTCCAAAAAATGTTTCACATGTGGATCGCGATTTTGGCTACCAATCCTCCTCCTTACAACATCTCTTTGATTAGGGGAAACATGAGTGTTATTTTTTCAACAATACTCAATCAATGATTTCAAAGCTTCACTAGTTTATTTATCCTTTCATGGTAGTCTATTGCTAAATGTCCATAACTCATTTTTTGTTGGATCTTCCATTCTATCATTTCTTACCATGGCTCTCCTTAGAGTACCTCTATGGATTTTTAATGTTTTTCTTCTCTTTCTCATGATTCAAGCTTTCTCCATTTGGGTACTTACTATTTTTGATGTAAGTATGCATCTTGTGATATTACTATTTTTGGTGCATGATTTAGAAGCCACTTTATCATATGCACTCATTAGATTCTTTGCAATGGATTTCTCATTTGAATCATCCATCATTCTTAGCCCAAGAAAATTCATGATGGGCTTAAATTTCAAATTCCTTATCATTTCAAAAAATAATTGGCATTGAGCTATAATATTTAATTCTTCATTAAAGAATAATCTCCATATACGATTATCTTTTCTTTGACAAGTACGCTTGCTCATCTTGTCAGACATTGATTCAAAATGTTAATATCAAAATCAATCAAATATTTTGATCTTCTAAAATGAATTCTAGAAAGTGTTATAATATCTTCCATTCCCTCAAAATTTTAAACATCAACATAAGGTTGAGTGTTTTGCGTACCTTGAACCATAGATGATGTGCCTTGGCAATAAGATGCAAAAGATGGAATATCACCTACTTGATATGTTGATGTTGTGCCTTAAACATGACATGATGGAGTGTGTACATCATTAGATGTAGAAATTAGGGTCTCTTCAAGATAATATGATGATATGACTCCAACATTGGAAGATGGTGTAGCTTCACAATTCAATTGTCTTCTTAAGCGTAAGAGTCGCATTCATTCTCTTTGTCATTCCAATTTTTCCTCTTTGTTTATTTGTATTGGTGGTTCATGTTCTTCTTCGAAAGACATTTCTTCATTATTGCATTTCAATTTTCTTTGTTCACATAGTATTTTCATTTTATCTCTTTTAATTGCCAAATATCTCTCCCTCTCTTCCATTGTTTGAGTTTTTGGTTTCCTCCTTGCCATGATGATGATTTCTATATGTCAAATTATTCAAAACATTTGAATTAATTACAATTTGTAAATAAAAAATAATTCAAATTCATATACAAATTACAATTATTTCAATGAATATACAATACATATTAAACAACTTGTCAAATTTCTAAGCATTTCCAAATAACAATTCATTCAAACATACAAATTTCAATGAATTTATTATATATTAAACAACTTGTCAAATTATAATGACATTTGTCTCCATAGTAACAAAGAATATTTAAAAAGGACTTCACAAACCTTTTCTATAGAAAGAATTTTCAAAAACCCTTCAAATATTGTATGCAATGATTGAATTTGGTGTTTTCTAGCTTCCAATAGCCTAAAACCCATGTTTTCTGTTGGAATAATAGAATAGAAAATAGACAAAAAAGAGAATATGGGTTAGTAGGGACCCAAACATTCCTTGTAACCATTTTTTGGTGTTTTCATATAGTGTGTGAAATGTCCCTTTTCTGATTTTGTATGATATTTCCAACCTTTAATCAGATCTTTAAGATCAAACAACTGATATCACAAAGATCCACCAAATTTCTTAAGAAACCCCAAATCGGGTATGTCGAAAATAGTGCCAAAAAGCTTCACAGCTTCACCTGTTATTAATAAATCTGAAAGTAGACATTTTTATAGAAATTTGAGCAGCATAACAGCCTATAAAATGTCATTTCCAGATCTATATAGCTTTACAAAACAGCTCACAAATGTAGGACAAAAACTATGCTCATTGGGCTCCCGAAATTAACACAAAAATGCCCGGAAACACCACAAAAACACTAATAAACTATCTCAAAAGTTTAATCACGTCCCAATACATATATTTAGCTCTATTTTAACAGCTTAAAGTCTGAAATACAGCAGCAACCAAAACTGATATGAAATGCTCAACTGAAAACACCAAACTCATGCAAAAAACCACACTCAAAAACCCACAAATCTACACTGTTCAGCACAAAGGAAAACTCTGTATGAGCATGCACATGGAATGGCTTCAAACTCCCGTCCTTAGCCTTCTTGGAAACTTGCAAACTCCCGTTCTTGGGTCTCCCTGGAAACCTGCAAACTCCCATTCTTGGGTCTCCTTCTCCACAGGTTTGGCAGCCTCTGAAGAATAACAAAGAATGAGCAAAAATCAAGTTCTGGAATGAGCCCAAAATGCCTCCAAACCCCTTAAAAGAGGGCATAACTGTAACTCACGTCCAAGAGAGGTTAATGAAACTTATTTTAATAATAATTTTCATTTATTAGTCTAACGGTTTCCAAAGATTAACCCCCTTTTTCCGAAACTTCACTTTCTTGGGCCTGCCTGCCTTAGCAAAGATTTTCTTTTTTAATTATTTGAAAAGGGGACATGACAAGTCCTCCCCTCCCAATCATTGCTTGTCCTCAAGCAATGGCTAAACAATAAACCAATCAATCCACCTGGATCCCAAATGTAGTCATGAACTATACTACTACCAATTAGCATAGGCTCCTGCAATATCCTCTACAATATGACCAAGAGGAATCCATAATCAAATTGACAATTATAGCTCAACCAAACTCTGAAATCACCACTACCACAATCAAAAACCCATGAGGCACAAACTCTTAGAACATCAGAACCCAAGTAAAGTGGACAAATCAAACTACCAACACAGTAAATACCATCAATGCATCCCACTGGCCTATATGGAATGTACAATCCAACTCTGCAACAATGGTGAACCCTCTCGAATGAAACTGTACCAAGTATGAAGAATCCACACACTGTACAACTCTTGCAGTCAACACAACTCTGTAAATCATCGGCCACTATCTCATAACCATAACTCCCATACACTGTTGATGGTGAAAAGACATTACAAGATAAAGAGTAAGAAATGGAATCCAAACCAAATTTGTCTGCCATCAACTCCTCAGCACAAGGATCAAATGCTAACTGATGTACATACCCTGCAATATAATGTTGATAAAAAAAACCAACCTCAGTCAACAGCTCACCATGAAAAAGTGATACAACCCACTGTGACTGATCACGAGCTAAGTCAAGAGATGTCATAGCCAAAGGAGTAGAATCAATAACAACACCTGCTAAAGCATCACTCCAAAACTCTTGCTCTAAGTCATGTATTATCAACCTGTCAATTGCAGGACCTATCACCATGTCATGCCCATCACAACTCTCATCCCGAGGCATCAAACTATCCCATAACTGATGATAAGCACTAGGAACCAAAGGACATCTCTGTATCATCATCTCATCAACATGGTCATCAAAGGTAGATAGATGAGCATACCTCATAGTGTAATGCCGATAGAATGCACCAATCTCAGTCAGTGGCTCAGACTGCAATCCAGATGTAACTAACTGCAATCGATCATTAACCAAGTTGGAACTGACTACTACCTCTGAAGACATTGTGAAGGGAGTAGTATTACTAGTAGGAACCATGCCAACTATCAGCTCACCAACGTCACACATGGTCTTTGATACAACATCTCTAGTCTTCGTGCCATTAGTACTAGAGGTCACCACCATGTCAAGCACACCACAAAAATCTGCTACAGCACCCAACTCAATTGAACCTGACTCTAGTGGGAATGAACCTAATATGCCAATGTTAGTATCAAGGATGGATGCATCCCCATCTCCACTATCTCTAACAATCTCGGCCATGGACATCCCCGGATCACCAAACACCACAGCTTGTGACTGTATAGAATTAGGTAAAGATTGTAGTCGCTCTAACTCCATGGTCACCTTAGCCAAATGAAACTGTGACTCCTTGAGAGCCAACTGTGTACTCTCAAGAATCTCAGAAGTCACCTCAAGCTGCTCAGTAAGCTCACTCGCCTCATCTTCCTTGGCCAACAATGCATCATATGTTGTACTGCCCCACTCCATAAGATAATCTCTGTCGGCTACCAATTGCATATAATTTTGTCTCAAAATCCGAATAACCTCCCATAAAGAGTGGATCTCTGTCAAGGAAAGATAACTTCCTCCCTGCTCATCACTAGTAGGAGAACCCCATCCATAAACTGCTAACAACTGACGAGCAGCATCGAAATGTTGGCAAGTGATAGCAATGTCTTGGTCACTAACTCTCAACTAATTAGACACATGATGGTACTAGCTTGACTGTCTCCTACAAACCTCCTCTGATGCACTGTCTGAAGGAGTGTCCTCAAAGTTACTAGTCTCTTGAGTATTACCATCCATATCCTATGAATCAAATCTAAATCTCATATCAACATACGGAGTATCAAAAACATTAGCATTGCTGTCCAACTCCTCTGTACCCAAGGAAACTAAGTCTTCAAAACTGCCCACTGCATCCTCCTGGATGTCATCAATGCCAATATGATCCTGGGACTCATCTATACACACTGCCAAATATGAAATATCATCAACACATTCCAGCAAGTATGGTCGACTGGATATATGAACAAAGCCCAACATTGGTGTATAAAAACTAATACCAACATCAAACAAGATACTGGCACAAGAAAAGACAACACTGTGTAATCTGCTAATCAAATCCATGATAGCACCCAAACAAACATTGCTACCAAAAAGTGTTAAAGATCTCCAGTCAACTGAATCCCAAATGCCAATATAACAATCTCGAGTCCATATCCGTAAACTAGAATCAACTGGTAACTCAAGCAAACTCCTCACCTGAGTAATATGACCAATACCAACTAACTCCACATACCTGTCATGATGAGATAATGAAGTCACAATACTATCTTGGTTCACCTTCAGCTGGCTGGACAAATCATGTGAAGTACTACCAGCCTCAACCTCATGTGATGAAGCATCTAATTGTGCCTGGTACTCTTTCTCAGCAAAGTCATGAATGCTCAATGTCAGCTCATCTCTACCAGGTATCTCACCATCCTGCACAACAACATCCTCATAATCATCATCTGAACCCACTACACTGTAGTCACTGCCTGTTGTAACTATACCATCTTGAATACCTATGGCATCACCCTTTGACGACCTATAAACAATTGTCTCAATTTGAGTATCAAGTTGACTGTTACTATCAATCTGTGTGATATCCTTTCCCACCACCTCCTGTGGCAGAGTAGAATCTGAGACCTCTACCTGGCTATCAGCTAGTTTCTCAAACTCCTCATGCAAGTTCTTGGGAATTGTGTCATCTGTCCTGTGAGAAAATTTGCCAAATAGAAATCCAGTCAACTTATCCACCTTAGCTGGGTCAGATAACATGTCATTTATACGGTGGTGCTCAACCAACTGTTTAGACATGTCATGGCTTATTTTCATAAGTTTATCTCGAATGTCTAAATAACCATCCTTTCTACTATTTTGACTCTGGCTATCAATTGTCCAAGATCATTCCCTCTGAGACTCTGTACTATACCTGTCCATTCTGGATAAAGTAGAGTGTAACCTCAATAGGATATAACTTTTTCAAGAACCAAGAACTAACATGCAAATGATTAGAAGTAGCATGCAACCATAGATTTGGACATGCAACTGATTAGAAGCAACATGCAACCACCAAATTATGACATGCAAGATCTGGGTAGTTGTCAAAACTGACATGCAAGATCTGGGTAGTTGTCAAAACTGACATGCAAACTTCTACAACCACCAAATTCACCAAGAACTAACATGAAAATGATTAGAAGTAGCATGAAACCATAGATTTGGACATGCAACTGATTAGAAGCAACATGCAACCACCAAATTATGACATGCAAGATCTGGGTAGTTGTCAAAACTGACATGCAAGATCTGGGTACTTGTCAAAACTGAAATGCAAACTTCTACAACCACCAAATTCACCAAGAACTAACATGAAAATGATTAGAAGTAGAATTTAACCATAAAGTTTAACATGCATCTGATTAGAAGAAACATGCGACCATAAATTATGACATGCAAAATCTGGGTAGTTGTCAAAACTGACATGCAAGATCTGGGTAGTTGTCAAAACTGACCTGCAACTTCTACAAACCCTCAGGCTGGCAAGATCATGGCTCTGATACCACTGAAATGTCCCTTTTCTTATTTTGTATGATATTTCCAACCTTTAATCAGATCTTTAAGATCAAACAACTGATATCACAAAGATCCACCAAATTTCTTAAGAAACCCCAAATCGGGTATGTCAAAAATAGTGCCAAAAAGCTTCACAGCTTCACCTATTATTAATAAATCTGAAAGTAGACATTTTTATAGAAATTTGAGCAGCATAACAGCCTATAAAATTTTATTTCTAGATCTATATAGCCTTTACAAAACAGCTCACAAATGTAGGACAAAAACTATGCTCATCGGGCTCTCGAAATTAACACAAAAATGCCCGGAAACACCACAAAAACACTAATAAACTATCTCAGAAGTTTAATCACGTCCCAATACATATATTCAGCTCTATTTTAACAGTTTAAAGTCTGAAATATAGCAGCAACCAAAACTGATATGAAATGCTCAACTGAAAACACCAAACTCATGCAAAAAACCACACCCAAAAACCCACAAATCTACACTGTTCAGCACAAAGGAAAACTCTGTATGAGCATGCACATGGAATGGCTTCAAACTCCCATCCTTAGCCTTCCTGGAAACCTACAAACTCCCATTCTTGGGTCTCCCTGGAAACCTGCAAACTCCCGTTCTTGGGTCTCCTTCTCCACAGGTTTGGCAGCCTCTGAAGAATAACAAAGAATGAGCAAAAATCAAGTTCTGGAATGAGCCCAAAATGCCTCCAAACCCCTTAAAAGAGGGCATAACTGTAACTCACATCCAAGAGAGGTTAATGAAACTTATTTTAATAATAATTTTCATTTATTAGTCCAACGGTTTCCAAAGATTAACCCTCTTTTTCTGAAACTTCACTTTCTTGGGCCTGCCTGCCTTAGCAAAGATTTTCTTTTTTAATTATTTGAAAAGGGGACATGAAAGTGTGTATGCACTATAGCATGTACACACTATAAAGTATGCATGCACTGTAGTGCCCATATACTATGTGAAAAATATCTCTCTCCCTATGCCACCCTTTCCCATCCTCTACTCTCTCTTCACCCTATCCCTCCCTCTCCCATCCCATACTCTCTCTCTCTCTCTCTCTCTCTCTCTCTCTCTCTCTCTCTCTCTCTCTCTCTCCCACCCCGAAATCTCCCATTCCTTTCTCTCTCTCCCTCCCTCTCCCACCCTCTCCCTATCCCTCTCTCTCTCTCTCTCTCTCTCTCTCTCTCTCTCTCTCTCTCTCTCTCTCTCCCTCCCTCCCCCCCCTCCCCCTCTCCCTCTCTCCCCCTCCCTCCCCCCCTCTCCCCCTCTCCCTCTCTCCCCCTCCCTCTCACACCCCTACTCTCTTTCTCCCCCTATCTCACCCTCTCCCATCCCCTACTCTCTCCCTCTCTCTCTCTCCCTCTCTCTCCCTCTCTCTCTCTCACTCTCTCACCCACCCACCCTCTCCCATACCCAACTCTTTCTCCCTCTCCCACCCCCTACTCTCTCTCTCCCTCTCTCCCTCTCCTAGTATCTCTCTCCCTCCCTCTCTCCCTATCACACCCTCTCCCATCCCCTACTCTCTCTCTCCCACCCCCACTCTCCCATCCCCTACTCTCTATCTCTCCCTCTCTCCCTTCCCTACTCTCTTTCTCCCTCCCTCTCTCCCTTTCCCACCCTCTCCCATCCCCTACTCTATCTCTCTCTTGCACCCTCCCTGCCTCCCTATCCCACCCTCTCCCATCTCCTACTCTCTCTCTCTCTCTCTCTCTCTCTCTCTCTCTCTCTCTCATCCCATAGTCTCTTTCTCTATTTCTCCTTCTATCTCTCTATATCCCACCTCTCCCATCCCCTACTCGCTCTATCTCTATATGTCCTTCTCTCTCCCTCCTTCTTTCTCCATCTCACCCTCTCTCATCCCCTATTCTCTCTCTCACCCAATCTCTCTCTCTCTCTCTCTCTCTCTCTCTCTCTCTCTCTCTCTCTCTCTATATATATATATATATATATATATATTCATGTATCTATCTTGATCTTCATCTCCATATTTCTCTAGCTAAATCTCTCTCCCACTCCTCTTTTTTACTATATATTTCTCACACACATGTCTCTATCCCACTATCCCACCCTCTCCCATCTCCTATTCTCTCTCTCTCCTCTATCCAGCCTTCTCCCATCCTCTCTCTCTCTCTCTCTCTCTCTCTCTCTCTCTCTCTCTCTCTCTCTCTCTATATATATATATATATATATATATATATATATATACATTTCTCCCTCTCTCTGTCCCTATCCCACCCTCCTCCATCTCTTACTCTCTCTCCATCTCCATCCTCTACTCTCTCTCACTCTCTACCCTCTCTCCTTCTCTCTTTATTGAAATTAAGGTGTAAAAAGTGTGTGTGTGTGTGTGTGTGTGTGTGTGTGTGTGTGTGTGTGTGTGTGTGTGTGTGTACTATAGCACGTATGCACTATAATGCATGCATGCTATGCAAACCTAAATTTAAAAATGCTTTAAATAGTGTGTGCACACTATGGCACACATGCACTATTTAAAGCCCTAGATTCTACCAATCCTAAGGCTTGAATTTTCCGTGGGGGTCTAACCCAAAGGTTTGGAGTCTCTAAGCTAGTCTGAGATGTGTTTTACAGCAAACATAATGATTGATCTTTCTTGTGTGCTCTCCTTCAATTTTTCTCATGGTTGAGCATCGATAAAAACAGGTTACATGATATTGTAGATCTTTGTGTTATCTATATAACCATATAATTTATTTTGAATTCATCCTATTTTAAGCCTTTCAACTATAATTTCTTTTGAATATATGTCCATTTTCTCTCAAAAACCAACATGTACTAATCGGGGTGTAGATTTTAGCTCATTCATCAAATTTTGCAATAACTTAGTTTTTTAGAAATAAAACTTCATTCTATACACTTTTTTAAAAAAAGGTTTTGATTTTAAATTAGTTTTTAGTTATTTCTAGGGAGAGCACAGAAATATTTCACATTTTTGGGATGTATCCAATTACAAAATTTATTTTTAAAAATAAACATTATAAAATTACTGGAAAAATATGTGATAAACTACACAGTGTTAGATAACTTTTGACTATGAGTGATTAAAGAATTTCAAAAAAAAGTTAAAAATTTAGGGGGGCCACACTTTGCACTATGTTATATTTTTCTAAAAAAATAGTAGCACTTTTTGTGGGCCCCATTTTTGAGGACCTAAAACTAAACCATTTTGAAAAAAAATAGTAGTTTAGAAACTAGATTCAAAGGACTACTACTTTTGTTTTTTTTATATCTTAAAATTTTGAGCATGACTATCTTCAAATTCTTATCGAAGTTCAAAAATTATTGATTTCAGAACCAAAAAAAAAATTTAAAAATTTATTTAAATTTATTTATTTTTAAAAGTGGCCACTTATACCCCCATTTTGGCACCACAACTTGGTGCACTTACCCATATATAACAATAATGATATTTACATGTATATAGTTGAAAATGTAATAGGAGTAACTGAGAGGGGAGGGGTGAATCAGTTACCACAAAAAAAATTCCTTATCCCTTAGATGCCAATACAAGCTTTCACTTATCATGAAATACATAATAGCTCAGTTAACACTAGAATATAACTGATGCTCAGTTAACAAAGTAATCTTAAGATGTATTAGTCTATTTTATCCTTTAGTAACTTAGTTGTAGAAGTATAAATCATAATTAAATAACATGAACACAGATGACACCAAGATTTAACATGGAAACCAAATTTGGGAAAAACCACCTTGCAACTAGTCACAATAATTTTCACTCTATTGAAGTGACCCCTATTAGGAGCCAACCCTATTAAAGGTTACAAAAATATACTGTTAAGTATGACCCTGTTAAAGGACTTAGTTCACCTTGTTAGGAGTGGTCTAGTTAAAGTATTTAAGCACTTCAATCTTGACATGTCAACTTTTTAGACGATTTACAAAATGAGTGTTAAGTCAACTCTATTAAGAGATTTCTTTATTGCTAAAATGGTTAGAAAGCAACAGTAGTTTGACATAATTTATGATGCAACTTTCTTTTTTGATTAGATCTCTATCTATGCTTGACCTTTGGATCCTTCCTGGTCCAATGTTTCTTTGCAGCTTAATTTCTACACTTTCTTGTTCTTCTTTTCCTTCACTCAAATATCCATCTTTTTCATATTCTATTATTTCTTACATCTTACCTATTGGATGCAATTGTTAATTGTGTATTGTCTTTGATGTTACACAAATGTCATATCAGTCATCAAACAGAATCTATCGAGCTCAGATGATAAGCAAAGAAATTTGCAGTGTCTACCGAGCATTCTTGAACATTACTCAGTAAAGTCAGTTCTTATCGATCTCACTCAGGCATCAAAGGATTTTGTAGCAGAAAGTTAGTGTTAACCGAGCTCCCAAGGTTAACGAAGAAAATGTAATGTTTACCGAGCTCACTTGGGCATCAAAAAATTTTGTATCAAAAAGTTAGTGTCAACCGAGCTCCCAAGGTTAACAAAGAAAATTTAATGTCTACCGAGCTCACTCAGTTATCAAAGGAAATGTGGCAGAGAGTTAGCTTCTACCGAGCTCACAAGGTCAGCAAAGGAAGGTCAGTGCTAACCGAGTTCACTCGGTCTCCGAAGGATTTTTGCAAGGTTTGCAATGTTTATTGAGCCTCACTTGGTTAACACTAGAAACTATTCTGGAGCAGTGGTTATCAAGCTGGGTCAGCCAGCGAAGGATTTTATTGTTTTAATACTAAGATCAATTATTTCATGTAGTCGACTAATGTAATGATTTTTTTTAGTTGTTGTAACTTATATTTGAGCCAACTTGATAACCTGAAAGGTATATATTTAGATGTTCAAGTTGTGAATTAAAGTGTGTATGAGTATATGGATGAGGATGGAATAAGCGAATATTGAGCGAATTCTAATGAAGGATTAGATATCCTAGAGGAGCTACAAAGTTGTATTCAATTAGTAAGGATCCAGTAAAGAAGAATAGAGATCTATAATCAACAAAAGATAAGTTGCATATCATTCAGGTCACCTCATTGTTGCTTTCTAATCATTGTAACAGTGAATCTAGAATCTCTTAACAAAGTTGGTTTAATAGCCATTTTGTAAATCCTCTAACAAGGTGACAGTTCAGTTGAATTGTTCTAAAGACCTCTAACCAGGCCACTCCTAATAGGGTGATTAAATCCTCTAACGAGGTCACACCTAACAGTGTGCATTGTAATCTTTAACAAGGTTGGCCCCTAACAGAGCTCACTTCAGAAGAGTGAAAATTGGTGACTAGTTACTTGGTGGTTTTTTCCATATTGGGTTTCCATGTTAAATCCGGTGTCTCTTGTGTTCATTTATTTTAATCTTTGCAAGCATATTAATAACTATGAATGCTAGATGATCATTAATTAGTTAACCTACCAAGTTACAGTATTTTTGCACTATTTACCGTATATCAACATTAAGTAAAGACATCAAAGGGATTTTTGGAATTGTTTTTGTGGTAACTGATTTACCCCTCCCCTTTCAATTACTTCATATATATTTCCAACAATTGGTATCAGAGCTTTTGGTGCTTACAGGATAAGATTTCAAGGGTCTAAGCCAACGATCAGGATGTCTTATAAGAGGAAAATTCCAAGACTTAACAGGGAAAACTTCTTAGCATGGCAAGGGTTGATGAGACTTCATCTAGCTTCTATTGAAGATACAGGGCTAAAATACCTTGATGAAAAATATGCAGAACCAGCTAGTACACTATCTGTCAATGATATTGCTAAAAAGAAGACCCACAAAATTATGATGATAGACATAGCATCTACTCTAAGTTATGAAGAATTTGATGATATCAAGGATTGCAAATCTGCTTTTGAAATGTGGGAAAAGCTAAAAGAAATCTATGGAGGAGATGATAATGTAAGAAGAGGCAAAGCAGAAAGTCTGAGAGGACAATTTGATCAGATGAGGATGAGAGAGGATGAAAACATTGCAAAATATGTTGAAAGAGTCAAAGCATGTGTCAGTACAATCAAAGCATCTGGAGGAGATATCAAGGAGGAGACAGTAATGAGTAAAGTTCTTAGAACTCTACTTCCCATTTATGCAATCAGAGTTTCTGCAATTCAAGAAAGAAGATGTGAAGCAAATCACAAGATAAATCTAGAGGCCATAGTTGGAAGATTAACTACATTTGAACTAGACAACTTTGACAACTATGTTTTAGCTTCCAAGAACATTGAATCGGTATTTGAAGCCAAGCTTTCACTCAACGAGAAAAGAAAAAAGAAAAAAGAATCTCAGTCAGAAAGTGAAGATGAATCAAACCAAAGTTCAGATAGTGATCTTGAAGTAATTGAAGCTCTACTAGCAAAGAAATATTCTAGAGGCAGAGGAAAATATAAAGGTAAAGTTCCTCTAATCTGCTTTTCATGTGAAGAAGTTGGTCATATTGCTGCTAGGTGCCCAAACAAGAAGAATAAAGATGAGAAGAAAGGTTACAAGTACAATGGCAAGAAAGACTTCAAATCATTCAAGGATAAAGGTAAGAAAACATGTTTTATGGCTAAAGATTCTAATGATGAAGAAGAAGATGAAATTGTCCACATTTGCTGTGAAAGATGAGTCTGATAATGATGAGGAAATGGCACTCATTTCTCATATGAGTAAAAATGATACATGGATCATAGATAGTGGTTGTTCTCATCACATGACTGCTGATAAAGCTAATTTTGAATACTTTGAAGACTATGATGGTGGCAGTGTAAGATTTGGTAACAATGAACCTTGCTGTATAAAAGAAAGAGGAAGAATCTCTCTAACCAAAGAACTTATATGTGATAATGCCTATTGGATAGAAGGACTAAAGCATAATTTGTTAAGTGTGGCATAGCTACTCAATAATGGATTCAAAGTAGAATTCATGCATGGAAAAGCAAGACTGCTGGATGGCAAAGGAAAACTAATTGGATTAGGCACTCAAACAAAAGGTAACTTATTTTATCTTCAACTTGGTGAATGTTCATGTTTTATTGCTCAAGTTGAAGAAAGTTGGCTATGGCATAAAAGGTTGTATCATGTAAATTTTGATAACTTGGTGAAGATAAGCAAATTCAAGAAAGTAAGAGGCATGCCTAACATAAAGAAATCTAAGGTCGGTCTATGCAAGAATTGTCAGATTGGTAAAATGGGAAAGACTAGTTTTAAAAGTAAAAACTATCAGTCTGAAGATATATTAGAAATTATGCATACTGATTTATGTGGACCCATTGGAATTGAAAGCTATACTGGAGAAAAGTTCTTCATTCTTTTTGTTGATGATTACTCAAGAATGATGATTGTCATGTATCTAAAGAAAAAATTAGAAGCATTTGAGAAATTCAAATGGTATTTGGCCAGAGTAGAAAAGGAAACAGGGAAAATATTGAAATGCTTGAGGTTAGACAGAGGTGGAGAATTCATTTCACATGAGTTCAATAAATTTTGCATTGAGAGAGGAATCAAAAGACAGGTATCAGCCCTTGGAACTCCTAAGCAAAATAGAATAGCTGAAAGAAGGAACAGATCTATCATGGATTGTGCAAGAACCTTAATGATTGAAAAGAATATTGCTATCAAATACTAGAAGGAAGCTATTAGCACTGCAGTTCATACCTTGAATCGAGTACAGTTTAAAAAGACTCATTCAAAACTCCCTATGAGCTATGGTATGGCTGTAAACCTAATGTAAGTTATCTAAAAGTATTTGGAAGTAAATGTTACATTTTGAAATAATCTAGAAAAGAAAAATTTGATGTAAAAGGTGATGAAGGAATATTTTTGGGATACTCTTGCAAAAGTAAAGCATATAGATGTGTGAATTTGTCTACTTACAAAGTCATAGAAAGTGCACATGTGAAAGTTGATGAGTTTGCAGAAAGGACTGAAGAAGAAAGAAAAAGGGAACTAGAAGATTATAGAAAGTTTGTTTTCACTAAACCTGATATAGTACTAGTCAATCAGGAATCTTCTACTCCTAAGTCATCAGTAATCGAGTTACAAGAAGTTCAAACTGAGCTATAGCAACCCGAGTTACATTCAAATGCTATCAAGCAAGTGTCTACCAAGTTTGAAGGACCTGAGCCAATATCTACTGAGCCAGAACAGCTAGAACATGAAGTTGAAGTACAAGAGGATAACAATGAAAATATTTTAAGAGGCAAGGAACCTGTATTAGCAAAATATTTCAAGAAACATCATTCAGCAGATCAGATAATTAGAGACAAATCTAAAGGAACCATGACAAGAAGTTATTTGAAAGGTACTTGTTTACTTGCTGATTTTGAACCTAGAAATTTCAATGATGCATTGGGAAATGATAGTTGGATTAAGACTATGAATGAAGAAATAGAGTAGATAGAGAAAAATAGGACATGGACTCTTGTACCTAGGCCTAAAGATAAAAATTTGATTGGAAATAAGTGGGTATTCAAAAACAAGTTGGATGAAGATGGTAAGGTATCAAGAAACAAAGCTAGACTAGTATGCAAAGGATATGCTCAAGAAGAAATAATAGACTATGGAGAAACTTTTGCTCCTGTTGCAAGATTGGAAGGAATCAGAACCTTACTAGCATATGCTACTTACAAAGGATTCAAATTTTATCAGATGGATGTCAAGTTAGCATTTCTCAATGGTATACTGGATGAAGAGGTTTACATTGAACAACCTGAAGGTTTTGTTGATCCAGATAAGAAGAACATGGTCTGCGAATTACACAAGGCATTGTATGGTCTGAAACAAGCCCCTAGAGCATGATATGAAAGATTGCATAACTATCTTGTTCAAATTGGTTTTCAAAGAACTAATGATAACAGTAGCTTGTATATAAAGGAAGGACCAGATAATAAGATTGTTTTGGCAGAAATATTTGTAGATGATACTGTTTTCACAGGAAATGATGATCTTTGCAAAGAATTTTCAGAGCAAATGAACAAGGAATTTGAAATGTCTATGTTTGGTGAAATCAAATTCTTTTTTGGTCTTCAAATTCAGCAGAATAAAAATGGTATCTACATCACTCAATCAAAATACATCAAGGAGATATTGAAAAAGTTTGGTATGGAAGATTTTAAACCAGTTGGGACTCCTATGTGTACTAGATTAAAACTTACCAAGGAAGATGAATCAAAAGAAGTAGATCAAACATTGTATAGATCTATGATTGGAAAGTTGAAGTATGTAGTTCATACTAGGCCAGATATTGCCCTTGCAGTTGGTATTGTAGCAAGATTTTCAAAAAAACGAAGAGAAAATCACATGATGGAAATCAAAATAATAATGAGATATTTGAAAAGAACTGAAGATTATGGTTTATGGTACAAATTTGGAGGTAATCTAGATTTGAAAGTGTTTACTGATGTTGATTGGGCAGGAAACCTTGATGACAGAAAAAGTACAAGTGGAGGAGCATTCTTTCTTGGAAAGAGGTTGGTTTGTTGGACAAGCAAAAAGTAGAATTGTACATCCCAATCTACAGCAAAAGCAGAGTATGTTGCTACAATAGTAAATTGTTCTAATATTGTTTGGTTTAAACAGTTGTTGGGAGGCATGAAGGTGGAAATAAAAGAACTAGTTGTTATTTTCTGTGATAATACAAGTGCAATCAACATATCCAAGAATCCAGTAACGCATTCCAAAACCAAGCACATTGTAATAAAATATCATTTTTTTTAGAATTGGTGCAAGATAAGGAGATCAGATTGGAATATGTTCATAAAAAGGAACAAATTGTTGACATATTCACAAAGCCATTACCTAAGGATGCATTCTTGTATCTAAGAGGTAAGTTAAGGGTCACTCCCCTATCTAAAGTTCACTAAAATGAAGTTTTAGTGATGCATCAACGCATACCAAGTTGAAGATCTATCAGTTGATGTAGCATAATTAGGAAATATTGCATATGAATCAGTACTAAAGGTATATTAAAATTCATTTGAGTTGTGTTGTCTTTGGCATGTGTTCTCAAAGAGGGAGAGTTCTATTGTCATATCTTTCTGAAATTTGTTTGAGAAGAAAAGTTTTCTATGGAATTCCTTCACAGAGGGAGATTACTGAAAGAGGGAGAGTTTGCTATCTAATAGAGAAATTTGTTTTGATAGGAAAAGACTTGTTAGACTTGTTTTCAAATTTCATTCTGCTATGACATGTTGTGTTGCCATCAATGCCAAAGAGGGAGATTGTTGGATACAATTTTTAATTGTGTATTGCCTTTAATGTTACACAAATGTCATATCAGTCATCATACAGAGTCTACCAAGCTTAGATGATCAGCAAAGCAATTTACAGTGTCTACCGAGCATTCTCGAACATTATTCAGTAAAGTCAGTTCTTACCAATCTCACTCGGGCATCAAAATATTTTGTAGCAGAAAGTTAGTGTTAATTGAGCTCTCAAGGTTAACAAAGAAAATTTAATGTTTACCAAGCTCACTCGGGCATCAAAGGGTTTTGTAGCAAAAAGTTAGTGTCAATCGAGCTCCCAAGGTTAAAAAAGAAAAGTTAATGTCTACCGAGCTCACTCGGTTATCAAAGGAAATGTAGCAGAGAGTTAGCTTCTACTAAGCTCACAAGGTCAGCAAAGGAAGGTCAGTGCTAACCGAGTTCACTCGGTCTCCGAAGGATTTTTGCAGGATTTGCAGTGTTTACCGAGCCTCACTTGGTTAACACTAGAAACCATTCTGGAGCAGTTGTTACCGAGCTGGGTCGGCCAGCGAAGGATTTTATTGTTTTGATATTAAGTTCAATTATTTCGTGCAACCGACTAATGTAATAATTTTTTTTAGTTTTTGTAACTTATATTTGAGCCGACTTGATAATCTGAAAGGTATATATTTAGATGTTCAAGTTGTGAATTAAAGTGTGTGTGAGTATATGGATGAGGATGGAATAAGTGAATATTGAGTGAATTCTGATAAAGGATTAGATATCTTGGAGGAGCTGCAAAGTTGTATTCGATCAGTAAGGATCCAGTAAAGCAGAACAGAGATCTGTAATCAGCAAAAGATAAGTTGCATATCATTCAAGTCACCTCATTGTTGCTTTCTAATCATTGTAATAGTGAATCTAGAATCTCTTAATAGAGTTGGTTTAATAGCCATTTTGTAAATCCTCTCACAAGGTGACAGTTCAGTTGAATTGTCATAAAGACCTCTAACCAAGCCACTCCTAACAGGGTGATTAAATCCTCTAAAAAGATCACACCTAATAGTGTGCATTGTAACCTTTAACAGGGTTGGCTCCTAACAGGGCTCACTTCAGAAGAGTGAAAATTAGTGTTGGTGGTTTTTTCCATATTGAGTTTCCACGTTAAATCTGGTGTCTCTTGTGTTCATTTATTTTAATCTTTGCAAGCATATTAATAACTATGAATGCTAGATGATCAGTAATTAGTTAACCTACCGAGTTATAGTATTTTTGCACAATTTACCGTATATCAGCAGTAACTAAAGACGTCAAAGGGATTTTTGGAATTATTTTTGTGGTAACTAATTCACCCCTCCCCTCTCAGTTACTTCATTTATATTTCCAACATTACCCTCACAACTTGACCTTTCTTATATATCATAAGCTAGGAAAAGTCAACTTGAAAACCCTTTCAAAACATCAATAGACATCCAAGGAGTCAGCCTCAAATAAAGAAACATTATACAATTTCAATCTATTGTCACTCAGTCAACACTAGAACTGAACACTCAGTTGATACTATAACATCTTCATTTCTAGACCACTTAGTCAAAGTTGAACTCTTTCAATTTCTTACCACTCAGTCAATAATATATCTTGATGCCCAACCATTCAATCAATATTGGAAGCAGGTTCCTTCCATTACTCGGTTACTACTGGAAAGTCTTCATAACCTGACTACTTAGTTAGAATTGAGATATACAAGGTTAATACTGCAGACTCTATATTGCTTAGTTAATTTTGACATTTGTGTAAATGTCAATGATAATATACAATTGAATAATTGATTCCAACATATTTAATATAATTACAAATATTTTTCTATAAGCAAGAGGTTCTCTAAATTAGCAATATAATTAGGATGGAGGTCATCATGTTAGAATGTTTAGAATAACAAGAGAGGGGGTGAATCAATTAAGGTCTATAAGTACCATTGGAACAATCAAAACTATATTCATATGCTCTCTTAATCCTACTATAGCTCGATCTCTATTGTGTACTAATAAATAGAATTACTAATAGTTCACTATCCTATTATAACAAACTTTGCTAAATGTAAACATGTAAATACAAAACACCATAAAAAATTCAACACAAGTTTGACACTAGGATTTAACATGGAAACCCAAATTGAGGAAAACCACCAGCAACATGTCACTACTTTTTCACTCTTTTGAAGTGAACTCAGTTAGAAACCAATCCCATTAAAGGTTACAATACACACTGTTAAATGTGACATAGTTAGAGGATTTAATCACCTAATTAGGAGTGCCCTTTTTAAAGGACTTTGATCATTCCATTTAGAATGTCACCTTGCTAAAGATTTGCATAAATTGTTAAGTCCTTCAATGACAGTTAAGTCAACTTTTGATTAAAAGAATTTCAACACAAATTGTTTACAATAATTAGAGGAAAAATAGTGGGGTTTTGATCTATATGATTACAACTAACTTTGTAGTTCTAGATCTTTGTTCGACTCATGTGTTGATTCCTTGGTAAGTCTCCCTTGTCAACTCTATCTCTTATTCTCTTGGAAACTTCTTCACATCAAACTTAAGCCTTCTGCTCATATTCTCTTATCAATTTTAGCAACATATGTGCAAGCATTTCCTTATTCTTACTTTGCTCTCACACATACTGACATAGCCAATGGATGAATAACTAGGGCCAAAGGCTCACCCAGCTATCCAAACCACCCTACAAGAGTTAACACAATGGAAGAAAAAAAAAGAACAACAACCAAAGGAGGAAGAAGAGTTAAATACTTTTATTGATTCATCAAAATATCTTCATACATGCCTAGCTATAAGGCCTTTTGGGTTACAGCCAATTATAAATACATTCACATTCAAAGATCCAACTACAAATTTGCACTTTTAGTTCTGCTCTCCCATCTGCCCCCAAAAACTTGCCTAACTCTAAGCCTAAACACTCTATAAATACTTTCCAAAATGGCTTACATATCATTCTAGAACATTACATAAGAGGAGGACCAACCCAATAACAGCCTGGACACATCCCAAAAAAAGATCTTAACATGAATGTCACGATCAAAAATAAATCCCATAAGTTAGCTTGCAGAAATCACATCCAAATGCTAACACTTGACATACACTGGGTAACTCAACACATGAAGAAACACTCGGCATACACTGGGTAACTCAAAAAATGAAGAGTCACTCAGCATACACTGGGTAACTTGGCACATGAAGGAATTGCTACAATAACTTAGCACATGAAGGACTACTAGGCACATGAAGGAATTGCTAGGCACATGAAAGATTGCTAGGCACATGAAGGAACTGCTAGGCATATAAAGGACTACTAGGCACATGAAGGACTGCTAGGCACACGAAGGAACTGCTAAGCACATGAAGGAATACTAGGCACATGAAGGAACTGCTAGGCACATGAAGGGACTACTAGGCACATGAAGGAACTACTAGGCATATGAAGGACTGCTAGGCACATGAAGGACATGAAGGACTACTAGGCACATGAAGGACTACTAGACACACGAAGGAACTACTAGGCATATGAAGGACTTGCTAGGCACCAACTTGCAGAATGAACAAAAAAGAGCAGGATAACAAGGCAACCCAGGATGTTCCTACATCAGATAATCGAGGTTGAAAAAAATGATTCTCATGAATCATTGACATGTCACAACTTGAGCTGAATCCAACTTAAACTGAGAAATCCATGAAACATCTTCAATAGGTATGTTCTTCCACTTCACCAAATATTCATAGTAATATTTTCCTCTTGTGCTCTTGCCAACTCTATGATCCAATATCTATTCAACTTCTTCAATCCACTTCTTAGAATAATCATCTGATACAACAACTTCATCCTCTAACTCATGATATTTATACAAATCATCAATATTTAATATAGGAGATATATCCATGTCATCAAGTAACTCAACTTCATAAGCATTACCACTATCAAACTTATTCAAGATCTTACAAGGCTCAAATTTCTTCATCTTCAACTTACTATATGTTCCAAGTGGGAATCTTCCTTTCTTCAGATGAACCATCACCTCATCACCAACTTGAAAATCATGGTGTCTTCTAGGCTGATCAGCATTCTCATTATACTTCTAATTACTTTGTTCCAACCTCAATTTCACTTCCTTATGCAAAGACTCCATAAAATCAAAAAATTCTTCTCCTACAGTGCTTCTCTTTTCTTCACCAGTAACATCTCTCAAATCTGATATACCTCTAGGATGCATTCTAGTAACAATCTCAAAAGGTTTCTTCCCTATACTTCTATACATAGAATTAGTATATGCAAATTCAGCTCGTGCCAATACCATGGCTTATTCCCAACTAAACATCTTAGCCAATTGCCCAAACTTCTATTCACAACCTCTATCTATCCATCTATTTTTTAATGGAATGTAGAACTAAACTTTAGCTCAGTACCCATCTTCTTCCACAAGGTCTTCCAAAAATAACCAACAAACATACTATTTCTGTTAGAAATAATACTTCTTGGTAATCCATGCAATCTCACAATCTCTTTAAAGAAAAGTTTAGTAATATGCTCAACATCTGATGTCTTTTTACATGGTATGAAATGAGCCATCTTAGAAAATTTGTCCACTAGTCTTAGGTAATCCAAGAAAAAAATCTATACTAATGTCAGTCCAAGGTTTCTCAAGAATAGTAATAGGTGTATACAAACCAATATTTTGACTCACCCCTTTTGCAACTTGACAAACTCCACAACTCTTTACAAATTTTTTAACATCCTTATACATTTGTGGCCAATACTACTTCTCTTTCAGCAAACTCAATGTCTTATCAATTCCAAAATGTTTAGCTAATCCACCACTATGCTTTTCCTTAATCAGATTCAATCTCATAGAACTTCTAGGAATACACAACTAAATGCTTTTGAACAACATAGCTTCTTGAATGAAATATTCATCATACTTACTTATGTGATCTCTCAGATTTGGTGCTCTGCAATCTCTCCACACCTCAGAAAAATCATGATCAACATCATACAACTCTTTCATTTCATCAAAACCAAGAACTTCAACCTTCATTTCTATCCGCAAGGAACGTCTCCTACTCAAATGCATCAGCAAATCTATTAGTAACTCCACTCTTATGCTTGATGAAAAATGTAAAACTCTGCAAATACTCAACCCACTTCATATGTCTCTGATTCAATTTATGTTGACTTCTCAAGTATTGTAAAGCTTTATGATCAATACACAATACAAACTCTTTAGGAATCAAATAATGTGTCCACTTCTTCAATGCTTGGGCAATAGCATAAAATTCTTGATCATACAAATAATATTTCCTTTTAGCATCATTCAAATTTTCACTAAAGAAAGCAACAGGCTTACCTTCTTGACTTAATACAGCTCCTATTGCATTACCACTTACATCACATTCAACTTGAAATACTTTGTTAAAATTAGGTAAAGCTAATACATGTAATTCAACAACCTTTTTTTTCAAAGTCTCAAAACTCTTATCAGCTCCATGTGTCCACTTGAATTCCTTTTTATCTCCCCTCATTGTCTCAGTCATAGCATTACAAATAGCACTGAAATTCTTTATAAACTTTCTATAAAAATTAGCCAAACCATGAAATGATCTTACCTCACCCACATTCTCAGGTGTAGGCCATTCCAAAATTTATTTAAACTTCTCAGGATCCATCATCAATCCATCATTTGAAATCACAAATCCCAAATACACAATCTCCTCTTGCATTAAAGAACACTTTTTCATATTAATCAGCAACTTTTTCTCTTTCAACCTTTGCAATACTTGTCTAATATGCTCAAGATGTTCTTCCTTAGTCTTATTAAATATTAAAATATTATCCAAATAAAAAATCACAAACTTACCCAAAAATCTTTTCAAAACTTCATTCATCAACCTCATGAAAGTACTAGGTGCATTAGTCAAACCAAAAGGCATAACCAACCATTCATACAAACCATATTTTGTCTTGAAAGTAGTCTTCCATTCATCACCTTCTCTGATTCTAATCTGATGATAGACACTCTTCAAATCAATCTTGGTGAAAAACACTCATAAGTATGGGGGAGAGAATAACTCCCAAGTATGGGGGAGAGAATATGCATGAAGAACTCCCAAGTATGAATGACTTTGTATTATTCCTTGTAGAATAATAGAAATGAAATGTACTTCCTTCCTCTTCTTTTGTCTTGTCAACTAGACCTCTGCTCCTTCTCATCTTGTAACCAGACCACAAAACTCACATCCAATTATCCCTTGGATCGCTTACACGCATTTACCAAACACATTGCTCATTTTCCCACTTTGCACTTCATATAATGATCATACACACTTTACAAACAAAGAAAACATCTTTCTTTTATACCTTATCTTCAAAATAATTCCTTAGAGTCGGCCTGAAGGCTTTCCCAATTAATTATAATAAGATAATTAAGTAATTACAATTATAATAACATTGTCAGCTCACTGTCCATAGAAAACTTCACAGTGTGATACTAGGGCTTGTGCACTTGTTGACATCATCATCAGACCATCCTCTATTACTACCTAACTACACTTCTTCGCATTACATCTCAGATGAAAGATAGCGAACAAACATCAGGTACTACTTTCTCAATACTCTAAATTGCTCTTAGTAAATTAGGTACAACTTTTGTATGTCTTTGACTTAGACTTTGTGCACTCAACCACGTCATAAGGACACAATGTAGAATATGTCCATGATTGTGCATCACCAAATAATTAAACCATTTTTTATACCATTAAGATCTATGTCTGCTACTCAGCTAGTCTTTACAGAAACTGTGTTATGTTGACATCAATGACAAACACAATCATAAATGCAACATGTCAATAGTCTCCAATGTTCATAATACTTCCCCAAAGTAGTATCATTAGCATTCATGCTAACATAGTATCTATCAATACATAACAGTCTGCAGTTTACAGAATATGGAAGATCAAAGTTTTATTGTTACAACTGAAGGGTTGATCATGTCAGTCAAAATATTCACCTATCACATTAACAATTTCAAATCTCAGAGCAAAACATTTTAAGCCCTAACTTTAACAAACTATTTCACACATCCCAATAACTTCCTCACTTTCCTTCTCAACATAGAAAAATTTGTTTTGCATGCTTCCCCCATCAGTCTGCCCTACCAAGACCTTCTCAAAGTCTAATATTTTTTGAGAAAATGCCTCCTTTGAATTAGAAATAGATGGTGTTGACTCTAAATTTTTGGATTGTTTATTGGGACTTGCAACATGAACATCATCAACAATGTCCATTTCAAAGGGATTTTCAATTTTTTTGTTAGGTTCATTATTAAGCCAATAGGCTTCACTCTTTGGGAATCCTTGACCGGTTTGTCCAAATTTCCCGATAGTCTTACGCCAATAAAAATAATTGTGGTGCCAAAAAAGAGCTATGTCATTGTTGTAGTTATTAGACTTTCCAAAGTAGGGCCCAGTGATTGTAGTGTAGTAAAATACTCATCCAGCTGGGCAGTTCGGCCATGATTAGGTGGTAAGCCATCTAGAAAGGAGAGAGTGAAATTTTGAGCCCCTTTCTTTGGCCTTGTGGTCACCTTTTGTTAAATCTGTAGCAGCTGCTTTTAAAAGGTGTTGATCTATCCATTTGGTGGTGACAAAGGTTATGAAGACTCCCCGCATGACCAGGAGCTCTACAAAATTCATGAGCGGATTGACATGGCCCTACCCAGGAAATGGTACCACTACTACGTGCAATGATTCTCCAAACATTTTGAACCAAAATTTATTTTTTGTCTTGCAAAATGAAGGAATCTCAATCTAGAATAGAGTTAATTTGAGGTGTCTATATTCAGTCAATTTAGAGTTAGAATGCCAATGGGTCTTTATTTTACTAGAGTAATAGAAGAGTTTTAAATTAGTCTATCAATGATAAAATCTTACTTTCTAATTTTTTAAACATTAATATATCATGTATATGCACTTAATCAAAATGCTATGGAGGATGTAGATAAACTATATTGGAGATCTCAATTTAAAATAGGTAAAGAGTATGATGTTGCCTCGATAATTGTCCTAGAGCTCGAGTTTTGGAGTTTTCCATATGTTGAAATTTAGCTTTACATTTTTTGCTTTTGTATATGATGTTCTCATATCAGAGGCTCGTGCACCATCACCTTTAAGCATTACATGGAAAACAAAAGCCCTAAACCTAAAATTGCATAATTTGGAGGCACCAACTCAAGACAAAATAAAAATTTAGAATATGTTCATATTGTAGAAAATAATAAAGCATTCTCATCCACATTACCAAAAGATTATATTTTTTAACATGTCTAATTGCCATCAATCTTTTCCAATGAATCGTCCATCTCATACTTTCATGTCACTTATGAACCTTTGTTTGTTGGGTAAAGAAGTTAAAAATTATATGATATTTTTTTTCATTATTAGTCGATATTTGGTAGTAATATTATTAAAGATTTAATAAATGAATTTCTTAAATTGAATCTATTGGGGATTAAATTTAGATGATTGTAAGTTTCTAAAATACAATAAAATAAATATATAATGAATACTCAATTTTTTATTATAAAAAATTCTCATAATAGAACTTGATATTAAAATTGAGTTTTATAAATTTAGAATGATAGATTGATTCGAATCAATGCATAATATATTTGTTTTCCTATTTACTACCAATGCCCAAGCAAAAAACTCAATATAAGACGATCAATTAAAAGGGGAGAATAATAAACTTAAGGAAATATTGATCTTACACTTTTAAGTGTTTGACAATTGAGTTATGCATTCACTTTATCAAATTTTTATCATTATTAGACATCTAAAATTTTATTTGTCTACATAATTTTATGCTATACATAAACCTTTTCCTAAAGATTTAAGATTAGCTATATATATTGTGTATTATATCCATTCTTCAATTTGTAAATGTGTCATTTTTATAAAGATAAATTAAAGTGTGATATCTCTAGGTTCTCTTTATACAAACATTTGATAGCTATGAGCATTTACAAATGCCCAACCATTTAAAATCTAAAATATCAAATACAACCGATGGCTTTTTTAAATTAAAAATAAAATATATTTTAGCTACAAAATCTTAATCTATATAATGGACTGTGTGCTATTTCACTGCCTTTGACCTGTAGAATATACAGACCTAAACTTCTCCTCAAAAATAATTGTGAGTAATCTAAATACTCATTGAAGCAGTGGCCTGAAACGATAGAAACAAAATTATACTGTGGTTTAGATTAAATAAGGATTAAAAATTTGATTTAAACATAATAATAGTTGTGGCGCCAAAGATGCAAATTATAAAAGGTCAAAGTTGAATTACAAAGTTGCATAAAAATGTGAGTTTTCATATATTAATAATTTTATCATTAGCTTTAATTCTACCCTAATACTCCATTTTAAAACTCAACACATCAATAGACCCAAATAGCAGGAGATTATAATATGAAGACCATTAAAATAAAACACCATCCACTACTAATGTTGCTTAAGAGACCATCTATTAAGAATGTTCCTCAAATAAATGTAAATCCATCATAATGATAATTTATGTTCTAAACCATCGATGTACTTCATAATTAAAATTTACATTATAAACCATCAATGTGCTCTTAACAAAAGTAGTTTCAATCCAAAATATATATGTTTGATTACCTATAAAATACTTCCATTATTCGTTTTCCATATCTTCTATAACTTATTCAATTCAAATCTATATATGTGGTTGCATAAAGGGACAATAATATTTCATCTTTAGAGATACAATTATGGGTATGATAATTTCTATAGCATATGTCATTTTCCATTACAATGAAAATTCCACTCATCAGAAGCCATTGCAATGGTTCACTGCAGTTTGTCTGACACTGTACACACTTTATTAGTAGGTCAACTCCTTGTTGTTGTAGTGGGTATCTACACATTTGGGAAGAAAGCTAGACCTTTCACATCGCTTGCACAAATACAATTGTTTGAGGGCATCTAGTTCCTTGGCTTTACATAAACATTCTTAATAGCAAAAAGAAAAAGAAAAGTATGGTATGAGATGTTTCTTTTTCATATATGTGGATCACTACATCATATAAGGTTTAGTAGTCAAACCTAGTGAAAAATAATATTGAAAATAAACCTGAGAACGTTTAAAGTTCTCCAAAGCCTAATCAAGTTTCACAAAACTAAAAATTTATTCAAAAAGAAGCCAGGTTGTAAAGAACTAATACATATTTTGAAGGGTTGTGGGTTTGGCCATTTCCAACACCGAAATTTTCAAAAATAACCTTTATGCCCAAGATCTTACAGTAGATTCATGTTAGATGAAATGGGATATGCATCCCAGTGAGAATAGTAAAAGAGGCCACATGGAGAAACACAAGTTCAAAGGCATCAAGTACATCAACGTGGCACCATTTCACAATATATACACATGCATGAAAACATGATTGTCACTACAATGATGGAAGTGACCTTTATATATATATATATATATATATATATATATATATATATATATATATATATCCTAATGCGTATTCCCTGACCACTTCTCCCTAGTTCCATTGTGAGTTACACATTGTTAGCAAGTCTGCTTTGTCCACCCAACCACATTCGCCACACCAGTAAGTGCCACTTTCTTCTTACTAAGTCTGTTGTAAGCCAATTCTCTTTGTTTCTAGATATATCATGTTTTTCTTGCTAATTAGTCATTTTAATTTGGAAAGGCTCGGCATGTGCATTGTTTGTGACTCTTCTTTGCTTGGTTTAGGGTTTAGGTGGTATAAATGTATATCAATTTTTTTCCTCTACCCATGAACATAGTGAGAGTTTGAAATAAAATTATTTTGGAAGGTTTCATATTTTAATTTTTGAGTGAATTTCGTAATGTCATGAATTATATTTCTAATGTTTACTTGCTAGGAGAAATCCATACTTGTATTGACACTCAATTTAGGATTGTTTTCATTTTTCGTGATCCATTAAAATATTGTTCTCATATTCATGTAATTGGAAAGCTAGTTTCCACGTAAGATATTTATGGTAGTACAAGGACACCCAATGTTACTTAAGATGTTCCATCTTATTATTTATTAAATAATAAATATATATTTTAATTTGTTAAAAAAAAAAACTTCAGATTATTTAAATATTACAATTTATAGGTATTTTATTTATGTTAAATTATAAATTTCAAACAACCAAATTATTTTGTATTCCACTTTTAGACATCATACGCATTTTAATATATAATTCATTTAAAAATAAGAATATATTTGTTTTAAATTTTTAATTAATTAGAAGCACAATTTTTTTAATAAATTAGAAACACACTCAATGTTGCAATGCTAAATTTTTGATTTGATAAAATGCTTTTAATGGAAGTAATGCTACCATGTTACGATTAATGTTGTGACTTTTTTTAGTGATTGATGGTCTTATTAGGTTTTAATTTAAAATTACTTATTTAATAGTCTTATTACATTTTAACTAAAAATTAAAACTGATTTAGTAGTTTTTAATTCAAAATTACTTAGTTAATAGTCCTATTACATTTTAACTCAAAATTAAAACTGATTTGGTAGTTTCTTTGGCATTCTTTAATATTTTTCAAAGCATTGTTTATTGCTTTCTTTGGTAGTGCTTGAATAGATTCTTTAATGAAATTCCACTTTGTTATTTATAAATTTAATTGTGTGTTTCTATTTTTGTCTGTCATTATAATATAAAAGAATAGGATGAGATATAGAAATATAGATAATTAGAATAATAGATCAATGATCTATCCTATAGCATGATTGAAAGTCTTGATGGAAAAGACTAACATAATGGAATGCAAGTATAGGCATTGTATATGGTAAAACATTGTTACAAGGAAATGAATTTGACAATATCTAAGTTTACTGAACATGCATGTGAACATGATAAAGCTCAAAAATTGTACCTGTCACTGCCTCAAGTAGAATCATGTCAATATATTGTAGACATGCAATTTTATTCTCCTCACAATATGTCAAGGACATGTAAGTGGCTTTCATATATAGATGGATTCTCACATCTTACAAAAGATGTATTAGCTTCGCCTTTGGCTCTCCCATCACTTATGATTGTAACTATTTGTCTCCTACACCTTGGGAGGTATTGTCTCATGTGCATGTTCATAAAATTAAATTTATTTAATTTATATTATTCAGGGTTGCATTTAAATGGATTCTATAATTGGTTGTCTTCATATTTTCTAGGATCACACATGAACACATTTGATAATTTAGGCAAAGGTTGAGACCATTACAAAATAGTTGAACATAGCATTATTCACTTTTGAAATAAGATGCTTAAGACTAATATGTAAGGTTGAATTATACATTTCATTATCTAATTGAATTATATGTTAAAGAAATATTTAACCACAACTACCTCTTTCTCAGTCAGACATGCCCATCAAAGAAGAAGACATACAATCTCAATTAAGCATCATTTTGGATGAAGTAGAAAGTGAGGAGGAGAGTCAAGTAGAAATAAAGACTCAACATAATGGATTGCAAATAAGAGTGGTGCAAATGCTACCAGATGGAAATCCCTACCAGATCAACTTGAAGGTGACCAAGAGCAACACTCAAAGTATTGTGATATGGTAGTGGAGTACATTATGGAGAATCGTTAATACTTTGAGCCTTTCTTTTCTTAGAAAGATGACATGAATTTTGAAGAATGTTATGAAAAAATGGCAAAAGATAGAACTTGGTAGACCATTGTGAGATTTATGTAGCCTCCATGGTGACTCAAACTAACCTTCATGTGTACTATTTGAAGGGCCAAGAATTTCAAATCTACAATATTCATAGCTCAAAAACACCCACACTTCATGTCTCATATCATGATGGAAACCACTACAATAGTTTGTACTTCATTAATAATAATGCCAATGCTCATGTAGCACCCATGACTTTGGAGGAGGATAAGTCGTGTACATGCCATAATGAAAAGAAAAGACAAAACTTGCATAGAAGATAAATTATTGAAAAGAAAGGACAAACGTCGACGAAAGAAAGGTTTAATAGGGTGTATTCCATAGTTTGAAAAGAAGAAAAAATAATAAATATTTTAAAAGTATCTTTATAATGTTCCACTATGTATAGAAAATATTATTAGAAAACTTTTTGTGACATTATTTGATATATTTATAACTATCACCGTAACCCTTGCACCCTTAAAAGGTGCAAGTGCTAGTAATATATAGCTTCCACAAGCATCCCATCCCGATCTCTCATTTGGTAAACCAATGTTCACAACAGTCTTATCCATTCCAAAAAAAAATCAAAATAATGTCACACATTATTGCTAATCAAAGTTTACACAATCATCTTCTCATGATTTTCCAAAGTTTCCTTATTTATCTCCTTAATTTAGTTAGATTTTATTAACTAATGGGTAGTTAGCCATACCATTGAAGAGGCATGACTCTATGTGGCCTTTCATGACTTTATGGGGGTCATGACTCTCCGCCTATATATTAAAGGGAGTAGATCGTTGGTGAAAATCATCAATCAACGACATCACAGGATCCAGCGATTTGCAAAGTATTATAATATTATTGTTTCCAGTATATTATACAAAAATCTAGCTTGCAGTGACATACAGCATTCAAGTTACATTCAGCATACAAATCAAAATCTCAACAAATTGCAAAAGGAAGATACTGAATCAGAATTAGTAAAGAGATCATCATCATTTGAAGACATACTTTTCCCTTCTATAGTACAAGTAAGAGTTCCATTTCATTGTAATTGTTTTGTCCATCAGAGTTTGTAAAACTTAACATGGTATCAGAGCTTTTCTGATAAGAAAAACTATTACAATCTAAAATCTAAAAACTCATATTTTATAGAAAAGGGGTTTAAAACTATATTATTAAAAGTGGTGAATCATGTGAAACTAGAAGATAGACTTGATAATATTGAGGGAAATGGAATTAGAAGAATATGTTGAATCAAAATGTCTATGCCTGAAAACGATCCAGAAAAGTTAACATGGAAAAGACATAATAATAAAGAAATGAAAATGATAATAGATTTTGTAAAAGATCATATTCTTTCATCCATATCTAGTCTCAAGACTGCATTCAAAATGTTCTCCACTATTCGAGATACATTTGAAATCAACAATACTAGTAGATTATTAACCCTAAAGCAAGATCTACTATATATAAAAATAAAAAATGGGGAATCTATAACTTCATATTTTCCAAAGATTTCTAAACTGAAGGATCAACTTGCAACTATGGAAAATCGAGTTGATGTCAAAGAACTCAGCATGATAGCTCTAAGAGGTCTTCCTCTATCATGGAAGCTCTCGACTAGAACTTCCTAAATTTGATTTATTAAAGAATGAATGCATTCAAGAAGAATCTAGATTAGTCTCAAGAGGTCTAAGTACAAATCAAGAGGGAGAAGTTCAAGCACTTCATGTGAAATCAAACAAGAAAAGAAAATTCAAATATAACAAAAAGGAATGTAACAAGAATCACAAATCAAACAAACAATGTGATTGGTCCAAAGTTAAATGTTTTAAATGTGATAAACTTGGTCACTCTTATTTCTTTTTCCCTGAGAAGAAGAAAATACAAGCAGCCTTAGCGGAAACTAAAGATGAAAGTGTAGAGAAAGGAGAAAGAGAAAACTATGATTTTTACTTAGCACTTTCAAGTGAATTAAATTCTAACCACAACACTTGGATTATAGATAGTGGAGCATCTTGACACATCATCGATTTCAAAGACAAATTATAAACTTTTTCTGAACAAGCCTCAGAAGAAGTCACAATTGGAGATAACTCTACTCACCCTATTAAAGGGATTGGTTCATGTTCAATTCAACTAAATTCAAGAATTACATTACAACTCAAAAAAAATTTATATGTACTAGGAATCAAGAGAAACCTAGTCTCTATTTCTAGTCTTGTTGATCAAAGTTCCATAATTACATTTCACGATAACAGAGTTCTATCCTAGCCCAAGAACTATAATATTAAGAAAGCCATTTCCATTGGATTTTGAGATGGAAGTTTTTATAAAATTTGTAATAATCAGAATCTAAACCTATCTCTTAGTCATGAAACTTCAAATTCCACTGAAATTTAGGATAGGAGGCTAGGTCACCTTCACTATCAAGCATTGTCATCCATATGAAAAATTGTAAATGGTTTACCTAGTCTAAAATCTAATCATTCAAGTATTTACAAAGGATGTGCTTTAGGTAAAAATTCTAAACAGTCATTTCCTTAAAGTGTTCATAGATCCAAATCCATTATTGAACTAATACACACTGATCTTTGCAGTCCTATGTCTATACCTTCCCTGAATGGATGTTTCTCTATGTAATTTTCCTTGATGATTACTCTAGAAGAACTTGGATCTATTTCTTGAAACAGAAAGAATCAGCTAAAGTCTTATCAAAATTCAAAGAGTTCAAAGCCTTAGTCGAAAATCAATCAAGACAGAAAATTAAAACTCTAAGGTCAAACAATGGAGGCGAATACATTTCTGATATTTTCAAGAATTTCTGCATTGTTGTTGGGATTAAGAGGGAGTTTTCTATACCATATAATTCTCAACAGAATAAAATTGTTAACATATAAATAGATCAATTGTTGAATCTAACAGAGCAATAATGCACGATCAAAACCTTCATTATTCTTTTTGGGCTGAAGCATCTAATACTGCAGTTTACATTCAAAACAGATATTCACACTCAGTATTAGAGAACACCACTCCAGGAGAGTATTCATAGGCATTAACCCTAACCTAAGTCATTTAAGAATATTTGGATGTCCAATTTATATTCATATTCCTAAAGAGAAAAGAACAAAACTAGAACCTTCTGGAAAGAAGGGGATATAGTGAAACTACAAAAGGGTACAGAGTCTTCGTTCCAGGTCAAAGGACAATTGAGATTATCAAAGATGTAAAATTTGAAGATATTGCTTTTAATATTTCTAGAAATAGTGATGAATCCATTTTTGAATCTATTCCCGAAATAGATGAAAATCAACAAACAGAAATTGAGAGGGAGAATAACATTGAACCATCTTCTTCATCCTTATCTAATCATGAAGATTCTGAAAATGTCAATAATAAAAAGAGGGCACTTTGGGCTAGGAAAATGATAGAAAAAAATCAAGTTGAACCAAATGAAGTAATTCGAGAGAGCAAAAGAACAAGAATCATGTTATGTTGCATTGTTAACCGAACTTATAAAAATAGAGCCTTCTAATGTTAAAGAAGCACTTTCAAATCAATATTGGAAAGAAGCAATGATTGAAGAATATAACTCTATATTAAAAAATGATGTATGAAATGTTGTACCAAGACCAAAGAACAAATCAGTCGTTTCTTCCAAATGGTTGTTCAAAATTAAACATCCATCTGATGGCAGCATTGAAAAATACAAAGTCAAATTTGTAGCACGGGGTTTCTCTCTGAAAGAAGACATTGATTATGAAGAAACATTTGTTCCAATTGCTAGATATACTTCAGTTAGAACCATTTTGGCTACTGCAGCATCCAAGGGATGAAAGGTACATCAAATGGATGTCAAAACAGTGTTTCTTAATGGCAAGATTGAAGACGAAGTCTATATCGAGCAACCGGAAGGATTCAGTACTCATGACAGCAAAACTCATGTTTGTAAATTGAAGAAAGCACTTTATGATCTCAAACAGGCTCCCGGAGCTTGGTATGAAAGGATAGACAACTATCTACTGAAGTTAAGATATTCCAAAAATGAAGCTAATCCTAATTTATATTTCAAAACTAATGGTGATGATATGATTATTCTTGTGTTATATGTTGATGATTTATTGATAACAGATGATGAACATCTCATAAAGAAATGCAAACAAGAACTCACAGCAAAATTTGAAATGAAAGATTTAGGTCTACTACACTACTTTCTTAGATTAGAAGTTTGGCAACAAGATAGCTACATTCTTCTAAATCAAGGAAAATATATAGTCGACATCCTAACAAAATTTGGAATGATGGAATGCAAACCAGCAGCTACTCCCATGGAAGCAAACCTACACAAGTTGAAGGATGATATGATAAAATCAGAACCTATAGATTCTCTTACTACAGACAAATTATTGGTTCTTTAATGTATTTGGTTAATACTCATCTTGACATTATGCTATGCTACTAACAAATTAAGTCAATTTATGTGTGCACCAAAGAAGATACATCTACATGTAGCTCAGTACATTTTGAGATATTTTAAGGGTACTATTGGAATGGGAATCAGATATGATAAAGCCAACATTGAACTTCATGGATATTCAGATTCTGATTGGGCAGGCAGCTCTATTGAATGGAAGAGTACTTCTGAATATTGCTTCACTCTAGGATTTGGTATGAGTATGGCAAGTTCAAATGGAAGAACGGAAGTTCTTGGTTATTGGCCCCGATTGGGCATCTGAATTGGTGTTGTGCTTGACTTCTCCAATTGGAAGAATCCACCTCCCCCTAGTCTTGATTCATTGTGAAACTTATTGTGGAAACCATGTGTGACTATGCATGCTTGATGTTCTTTTGGTTCTGCTTGGTTGTCACCCGATCAGTTATTGGTATCCTCCATGGTTCTTAAAATGAGATTCAGAAAATATTACAAACTCCTTGATTTGATCATGAAGAAAAATTGATAAAATTGTTGAAAACGGTGATTGAGATCCTATTGTAAATTGTATTTTTAAACCTTATTGTATATGGCAAGGAAGCCGGGTTTTCTTCCTGATTCTTTCCCGGCTGAGCCTTTGAATCAGGTTAGCCAATAAAATAATGGTTGAGTCTATTTGGTTCTCATAATATTTGATCATAATGTTCAGTTGTAAGAGTGCTTATCAAAATAGAATAAATTAATTTGCATATATATAAATGGGAGAATAGAATCATAGATAATGTCATGGTTTATGAATGTTCAAGTTTTAAATTATGTTAATGAGAAGCAATTTGATATGTTGAAGTTCCAATTCGATGTTTAAATAATAAGAAGAGATAAAAATCCTACATTGTGATCACAAGGTTAACTCCCTCATTGCCAGATTTCGTAATTGACTCAATCAGATTTGAGTAAGAAATATGCATCACTTGTATTCTGAATATAAAGGAACCTACACCTTGCATATGATGATTGATTAAACATAAATTATAGGAGGAAGAACAAAAAGATTATGACCTTACACATTCCCTTGTATTAATATGTTTGTTTAGTAAAAAACAATGTTATCACAAGGATAGGGACCATAAATTTCATAATACCAATACATTATAGCTTAATGAGAAATTCTTACTTAGAAAAAAAAAGAGCACCTCCAGGAGCAGATTTGCTCTCTGGAATTTGTATGAGAGTTGCAAAATTTTGACCCAAAGGCAACAGAGCATATTCTTGCTTGATGCCTTTAAAAAAATAATAATAATGAAAGAAAATCATCTATCAAATTCGTTGATACAAATATACATTATTAAATTATAATTTGGTGGCAATAGTATTTATTGTTGACACTTCCTATGAAACCCCCACCTAATAAACTTTTGACATTACTACCCCCCCCCAACTAAACCTTCACCTAAAACCCCACCACACAGCACGCTATCCATGACTTAGCACAGCAAACTTGTACTAGGCGTTGACATCTTTATTTCCCCTGGGCGCCAAGTTGGAAGGAAGGGACATGCGCATTTCGAGGGGACCATTCCAAACACAAGCAATATCAACATTACCCAACTTTGTTGACTCCCTCTCTCCCCAAGCGTCCACTATGAAGGAGGCTTGCCTGGCACGCAATGAGGAGGAGGAGCAGGGTCTGCGCAGTACAGTCTTGGAGGATCGCGCAGAGCATCTTGGGATCCGCCCAACATTTCATTGGAATATGGGGCGAGGGGAGGCCAAGTGCCAAGTTCTTGGGGTAGTGGTAGGATAGTGTTTAATTATTGTTTTTAATTAAAATTCCTTTCTTTTCCTAGCGTGGATTAGTTCTCATATATGTTGTTAGACACATATATCTATATTCAATTCACATGTACTATGGTTAGTGCTTAAAATTGCGTAAGATGTTTTATATATACTAATTGGCATATTTAGTTTTAAACATTGGGTGGTAAGTATTGATACTCTTAAGTTGTCAAATTTTGTTTATTAGAGTTGAGTTAGAGAGTTTTATTTAAATTTATTATTAATGTGAGTAAGATCTATATAGTGTCAGTTGTCAATTATTATTACTTTGTTATCATGTTTTCCTTCAAATTAAGATTAGTTTTAAATTGTTAATAGATTGGTGACTTAGTTATTAGGTTACTTTTTCTTTTTGTTCTAATCCTAAAAGTTTTAACTTGGAAATTAGAATATTTTAATTAGAATAATTTTAATGTTTCATTAATCAACTAAATACTATTGGGAGCTTTATAGATCGATTTTAATATGGACTTAAACTTACGTTAGTTCAAATAAAGTTTGGGTTAAAATATTGATTTATTGAATTTATTCTAGTCATCTATTTTAATGGTAAACAATAAATTAATTTTTAGATGGTCACAAATATGTTGGAGAAAATTTTTAAGTTAGTTTAGATTTTGGATTAAAATTTAAAAAATAATAATAATAATAATAATTAAAATGAAGTTGAAAGAAGTTAATTAATGACATCAAGCCTAAAGTAAATGATTGAAATTGTAATGACGTTCAAGTTATCAATTTAAAAAAAAAAAAGGGGGCCTAGTTAATTGAGTCATCTTCAAGGTTGTAGTATTTGATCATAATTAGATTGGTGCTAAACAAGCTATGTAACTAGGAGATAGAAGTCATTTTAGTTGGTAGATCATTGAGACGTAACGGGTAAGTTGTGTTAACCTAGTGTCATCCTTAGGAGGTAATACTTTTTAAGGAATTATTAAATCAGATTGATGGGTATAGGACTTTAGTTAAACGGATTAGTCGTTTAATTTAATTAATTGATTTACTAAGAAACTCTCAGTTTACCCTAATCATCTCTTCAACAAAATGTTCAAACTATGTTGTAACATTTTTAAATCAATGGTGAACTGCATCTAGTCTCATAGTACCCTAGGTATCTGAACTTAAACTCCTCGAGCAATTAGTTCTATTATAGTTAAACATTTAAAACCTCTTGTGACCATTGTTATCTTATTTAATCATAGTTAAAAAAATAAAAATAAAAATAAAAAATTGTGTGTTTTGCCCTAGATTTTGGGCATGACACATATTTATTTAGAAGGTAAATATTTACAAAGTGACAATCTTGCAAATAATAGTCCTATTATCATGGACATCTCTAGACATTGCTTAAGTCCAAGTAGAGATCATGAGTAATAAATTATCATAGACATCTCTAGACATTGCTCAAGTGCAAATAGAGATCATGAGTGACATATTAACATGGACATCTCTAAACATTTCTCAAGTGTAAGTAGAGATCACGAGTGACATATTATCATGGACATCTCTAGACATTGCATAAGTGCAAGTAGAGATTGTGATTGACATATTATTATGAACATCTCCAGACATTGCTTGAGTGCAAGTAGAGATCTTAAAAAATATTTTTTTATGATACTGTTTCAAATGACTTGAGAATATAATGTACATTGTGATAGTATGCATACTTTGGTGATAACATGTACATTGTGATAGTATGCATAACTTGGTGATAACATGATTATTTTTTGTTATCTGACTTTTACTGATTTATTGCAGTATTCTAATGGTGTATTTCTTCTCCCTTGCTAAAGAGGGAGTGTTGATGATTTAACATCAAAAGAAGAAACTAATGTTTATCTGATGTACAAATCTGTGTTTCTATTTAACAGATATAATGTTACTGCTGATGTTATATTATATTTATATATGTGTGTGTGTGTCTAGATTAATGTATATTTGCAAAACATTTCCTATTGGCAGTATGATTAACTGCATATTAAAGCAGTAAGGAAATCGCTGTTTGTATCGGCACTTTAATATATGAGTTATCAGGCTCCTTAGTTAGATTGTATTAACTAATGGGCAGTTATACCACTGAAAAGGCATGACTCTACAGGGGTCATGACTCTGCCTATATATTAAAGGGAGCAGATCGCTGGTGAAAGTCATCAATCAACGGCATCACAGGATCCAGTAATCTGCAAAGTATTATAGTATTATTGTTTCCAGTATATTATACAGAAATCTAACTTGCAGTGACATACAGCGTTCAAGTTACATTCAGCATACAGATCAGAATCTCAGCGAATTGCAAAAGGAAGATACTGAATCAAAATCAGTAAAGAGATCATCATTATTTGAAGACATACTGTGCCCTTCTATAGTACAAGTAAGAGTTCCATTTCATTGTAATTGTTTTGTCTATCAAAGTTCCTAAAACTTAACAACTACTACATTCTAACATGTCTGTGAAACCCTCAATAACAAATTAGCTTCAACATGTGATTCATACCGAGCAAAAAACTCATCACTTTCTTGACAACCATATGACAGACATGAGAACTTGAGCCCAATCTAGCAATTTCGAGTCATCCATTTTCTCCGAATTTTTTCACAATTTGACAAGATTATTCCCCCAGCTTTGATACCAATTGTTGAATTTCGAGCTCAAAACAAAGAAAACAGGATAAAAATAAAATCAAAATAACAAAACACAAATCACAGATGCACTAAATAAATTTTATAGTGGTTCCCCTGTAAACAGGCTACGTCCACTCTTCAACCTGGGATTCTCTATTAATCTCTCACAATGCAAAACAATTGTGATATCCACCAATATATAAACAATCTGCCGTTTACAGAATATTCTTCCACGACAGTAACAGTTACAAAACTGATTGGACTTCATACACCTAAACACAGATTACCTTAATGAATTCCACATGCTTGTCCCAAGAGCACAACCAACACATGAAGATTCAGCTGGATGAACATCTGACAAAAGCAAATATGACATTGTAAACAAGAATTGAAATTTGTTAAACAATGTAAAAGAAAGAACCTAAGGAATTTAAGGATGCTTGAGACATAAATTGTCAAATTATTAAAAACTATGCATCTTGAAGATCATCCACAGCCACCCGAGGCAACATGAAGAAGGTAAACAAATTACTGTTAATACAGAGGAAAAGTGTTTGCAGGACACGTTCATTGCCTTCAAGATGCATTTTGATTACTACAAGATTCTTCAATCTAGTTTTTGCTCCCATCTGAGGAATTTCTGTAGAGGAATAATTAAATGCTATTTGTAGTACGTTAAAACAAATGTTCTCTGCTAGCAGGTCATGCAGTCAAATGACAATTTCTTGGCAACGTTCTGGTCAAACTACAATTTCCTTGTGATGAATTCTCAATTGAATGAACAATTATTGTCCTTCTGCAGAGCAGTGGTTTTATTGGAGACTCAAACTTGCCTACAAGTATATTCTTATGATGGTTTTTCATTCTTTATTGCCGTGCAAATCTGTTATAGAACATAATTAATTAAGGCAAAATCAAATGCCCATAAATATGTTAAGAATATCATTCACAATGTTCTACTGTCTCCAGGAAATTTAATTGCATTGGTTGGTAACTAATATAAATAAGGTCATACAGCCATCGAACTCGATTCCTGCAATCCATTAAATTCTTGTTTTCCACTTGTAGTTGGCCAACTTTTGTACCGTTT
This sequence comes from Cupressus sempervirens, assembly GCA_028749045.1. Classification (NCBI taxonomy): domain Eukaryota; kingdom Viridiplantae; phylum Streptophyta; class Pinopsida; order Cupressales; family Cupressaceae; genus Cupressus; species Cupressus sempervirens. Next base: position 526,452,065 of record CM053789.1, on the reverse strand, counting down.
TTATGTTAAGCAATAAAGTGCTAATAAAAAAACCTATAATAAATACACAACCCAAAATGTCATCTTCAACTCCATAAACTTATATTTATAAATTTGCATCTCTCTTGTTTGGACAAGAGCAACAACTTAAAATTTAACAATTCTTCAAGACTTTGTAGTTCCATACGACAAAAGATGATGCTTAGCTCAAGATATCTAAAATTGCATTGCAGGTCACCTCACATCGATCACCACTTTAAGACTATTAATATAACGATGATGTCTAATTCAATGTTCATATTCTTTTTGGTTGGTGAATGGAATAGTTATTACTCAACCATTGGTTGTGTACCAAACTTACTGGGAAGTACTCCCCATGACTCCACGCCTGTAATCAAGGATGTGTAAGCCATTTTTGCCTAGCATTGAACCACAGCCCTCAAGCAAATCTCACATATCAATATTGTTAAATATAATACAGATTATATATATTTTGACATTTTCTTTCATTATGAGCTTGCCCATGCACAAGTTATTTGCAACTCGAATGCCTTCTAAAGTGCTTACAGTACCGCCTTTTAAAGTGTTCACAGTAAATCAACGGCCACATAGATGAGACCAATATTGATAGTATATTTGTTCCATCTTCTCACAGGCATGCTGAAATATTCTTATTCAAAGATTTACCTTCACTGCAAAAGAATCTACCCAAGAGCTGCAACTATATATTAAGAACTTATCCATTGCCCTAATCATTCTCTCAGCATGCCACCATACAAAGTGACACGAATTTGTAATAACCCTTCCAAAGATAGATGCCTCCAAAATTTCTCATACATGTTAATAATGTAAAGTAGATGAACATCCTTTTACAGAAAAATGATGAATTCTGAGAACTGAAGCCCAATGTAAGGGTACATCTGAGATGTTACCATCTTTTAAGTTCATACTTAATGATTCTCCTGATAACTGGGGGCTGGCATCAGATAACGTTATAGTGAAACACAATATTTCGTATGAACAAAAACTCATGTTAGCCAGCCTGCAAGCAATCCTTCCAGGACAGCAATGTTATGGTATGGAGCATAAAGCTCAAAAAATTACTTCCATGTACAACTTGTAACAGTGCCAGAACTATTTCTCAGGCAGCAAAAAAGTAGAGATACATCATAGAATGACTACAAATTTGTTCCTCAACTCCTGCACAATTGTTTCCAATCCCTACCTCAGCAATCTACTAGCAACACCGACTCAAGTCATAAACAGGTATCTCAAGTCTTCTTCAGTGAGGTGTGATTGACGACCACCAGATTCATCCTCCCCAAATGCTGAGGCAACCATTACTCGTTTTCGTTCCTGACCATCATTATAAGTGACCCAGAAATTTAGGTACTTGACAGATCCAAATATTTCAAAAAAAACATGGTAAAAAAATAGCACTAATAATGGTAATACATATCACCTGTAAAGCTAAAATACGGTCTTCAACGGTATCTTTAACAGTGAACCGAGAAACCTGGACAGGGCGTGTCTGTCCGATTCGATGTGCTCTGTCAATAGCTTGGTCTTCAGTTGTCGGATTCCACCAAAGGTCCAGGAGGAGAACATGACATGCAGCAACCATGTTGAGACCAAGGCTTGCAGCTTTTAGGGACATTATCATCACAGTTACCTGAAAAAATATATGGAATATAGCAGATTTATTCATTCAAATTCAATTGAAAGAAATTGTAGTAATATGCATAAAAACAAACCTACATTGCATGGTAGTATCTGTGCATTTAAATTCTACTCTATTCATCAGTGAAATTGAAATTCCAACCTCTGGAGACGTCTTGAAATCATTCACAGCTTTATCCCTTGCTATCACAGACATAGTTCCATCCAATCTTCTATACTGAATGCATGAATTTTTGAGTTGACTCTCAAGCAAATCAAGCATGCTAGTCCATTGGGAAAATACTATTGCTTTTTCTGGAGCCTCTATGATACGCTTCTTCAGACTTGGCTGCAAATCTAGATTCATTTCCTCGGACAATTTGCTTGCATTCTCATGTACACTATCAGCTGGCATGCTGCCCTGATAACCTACATCTTTATCTATATTATTGACAGAAGGGCTCCTTGGGATACCAGTGCATACCCTTTGAAGAGCTTGCAGAGTATCCAGAACAGCTTTAATCTTTGATGAAGTTATCTCCATGTCCTGAAAATCTGAGCCTGATTCATCTGACGAACATTCCAATGTCCCATCAGTAATTTGATCACCCAAAATGCGTTTCTGTATGGTATTCTGTAAAGTGGCTAAGGAGAACACCGAATCTGCTTTTAGCTGACACTTGCAATTTGGGGAAGGACAAATAGCTTCATCAGGCTGAGTAAGGTGGGTTAGTATGCACTGATTGCAAAATACATGACCACAGAGAGTAACAACTGCTACCTCCGGGGCATCCTGAAAAATAATTTAGAAATGTTATCAAAATCAAAGGAAAACATACATACCAATCTTCAGTCAAAAAATAAAATTTTGAGCGATAATTATTTTCTAAAACTTAAAAATAGTTTAAATGTTAGAGAGCATATCAATGGGATGATATAAGAACAAGCACCATGAAAATATATTTTGGATGACACCAAGCAATTAGAACGAATAAAACTTCAATGGAAATCTTATGAGATGTTTACTATAAATGCGGGAAATTTTGATCCTCAGTACAAGAATGTACATTATTGATGATTATGACACTGATGACTCTTTTTGTCCTTCTGACCTAAGTCGTCTGCCAGATGTGTCGAAGCATATCCTTCAAATATACATAATGATTTGTCTTTATCTTCAAAAGTGCTCAGCAGCAATTATTCCCATTATTCATTAACCATCCAGACATTCTCCAGTCTAAAATATCTATACTTGGCAAAAAGAGATTAAAAAAATAATAAGGTATTAGAACATGGTTTGAGAGTGAGACTAGATATCCTTCATAGCATCATTTCTATATCTGGACATGATGGAAATGAAGGCAACAATTTGTTTTGGTTCTTAGAAGATAGCAGCTCTTGGAGAAAAGTGGAACAAAATAGTTTGATGAATTTGCATCTCACATTATTGTTTGATGAAGTTGGAACAAAAAAGGTAGTTTTCATCCATTTCATTGGTACAAATTTACCAACCCCAAAGTGGTCTAGGTTAAGCATAACAGCCAATTTCAAACTGAACAGCATGAGAAATTTAGTTGAACTATTTAAACTAAAGATTGAAAAATATTTTGATGAGTCAAATTAAAAATAATACAATCTCCATAGTAAATAATCTTCCATTTGTTAACAAGAACATCACCACAGAGCTGTAAAATTTAATGTTATGTTGTACAATTTATTAGCTTGTTATCTTTCTATGAATAATACCTATAACATATTACAAATAAAAATAATTAAACAAATAATGTCATTTTACAATATAAAATAACAAAAATAACCAAATACACACTACTATGTTTATAAATAATAATGTGCTTACTCTAGAATATTATTATCATACAAAATTTTAGGCTACAATCTCTTTTTAGATTACCATTATTACCTTAATTTTCTTCACACAAATGGTGAGTTCATAACTCTCACAGAATAGTTGGGGAATTCTGAGTTGCTTAAGGTCGGTAAGAGTTCACAAGGAGAACACTGGCATCCACATAAGGCCAACCACATTAATGCCAATTGCTTCCCTTAAATTCTTAAAAAATTGTTGAAATAGATACGAGAAATTGTGAAAAATAGGCAACCTTTGTAAATTCAATATGGTAAATAATATCCATTAACTATCAATCGCTATATTTTATCCTGGGAATAATTTTTTCAAGATGTCCAATTATAATACTACAGAGTTTAAGCAGGCTGCCAATTTCTTCCAATATCTCCATAAATTGGTTCTTAGGGGGGGATCAATACTGGAGACAGTCCAATAAACATGCCAATATACAACTCAAGACTGTTATGCCATCATAACCAGCCTAGCTAATATTATTCAGCATTTCATTGCATGTTGACTTCAATATTCAGGAAAGACTTTCTATATTTTGGAATGCTAATTGATTTGTGTTTTCTGTAAGCTGAAAAGGGAAACAAATTTGTTCCATTTTTGGGGGAAATATTGATTCCCGGGCAGTACCAAACATTTTGTAACATCGACAAAACAACACATGATATTTTGTTTTTGTCTCTACACTTCTCAGCCATAACTCTGGATAACAAGGCTATCAGGCTAAGCTACCGGGTGTGCAGGTCTCAGGCCAGGTTGTGGAGCTGGATGCAGGTCTCATCCCAGCGATCAGTAGACACATTTCTTGGATAGTGTGGATTGCATTCTGCATAGAAAGCCACTTCCCATTATTGTGATATGCCAGCTTGTTAAAGAGACATGATCATATTAATATATATAATTTCCAATTTAAATAAGAAAGCTTTAAAAGTGGAATATATCATTGTAATGGTGAAAATGGCATTACCATACCCTTTTCCCTTCAGCTTTGTCTAACATCAATTAGCATACCCTCCCTGCAATAACAAGGTTACAGGTTGCATATTCTGGCACGAAATCAGTTCATAACTCAATACTAACCTGATCCCATTATCACTTGTCCACAAGATTGATTCCAATCCCTAGATCCCCCATTCACCACCCTAGACTTGAATAAGGTCTTTTCAACAATAGCTGATCTGATCCCTACACTTTTAAGGTTCAAAATTAAAATTTACACCTTCCTACCATTTTCACTAGCCATTATGACTCATGAGCCAGTCATGTTTTTGTATTAAATACTCTCATCCATTTATTTCAATATCATGCTAGAAATCATTTAGGACATTTAGGAGTTTACAAAAGAGCATTTATGTTGAAAGCATCACAGAAAAATTAGTATCGTGGCAGCATTTATGATCGAACTTCATATCCACATTGGACACTTGCTTGTTGTCATTGATCATTGTTCCAAAGCAGTTAAGCAGTCATCTAAGGAGGGCAACTATGAGGGACATTAACCTCGCAATTAGGCACCAAAATATCAACATGCAAAAGTTCAAACAAAATTTTCTTTCAATTCACTCCTGTTGCTATAAGCTCAGGTCTGCGCATCAGCTCACTTCCACAAACCCAGAAATATCGATAGTAACAGATCTGAACCACAACAGTGCACAGTCAGTCTGCAGACATTGACATTTCTTTCATCATCGTTTGATAATGCCCTAAACTTCCAGCACTATATTGAATCCATTCCTATCACTTCAGATTCATTTGTCACGTGAGAGTTTTCCAGCTATGTTTGCCATCTCCAGAATCCAGCAAAGAATCACAAAATGCTTATTAAGCCCAAATAACAAACATTTTGGAGTGTTTAATCCACATTTCTTTCTGCATTTTGATCTGTTGTTAGTGCAGCAAGTCAAGTTGCTGATCTTGTTAAGCCCTTAGAGTGATCACCAAAATACTCAGCAAGTTTTTCAAAATCAACATTTCAACTTTGCAAGTTAAATGTGTTAAGAACTAACCAACTCAGAAAAGGCACAACTTGATGAGTAAGCAAACTATGGGATGAGGTAGTCCCTCTTGTTTGGGAATGGTTCAAATTCAGACCATGATTTTGATATACATGAAAACAAATCAAGGCACAAATGTAGTAGATCCAGTTATCTACAATTTTGTAATAGTAACTTTTTGGCCTTTTCATTTGTTCAATATATGCATTAGTGATAAAAGCTCACCAAACACGCCAAGCCCAGATGAAGACATTCAAATGACAGAGACCGTGGTACACATCATTTTCAAAAAAAATCAAAACATAAAAAGAAATGCTTATAAATTCAACAAACAAAAATATTTTGGAGTGTGTTATCCATGATACATTGCTGACTCGAGTCAAATCATCAGACTTACCGAGTACTTAAAAATCTAGTACTTGCCAAAAATCCACATCTAGACTGCAAGAATACAAGGGGCGAAAGCTCACCTCCAAAAAAAATTGAGTACTCAACGAGTTGGTGAAACAATGGAATAAGGTAGTCTAGTATTGAAACTCCTGTCATGAATGACTCTCGGCGCTGTCTTCAAATGCAGTCAGTCTTATAACATGTTTTTTTATTTTTTTCTTTCACTTTTCCTCACTTTTGTCATTTATTATTGCTCAAAACAGCTCTGTAGGCTTTGAAGAAGGTGAGGAAACAAGATCAAAGTAGCAAAAGAGATCTAGATAAAGGATTTTTCTTCTCTAATTTGTTCATTTCCATCGATTGAAAATCAAAAAAGATCTTCAAAAACAATGTAATGGGCACCCACCGGTTATAACTTTATGAAAGACTTTGCAAGGAAGCTCTGATACCACTGTAATGGGCACCCCTGGATGTCCCCAAAAAAACTAAACCAAATTGCTGAAAGGAATTATGTCAAACAGTTTGCATTCAACTTCTTAAAACCCCTTATAACTTCGAAAATCAAACGTTTATTTGTTTGTTGTGTTTCGTGCATGGAATTGGTATCATACAACATAAACAAGAAAGAAACTACAATAATATGCAAAGTGGAAATGAACTGCTGCTAATAAAATGTTATTTTCAGAATTCTTAAAACCAAATACATGGCAGATTTATCAACTCACTAATTACTTCAGCAATATTGTCATAATACTCCAGCCCATGCTTACGAACTTGCTGCTACAATACTTTGTCCTCCAATCAGTCCACTACCTTCATAATACCATTCCCTCCAAGCGGCATAAGCGTCGGACAAGTAGTGAAGAAGATATGACCAAAATATCAAATCTGCCTGTAGCCGGAAATGCAACTAAACTGCCTGATAATGAAGCTAATAACAAAGAATTCCAAAGGCCAAACCCCAAGGGAATGACGTCTAGAATGTTACAAGAGAGGATAGACGTCCTCAAATGCCAAGAACAAAGCTGCAACTCACACACCAATTTCTTCTCATATTCAACCTTCCCTAATGAAGCTACAAATGCTTCCTTTTATTCTATTCCCACGGGTCCGCTCAACTCATATGGGCAATGTGGGATAAAGATGTGTAATATAAAACATATATTAAAATACCCCTTATGTCTCCCTTGGGTACACATCACCATAAAATAAATATTAAAGTAACACTTTAATATTTTACAATTAAATTAGACGTTACTTTAATAAAATTTCAGGCATTAAAATGTATTAGCAATCGGACTCCGAATAATGCGAGTGATAGCTCATCGAAAAGCTCTCATCAAGGAGTATTGAATCCAATCACCAAAATTGACCTGCACTGTGTCCTGCCGACTTACTAAATATAGTAAGTATGCCTGAAACTGAGTAAATCAACTTCGTTTTGGCCCAAACTGGAAATGACTAGGCCAAAACACTCCAAGATCCCATTAAACCCTTCGTTAGCCCTCGGGACCATGTAGAACAAGGCTAACGCACACACACTTGGTCAACTACTAAAAGAACGTGAAGGTCAAAAGATGGGATCATTACAAACAAGGGGGTATGCTGGTAAGAGTTTTTCCATTTCCCTTCCCAACTTATTTCGTTGTATTTATTACTTGTTTTTGAATACTTCTTTTTTTTTCAACCGATTCACTATCATTTTTTGTTGACTTTCCACAAAACCCTACTGATTATTTCTTCCATGTTAAAACAGCAATGTCAAATTCAACTCCAAGGGCAGTCCCAAAGCCATGAAGACAAAATACAAAGCACGGAAATGTGGGATACAGGGAAATAGAAAGGGAGAAGTCACTTGTACAACTATGGCAGCTGGATGACATGGAAACTCAACAGTTTAGCATACCACCTTGCAAAAATACAATGTAGAGCTATGCCCCAAAACAACTCTGGAGATTATTAGAGACATGAAGGCCCTTCTTGCCGAGTATGAAATGCAAAAAACAATAGAAGCCATAGCAGCTATAATGAATCCGAATGTGTCCACTTCAGCTCCCCTTGGTCCCACTGAAGAAGTCCAAGCTTCAATCATCCACATTTATCTATTGCTGACAATGAGGCTGACACTAGTGAGATTCCTCTGACATCAGAACCAAATACTTTGTTACATGCAATGTTCCAAGAGCAACTTGAAGGTACCATGTGGAATAGAGAAAAAATGAACAAGGAGAGCAACATCGAATTTTCGGTATTACAATAATTTACCTTCCAATCCCACAAGCAGCCCATATTGGTAAGGTTCGGTTAGTGCATTTACAATTGCATGGGGTTTAAGGCTCCAACAGCTTATAAACTTCAGTGGGCCATTGCTAGAGCCGGCCATATAAGTTACACAGGGTGCAGTTGATGATTGAAAATGATTTTGGAGGAGAAAAGTTTGCAGAACTTTAACGCATGGATGAACAAACGAACAGAATAGGACTCTCCTCCACTTTTGGTAGCTTCTAACGGTGCCATGGTATTCCTAAAGTCCATTGATGCCTCGCATGAAATCAAAATAGCTTAGACTTTGTGCAATTTATTAGATGGAGTCATCAACAAGGATGTTGGAGTTGAGAATATTGTCCAAATTATCACAGACAATGTAGCTGCAGGTAGAATGCTTATGGAAAGGCATCCCACAATTTTATAGAGTCCTTGTACCACACATTGCCTGGACTTATTGTTAGAGGCATGGTTACGGGGAGACCCGTCTCCCCCCTAAAAGTCATGTCTCGGAGACTTTTCGCGTCTCCGGAGACCTCAAAAAAGGTTGGAGACTTCATGACAAAGTCTCCTGAAGTCTCCCCGTCTCCTAATCCAAAAAGTGAAGTCTCCCCGAAGTCTCCTGATAAAATATAAATGTAAAATATAATATTAAATACTTTTATATATTTTAGCCCTCATTTTAATGTTTTTAATTCAAAAATTAAGACCACCAACAATTTAAATGATTAAATCATTTAAAATATTTTATTTAATAAATTAATAACTTTAAAAACATTAGAAACACTTTTTTTTAAATATTTTTATTCGATAATTTAAATGATTAAATCATTTAAAATATTTTTGGAGAGTGATGATTTTTTGGAGAGCATGATAGCTGAAGACCTTGAGATGGATGATCACAACCTTGTGGAGTAAATGATAGTGCCATCAACATACTAATACTAGATATATTTCTGTTTTTTGTTTATTGTACAAAGTGTTCATTTTTGTTTGCATATTGGCAATTCAGCATCAAACTATACTTTTTTGAATTTAAAATTTGAATATGTAATGATAATCTCAGTGATTATCAATCTGATATGATGGTGATCATATGCAATATTCGAAAAACAAATATGTCAATAAGATACAATATTGTGATCATATGAGTTTTGAAATCTTCGACTCTATGAGTCTATTTTAATTTTTAATCTGACATTATTATTATTTACTTTAGTCTTTTAGTTTTACAGTATTACTATTTTCAAATTTTGTATTTAATTTTAGTATTGGACTCTTTAAACTATTAAAAACATAAAAATAAAAAAATTGCCATCTCCAAGTAGCCCCATCTCCTATTTGAAAAAATTTCGTATTGGTACCAGTACCAGTGCTGGAGACCTCGAAGTCTCCCCGTCTCCCGATGACCTTGGTTAGAGGGCATCCTGAAGATTGGATGGGTGAAAAAGGTGGTTGAAGATGCTTAAAGTGTCACCAAATTCATCTAAAACCACACTTGGGTCTTTTCTTTGATGAGAAAATACACAAATGACAAGAACATTGTGCAACCACAAGTAACACAATTTGCTAGCCGTTCCTTCACATTGCATATCATTATTGGTGCCATTCGTGTTAAGAAAATATTTCTGCCGGATGCTTAGTTGGAGTCTGCATACTCCAAAAGAACTGAGGCGGAGAAAATTGTAACTATACTGTTTTTGACTAAGTTACCAGATACGCAACTCAGAAGCTGGATGCCGATGCAGGTTCACTGTGGGTATGAATTTGCTGCAGAAAAGGATGCAGATGCAGAACTAGGCAACGTCTTCAATTATACAGTCCACAGGCTTCAGTATTTATTGGCATTATATTATTATATTAATGATAATCTTATCGAATATATATTTCATAGGCCGTATGTACAGGGAGCAGGTAGAAAGGAAGCTCCCCATGGTCAGGTTTTAAGAAACATTTCTTTAATTTGTTCGATCAAAATATATATTTTTAAAGCTCCTAATTCAAGTGAATAATCCCAACACTCGACTGCACAAATATTATTCTGTTCCTTGCAATTGTAATTTCACCCACTCTAGAATTCAGACTTCATGATTGGCTGAATATTACTTCCCACAACGAATCCAATATGGATTTCCACATAACAATGATCTTTGATGTTAGCAGCAAATAATATTATCTGGAGTATTAACACTAACATTAGATTACTATTATTTAGAGTTCTTTAGTTAGTAATTATGAGAAAAATGTACCCCTTTATAAAACATTGCAACGTTTCAAGCTGTAGATATAGATAGGCTTATTTTAATATTTTTTAGTTTCAATTGACATTTAATATTTATCTTTGATATTTGGCATTGATCAATGAAGTATCACACTATAAAATGATTGAATTTTGTATATTTCTTTCTTTCTTTTTTTTTTTTTTTTTTTTTTTTTTTTTTTTTTTTTTTTTGTGTGTGTAAACATAACCAAATGCATCCAAACCCCCCCAAAAAAAAAATTCCACATATCCACATACCAAGTTCTTGTACCCAGATTGTAATATCCCTAACCAAATATTTGCTGATATAAACAAAATAATCAGAACTAAAACCTTGCACATGTATTCCAGCAAAAACGAGTCCAGTACGATAGCCGACAGATGTTTAACCAGCTTCTTCTTAATTATAACATTCAAACTCAGAGATAGGCAAATGGAATACAATACGATGTTTAAACCAGGAGATTCTTCACAATTTAATAACCAGTTCCTTTCAGAATAATATTTAGGATTTTAGGCATATAGAAATGCATTATAGACTTATAATGTTAAAACCAGAAACTTCCATACAACTCCAAAAATATGTTATTGCATTATACAACAGCAATACAATAACCAGTACAAAAACCCAATCCTAAATACAAATTTAACAGTCAGATTGGAATGCTAGAATACGAACCTGTAAGCGTGAATGAAACACCAGAAATGATGTTTCCCAGGACAATGGGTCTGTGTCCACTGTCTGCTAGCATGAGGAGCTACGTCCTCCAACTAGCTGAAAGCTGAAGCTTTCTAAGACTCTCACAAGAGAGAAAACTAAACTGAATAATAAAATCAAGCATACCAACAACGAGCCTCTTTCTACTTTTAATATGCAAACCAAGACTCTTCGGCTTCTCTCTGATTTTTGTCTTATTGCCTTGTGGCTCTTCAACATCCCTAAGGCATTTCATCTTGTTCCTCCCTAACCCTTTGTCCTTTGTATAATATTGAATCGACCTTTTTAATATTTTGAACCTATGTCTCAGTCAATTTAAATATTGTATAGAATAAGACTTCAACATTTCTAATGTCCCTAAAGGGATCATTACACACATCCACATCTGCATTAGAACTGGTAAGTTAGGTTTTTGATGATGGGTTCAACAAAAGTGGAGAGAAGCTGATTAGGGTAAGTTATAAATACAAGCATAAACTTAAAAGAAGACAGAACATTTGGCAAGGGTTCTTTGTAATACTTCAAAAATTGTTTCATTTTTATAGGTGACAGAACCTTTGGCAAGGGCTCTTTGTATAATGTTGAAGGCATGCCAATGGGTTTCATTTATGAGATCATGGATAGGGCCAAGGAAGCCATCTCACATTACTATGGCAGAAATTCAAGAAAATGTGAAATCCTTTGGCACATCATTGATTGTTAGGGGACAAACCAACTGTGCCAGCCAATACAGGCCTTAGTCAACTTCCTGAACCTGAAATTCTACTTCTCTTATTCATTTAGGCTGATGAGTTTATCGCAGGTGTTGTTGTGTGCATTCATAAGATAGCACCTGATTGTGAGTTGAGATACAAGATTCTTCAAGAGTTTGAGATAAGATTTGACATTTGCTATATCTTATTTATGAATTTGGAAATGCCCATTGTTGAGTTTATCTTATTTATGCATTGGGAAATGTTTATTGTTCAAGATCTGCACGGGTGCAAAGGGGAGACTCTTTTCTTCACAACAAGCAATTAAAGAGAGGAAGATGTAGCCTTTAGTTTGTTTGTTCTCATATTTGGACATATCATTATATGCAATTCTGTGAACATTTATAAACTTATGCTGCTCTTATAAATTTTAATGATTGAAACTGTAACTATGAATGATGAAATTTCAAATATTGAGTGTTTGGGTATCATACGACATGGGTGATGTCTCGATTATGGCTCTTGTGTTTCTCTAAATGCATTAATTTCTTCTTTTGTTGAGTGCTTACCTTAGTTTTTGCCGAGTTCGAGACCAATTTTTGCACAGCCAAGTCCACAGTGAGCCTTAATTTTCCAGCAATGTCAGACATTGAAATTGCATTAATTTGTTGTCGACTTGTCATACCATCACCATGTTAAGTATTATCTCAATCAACAGGGCTGAGTAGGGTTAGGGGCAACTAATTATCAAAGAAAAAAAATGATGTTTACATGTTGTCCATCACCCTAGAGATGGGTGCCCTATCTTGAGAATGTAGAGATTTTATATATATATATACCCACATTTGCTGGCTGACCTGGTTGTGACCCTTGGTGATGTATTTAAATACAAATTAAATATTGCATGTGCTAGCCAACCCGATTTGATATGTTGTATTGTTTGGTGAAGAGGTGCCTCTAAGAGGGTATCAAGAGATGTATGTTGAGACTCATTTGAGCACTGAATCATTCCACTATTGTTCTGATTTGTATGAGCCAGCAGCAATAGCAAGTCAGGAAGTAATATAACACAAGTTTAAAGGCAATGGCTCCTTGCATATATCAGCGACTATCAAACAAGGGATTATGTTTGATAAATATGCAGCAATTATGATAGAAGACAATGACTACATAATAAGGGGCAGTAATTATTAAACATCGATTAAGGGTTTGATACACTTCAAAAGGAAACACACAATTAAAAGTCAAAAATGCAGGGCTGTAACCATTTCAGAGTTGTATAGCAGTGAAGGGTTGTGAGTCCCTTAATAACAAGGTATAAAAGGGAAGACATTCCCCAAAGAATTGCATAAGGGATAATTAGAGGAAAACAGCATCTGATCTAACATCCAAATGTCAGAAAAATACAAAATTTGAATCAGAGTTCAATTCAGAAGGAAGGCAACCAGCTGTGGTGTTTAATTCATATGCGATAACATCAGCAGGACCATTGGTATGCACAGTAGAACAAACAGTAGAGGCATTGATCAATATAGCAAAGTGAACAAGGCAACGGAAATACATAAGACAAGGATCAGAGATAATCATCGAAGGAACAGAAGCAGGAATATGTACAGCCGATAAACTTATTTATAATCTCCTAGATTATTGTGGTGTGATAGAACAGTTGTGTACATACACTTATGCCTATTATATATAGATTTAAATATGTACGTTTGTACCAATCATATGCAGACAATTGACGTTGAATCTAAATATCTATGGGATCAGTGTGCCTCACTAGGTAGACTACTTCATGAGATTGTTTGATGACTGCATGAGACCGAGAGGGGCAGATATTCTGTTCTTGTGCCTGGATCGAATTAAGGGCACCCTACTGTAATCTTCCCTGTCAGCATTTATAGGTTGGTTATTGAGATAACTAAGGGATCCTCAATCATAAAAGGAGAAAAGGGTAGTGTGATGAAGGGGAACAGTGTACAGGCTCCGCTAAGTATACTGCCTCATGAATATGGTTACAGCCACATGAGGCCAAGGGGGGCAGTTACTACTCCTGGACCTAGGGTAGGGGATAACTAGGGCACCTCATCATGTCCTTCATATCTCAGTGGGATCCCCTATCATACAGAGGAGAGAAGGATTATGTCATGGAGGACAACGGTGTACAAGCTCCATTTGGTATGCCACCTCATGAGCATGGTTATGACTGCATGAGGCCAAGGGGACAGTTTCCACTCTTGGGCCTAGGGTTGGGGATAGTTAAGCACCTCGTCATGCCTTCCCTATCTCAACCTTCATTATGGATGAGCCCATGAGAATAATGTGCTATAACTATTTCTATCTTAACCCTAAAAAAGGATGTCTTACATGTATTATGACTATATTATTATTATCTAACTTGGTTGCAGTTTCCGAGACAAGCTAATTTCATCTTATTCCTAGGTTAGGCTAATATCTCTTGTTATATTATGCTCCTGGTTTCATTTGGATTGTAAATTTATGGTGAAGCATAAGGGGATCCAAGAGAGACAATACACAACTCGTAAATTGTCAGTTTAACTATAATGTTTCATAATATGGTTAAATATTTAATATATTTAACATGGTGAATGCCTTACTACATGAATACTTAAAGGTGAGTATATCTTTTAATTCTCTCTTGGTTTTTGTCATTGTCCCCTGCTGTCCTCCTCGGGAAAGAACTCACACCCTATCTTGGTAACAACATGGAACATCTTGGAACATCTTTGAGATCTTGGACACAAAAAAATATTTATTGAACACTATAAGACTGACATTGAGGGGACATCAGACACAATAGTAGTGAGAATGGAGACGGTCAGGCAAAAATCATACATTACACATTCCACAGATGGCCAATGAACCTTCCAAACTATTTACGAGTTCACTCAGCTTTTCATTAGGCAGTTTCTTCGCTGTTTCTGCAGACGATCTCCAAGTGGTATCAGATGAGCAGGCTTTTACAAGAAGAGGATGGTCACATGCCTGACGAAGACGTAATAACATCAATAATATGTTAACATAGTTTTGTTTCACAGTTCCAGCATCTTGATACACCTGCAAAACCAAAACCATAAATTTAAAAACAATCATTCAAAGAAATATGTCAAAAGATAATAGGCATGCAAGAGGGGAAAATACAATGCAGTTTGCATACTTAAATACCTTAATATATTAATGCTAATGTTATTGCAATCATTATATATATCAATAGTTAGACTGATGACAAAACAAATAACCAAATCAGTTCATCTACATTTGAATAAGATCTCTTCCAGAAAAACTGGTGCTATGCACAATTATGGGCATTTTTTATCTAACAAAATAAGCACAGTATATTTGGAGAGTTCGGGTTTCAATAAAATTATTATTATCAATGCAGGTTCGTGGATAGGTGTGAGTGCTCAATATTGTAATAAGAAAGCTACAATATACTTAAGTTCATCAGAGCAATATGATGATTACCATAATGTTTTGTTTCATGACAATAATTATTTTGTTTCATGACAATAATTATTAAACATATTTTTTATTCTTATTAACATTCTAGCATTATCAGAATTATATTTTATAGTCTTGTCACAACTAGCATTAGTACAATCACTGACAAGTGTAAAAGCTTTAAAGAGTATCAAATTTTTACATTCACATGTGTCCAATAAACAATTCTTGATTTTTGAAAGATGTGGTGATGAAAAAAATTGCAATGCTACTAGGTTCTACTATGGCATCTGCCAGCCTCACACACATTTGTTACTCGAAATCTGTGCCTTCTGTTGGGCTTTTTGCTGTTATCATCACAGATTTGTTTCCCCATGTTCCAACAAGCGTATCTCACAAGGCAAAAGTTAGATGTCAATGGACTAAAGCCAACTTCTTCCAGAGGGCATTCAACAGTTCAAGCGTTTGCGGAGAAGCTACCCCTCCAACTACTCAGTTTAAATCTAATGAAACCAAATATTACATATGGTTTCTCAAACATCCAAAACTACCATCCATACACTCACTTTATACAAAAATCCTCATTTGGTGGGATACATCTATTCTCATGCTTTGTCTGGAGGCTTGAAAAAGGGAATTTCCATGTTATAAATGCAATAATTAAAAATGCATATCTTCCTAATGAGAGCCCACCTTGATCTTTTATCTAAGCAATTGATGCAATTTCAATTTCAACAAAAGCCTTTCCCCAAAATTGACACAAAGGAGTACAGAACGCAGCTTCTTGCAGGAAGCTTTAAGGATTCTTCACTGAATATGACATTTGAATGATCAAGTCAGTCTGCGAAATCCAGTACAAGCACTGCTCCAAATGATCTTCTGCTATTACTTGGCAAGTTGCCAGAAGCAGTTAAAAATAGTTATGCCACCTGAAATATAAAAGCTCCTTGCAGTCCATGCACTAAATACTATATTAGAAAAAATATATTCCTTTTTTTTTATCTAGCTTTGATCTGTGAGTTCAACAGAACATTAGCCAAAGACCAAGCCCTTAAAAAAATACACACCAATAACCATTTGAACAACCTAGCAATAAACAATGACCATTGTCAAACAAATTTGAACAGAAAAGAAAGACAAAAAATTAGTGACAAGGTTTGTGAAAAACGAAAAAAATGATTATTTGGACACTAAAAGAAGGCAGCTCAGTGGCAGAGTTCAATAGCAACAGTGTGAAACATCACTAAAAAGAAGCGGGGTGTTAGCAGATGTAACTGTGCCTTTTCCTGCTTTTTTGTAAGTTTCAAATGCTCAAAAAATTATTTTTCTTTTTCAAATTGCAGCAACCATTGCACATAAATGAATTTTGGTGAGGGAATCATCAAGGTATTGGGGTGGTGTGGATGAAGCGGGAAAGCCTGTTACCCATATGAAAAAGGCCCATTCGAACCGTATAAAACATTCGGCAATTTGTGATAACTTTAGATAAAGGGAAAAGAAGAGAATAAATTGAGACGGGAAAAATTCAGTTGGGTCATTTGCGCAATAAAGATTTTGCAGAGGTTTATACTAGGGTATTTAGTCAACTTACAGTCATTAGAGGATAAGGAGTTAATGTTTGTCCAAAGATAACTAGAGATAACAATTCAATGGTAACAAGATTGTTAATGGAGGGTAATCCAAGGTCCATGGTTATGCCATTGCCAGAAGTACATATAGAATCTGCTATACCATCCATGGTTGCTAGTGGTTATGTTTCTAAAAGAAGAAAGAGGAAGACTAGTGGTAGTGAGAGGCTGAAGACAATTGTAGGGATGTCGACATGCAATCATGAGAAGTGGCGGAGTCTTCAAAAGCTATATCTTCTTTCCCATACCATCCCATTTCATGTGTGCCACAATCTCCATATTTCAAACAGATGTTTAAAGATGCACCTTATGCTGATCATTCATCTAAGCCCTTGGAAAACATAAACAAGCACTACAACTCCTGATAAAGAGTACTCTAAGGTGAATATGATGATGAAGTACACACAGTAGACTTGATTGAGGAGACGTTGCCCTATTATCATGGGTAGATGAATTGATATTGGATATCATCCAATCATCAACATAGTAGTTGTATATGTAGCCATAACAGACAATCCATTCATACTAACATACAAATAATTACCAAATTCCCTAATTTATGCAAGTAGCAATAGATGAGAGCTCTTGTATACTGAAAGTGAGATATAGCTCTCAATTTAGCCACTAAGATTTTACCCTGAGCTTTACAACCTCTACTGGACTAAGGGCGGTTATCAAACACCTGTCACTTAAATCTTTCCTGTAATCTTAACGACAAAAAATTTTGTAGACACAATTTCCTGTGATGCCACACCAAGCAAAGTAATTTGGTTGACAATATGATCCAGCAATTCATATCATAATAGTTATTGCTAGAAAAGGATGATATAAGTTTACAAATTCAAATATAATTTCTTAAATTTGATAGTTTTAGATTAAACAGGTAACAAGCTTGCTAATACTCTTACACAATGTCTTCTTATAACACGAACAGGGAACCAAAACAGGAACATTCAATCTAAACATAATCCTAGACTCCTACCACACAATTGCCAAATAGCCCTAAGATTATACTTATTCTTCAAAGGTATTCAATATTTCTTTGAGTCAACCTGGACCACAATTTTGAGCTTGAAGTCATTTCCAAAAGTATTGAAAGCTCTGTATGACAACCATTACAGCACATACCATTTTAAAGTAGGGGGTGCAGTGAGCGAAATTGCATAGAAATTAGTTACCAGAACAGTATTGTAAAAAATAGCCTGTCCATGTCCCCTCTAAATAACATCTTCTAGAAGCCGTTTTCTCATTTGTAACAGAAAGGGGGGCAATTTACACAAATAAGACTAAAATGAAAATGAAAGATTTTCAATAATGTCCACACTGCCAAAGCAACCTACGGACCCACGAACAGCACATGCACCCCAGAAAAACAAGACACCAAAACCTTATAAGATGTGTAACCTCCTCTCTAGTTCTGCTCTTTGACAGTGAATTTAATCAATAGGTTTTCTGCTGTTCTGTTTTGTTTCTTCGAACAAAATAAATTTAAATTGCTCGTTTCAAAATTTTCTAACAGACGGCACAGATGTCACAGTTTGTCAAGCACTCCATGATAAATCAGCAGTTTTGCTAGTTCTTAACCGAGCTATCAGCATTTTTGCTCTTCATTTAATATTCGCTCCTATGTAGGCTTTTTCCTTAATGTCTCTCATGGGGTTGTATTCTTTAATATAATAAAAAAATTTACACCCATTTTGTTTGGTCCATAAGTATTAAAATAATGTAATGTTTCCTTAATTTTCATCTTAGCTGCCTTGGTTTAAGTAGTTTCTATTTCTGACTTCTATTTTCTCTCACAAAATTCCTTTTAAAAAGCCGGGTGGGGAGCCTAATATATGTTCTGTCTGCAGGCAGTTTGAATCTGCCCATCATGTCTTCTTTGACTGTATTTTTGCTAAGGAAATCTGCAATATTTTTGGACTGAATATTGATAGAAACCTCTCATTTAATTGAATTATTACTGGTTCTGTTATCTATAACAGAAAGTGGTCTGCCATTTTTTGCTCTGTTATTCATCTGTCTTACTTTGGAGCATTTGGAAATTAAGGAATAAGGATGTTTTTCAGGGTAAAGCTAGGCACCTTACTGAGTCTCTGTGGAGGCTCATATATACTGATATTGCAATGCAGGTCACAGCTATCATTAAACTGAGGGAAAGCAAGATCCTACATATTCTCAGAGAAGGTAAAGCTACATTGCAAAAGAAAAAAATTGCACATGGATACACTACCATCAAAGAGCAGGACAAGTTCGATATCACACTGGCTGAATTCACTCGCCAGCTTAAGGACAAAGGTAAATGGAGGAAAAAGGATCAGCAAGGTAATGAACAGACCACTAAGGGGCCTGCACTATTCATCAACCCTCCAGAATCCCCCATCAATATTACTACTTCTAACTCCACCAGGTGACCTTCCAGACTATGTACTTGAGGGCTCGGACTTTGATCTGTATTCTTAAAACTATTATACTGATGTAATTTGAACTTAAAGTGATGTCCGTCAGATAATTTTTTTGTATTGTGGGTTGGGATATGATGTTTTTCACTCAGTAGGTTGAGTTGGGGTTTTATTCGAACTATGGACTCTATATTTTGTTAATCTTAAATGATGTGCAATAGAAAAAAGCAGCATAATGTAATTGACTAAATATTGTAAACTCCATTTTCAATATTAAATATACTAAGTTACCGATTCTTGTTCTGATGCTGATGTGGGTGCGGGGCTCTGATGCATGGATGCATGAATTTTTGTTTTTGGAGATTTTGGATGCATTTGGGTGCACATATATATATATAAACTATTCCATAATAACAAGGCCTGCTGAAATTGACGGTTTGGAAATTGTCTACAATTTTAAGTTGCAACTGCCGATGGCAATCGATTTTTTGATTCCTATGTTCTTTTTTGCATGTGTTAACAGTATGAAATATACTGAAAAAGGCAAATAAAACCAGATACGAACTGGTCGACTAAAAGTATAACCATGTATGAAAGAGGAAGATTGCTCTTAAAAAGTGAGAAGAGACAAATTGCGATAATATGGCAGGAGCTGACATTGGTAAAAGCTGTTAACTGTTACAACAGAGCACCAGTGCAGCACCCAAAACCACCAGCGCATCCAGAAGCATCAGAATCTACACCTGGACATTTCTTAGACGCGTCGACAACAAGTAAATATACAATTAACATTATATGATATCATAACCAATCGATGGGGTTTTATAACATTTGGCGATTTTTTATTCAAAGATCCATAATCTCTTCTTACCTGGAATGTTTTTCAAGAGATTTATTTTTAAGCTTTGTTGGCATTTTCTAAAGGACTTTTTTGGGGCTTTTTGTTCATGTGTTTGGAGGACCTTTTGGCAAAAATTGTGGCCTTTTTTCAGTGTTTTGCAGTGTCATTTTTATGATTTTTCTCACAAAGAGCTTCCTGTGTCAGTTTCTATGTGTTTTTGCTCACGTGACAGCTTGAGGAAAGACTATTGTTTGCCGCCAATGAGATTTTTCTGCACACGCAACTTTTTGGATCATGTTTTGTCTTCTCCAATGTGAATTCTTTGTGGTTGTTGCTTGCATTTTCTAACTCGTGGCTCCGCAAATCATGTTTTCTGCCCACGTCAAGGTTTTTTGTGCTTTTTCTCACCCTTTTCTGCAGGCTGAGGGAAGTCTTTCAAGTTTGGCTATGGTTTTCTTGCTCATGGGTGCTCATGCCTTGTGAAACACAAGTTTTAGATTTTAGTTATTTGCACAACTTTTGATTAAAAGTGTGGGTTTCGTTTTTAACAGATCTTTTGTGGAAAAATCAATGGTTTGTTGTTCTACACCTCCTCAAAGCAAGGGTTTTCTGATTTTTCTCAAAATTGAAGGATCCTATTTTTTAGATCATGGTGTTTCTCTTGTGGGTTTTACCTTTTTTCCTCAAAAATGAAGTTTTCCATGCTGAGTGGTGTCTCATTTTTCTTGTGACAGCTACTTGCAGAGGTTCTTTTCACTGCACGATGTATCTACTCTTTCATGCGCCGTCTTAAGGGTTTTGCATGATTTTCTCCTAAAAATAATGGTGGTTATTTTTGTTTTTTGTTTGATTTTTTCATTTAAAAATTGTGGGATCTTTCTCTACCAGAGGATTTTCTGATTTTTTTCCACAATTATTCAACACTGGCGTTTTAGTGTAAGTTTTCACGATTTTTGCCTCAAGAATCGTTTTGGGGTTTTATATTTTTTTCGAAGTGTTGCCCCAAGTTAGCTGGACAGGGATGGCAAGGGACAAGGGAACAAGTTTCTGGGACATCAACTTTTTTGCCAAGTTTGGGGACACCAAGGGGACTGCTGTATAAATATAGGGAAAATAAAAAATATATCAAGAATTTTGCATATGTGCATTACATTCATGTGAAAATTTGAAATAAACCCAAGAACATAATTCAGAATTGATTGTTAATAGCAACAGCAATAACCCAACCTCCAAATTGAAACATTCTACTATCATTAAATTCTGAAACTACACCTCCAACTCATTGTAAATGGTCTGGTATTAATACACGAAAGTCTGCTATACAGTTCCGATCGTGATTTAGGTCTATTAAAGTAAGATGGGACCTTGATGCAAACTCACCATATCTTTCACAAAGGACTCAAATCAACCCAAGACCTGCCCAGCACTGATGTATTGCCACAAAATGACATAAAAATGCATGTTCTAGGTCTGTAATGCACTTTTAAGACTTTCAACTCCTTGCGAACAGTCTGCTAAATGATTCTGAGCACTTAGCATGACTGCAGCCGAATTCTTACTTTCACAATCCTTAATATGATGATATCAAATACTAATTAGAGGACCCCAAATAGCAGAAATTTCTACCAAAACTGCAATAGGCATGTTAGAGTGAACTTCGAAGGAGGGAACCACTTTAAAGTCAAAAAAGAAAGAATTTTATAAATGCAAAAGTGTTTCTTTTATAAGTGTTGAAGTTGCCTATCTAATTGGGGGCACTTGTCCCGAAAACTTCCAAGGCGTCTGTAACCGTCCTCAAGAGGTATGGGCATCCACAAGAATGTGTCCCGAAGACTTCCAAGGCGCCTGTAACCGTCCTCGAGAGGTATGGGCGTCCACAGGAGAAAAACTCTGAAGTGCCCAAGTTTCTGTTGTTGAGGATTATAGCTACAATGGAAATCTTTACCTCTGATATTGCTAGAGAAGAAATTTATGATGACATTTCCGTCATATTCATTTGTCTTTCATAAAACCAAGTGAGCACGCTATGGCATTCAAGGTGTCCTAAGTGTCTCGTCCAAAATATCTGACATTTTATTATATAAAGAGACTCATATTTGGAAAATGAAGAGACTTTCAATTATGATATGAAGAGTCTCAATTTAATACATATATGATTGCTTTGTGTGATGAGCATTGTAAGCAGTTGAAACCATTGTGCTTGAACCTCTTTTATTTAGTAAAAGAGATATTTGTTTGGTGTGGTTGGATTTTTTCCCTCAGGTTGGATGGTTTTCCCAGGATAAATTGTTGTGTCTCTTTGTGTTTTATTGTTCATCTTGATTATTGTTGTTTATCTTTATTTCTGGGCAAAACATTAACACGATACCAGAGTGGGTTACATAACAGCAAGTTTGTGTATCTATTAGAGATTGCAATAAGTATTTTGTAGGTAATTTGTATGTGTTGAATCTTCAGTAGCTACAAGAGAAATATTCTTACCTACATTAAGCATCTAACGTTCATTAATGTTAAGTCTAATATTCTCCAGCTCTATTTGCATGCATATGGTTTATTGGACTGTGTTTCCCTCTTCGTGTAGATCTCTTGTGACGTTGACCCTCTACTGTTCTCAGTTTCTTATTCTGTTATTTTCCCTTGAGCTATTTATGTTTCTCCAACTCATGTCATTGTATCTTTTTCCTCTTTGAGTTTTCTCAAAGGTGATTTATCTTATTCTAGTCACCATCATCTCTCAAATTTATCGTTAAATATGCAAAGTCATGCAGGCTGTAGAAATGAACATGGGAACATTGCTTCCAGTCATGGGACTGAATTGATGATACTTAACTTCATTAAAGAAGAAGATCGTATACAAGTTTCTTGGAAGAGGAAGAAATAATATTCAAAGCGAGGCTATTCAGCTTCAGAGGGAGTTTGCATTACAAAGGGAGAATGCCTAATTCTTTGCAAGCTTGTGTGGTAGTGTGACTGCTAAAGCTCCTTGTTTGGCAAACTTGGAGTTGACTCTCTTAGGCACCGTTTGGTTTTTAGAATTCAACAATTCAAATCCGGAAAATAATTTTTGGAACACAATTGGAACCTTTTGGTTCTAGAAATCATAGTGAGAAGATGCAATTTCTACATTTGGTTCCATAATAAAAGAATATAGACACAAATCATACCTACAATAAATTCTCCCCATGTTTGATATTAGAGCCTTCAAGGCCATGTTTCCTTGTAGAAGAAGCCTTACTAGAGCATGAATTCTACTGCTTGATAGGGCTATGGTGAAGGAGAGAGCCCAGTGCTTGTATAGGGTTTGCCCACTACCCTCACTCTTACTACAAAACATCCTTGAAGCCTACCCACTGTTTTGACCCACTTCTCCCCTTTTTACTACCACCAACATTCTAGGCCTTATGTTCTTCAATGTCCTCCAATTTATAGGTCTTATAGGTCTCTGATGGTCACTTTTAGGGTTGTAGGGTTGAACAAATTAAGCAAAAAACACTTTTAAAAAGTTATAAAAAAAAGTTTTCAGACCAAAATCTGCCTGGGTTTGGCCACTGTGCGGCAAATTCTTTCAAATTTGCTCTAAATTATACTTGGGTTCCTCTAACAGAATTTGCAGCAAATATGTTGCTCTACAAGCTGATTTGGGCTGAATTTGACAAGGACCAAACTTTGTATTGAACAGAACCAAACTTTGCAAGTTGCTAAAGAGAATTTGGTAACTTAGACAACCATCAAACTTAACCTGGTCGGCTTAGACTGTGGTAGGACAATTCTTTGTTCCCAAAACAATTGTATCAAGGTGCTCATATTTGAAGATTGTCAGAATGTGTTGCTTCCAGGTGTTATGGTTTTTGCCAATGAATCTTTGATTGCCTACCAACATTAAGTTGGGCAATGATGCCATCTTGCACATTTACCAATGCACAGAAAAAGAAAAATCAGAAGCACAAAATCTCAAACACAAATCCCAATGCAAAAAAACAAAGGTAAATATGTACGGACTTCAAAAAAATAATGAAGTAAGGCTGACAAAGATTTCTAGAAAAAAGTTCAATTAACACATTTCTATAAAGAAATTCGGCTGACCTGAAAAATTGAATATAGACCAAGAAGAAATCTCAATAAACTCAAAAGGAATTTGAAATCAAAATAAATTTTCGACTGAACGGTGTTTGAGGCACGGAAAGTGAGGCACCCACAAAATTCTAACAATGACCCAATTCAAATCTCAAAAACCCACTAAGAATCTGAAATCATATTTTAAAACCGACAAAGAATTTGAGAGTTTTGAATGAAAACCTAACTGGCTGAAGAAATCTTAAGAACATGGCGGATAGCTATTTGAAACTACAAAAAAAAGGCAAAAAGATCCCTGTAACAGCAAGAGACAACAGGGGGTAATTTTTTTATCACATCAACCACAAAAAGAATGGTGCCCGAAAAACTCAAAAAAAACACAATTTTGCAAAAGACACAAAAAAACGATTGTCAGTTTCAGGAAACCATAAAAAATGACCAAAATATTGGTCGATAATGCCCTTGCTAGCAAAAATCAACGACCCTATGTGCCCTAGGCACGTAAGGAGCAGGATTTTGTGAGAATATGTGGAAATAAACTCCAGAAATGGACATACGCGATTTTAATTTTTTCTGCAAAAGATGATATACATACGCCTTCAACCAAAAACTTGCAAAAAGTTTCTTCAACAAAAACCCTACTAGGGTTTTGTAAAAAAAATTCAACAAAAACGTACGAACAAATCCTAGAAAAAAATTTCGAAAAATTTAAGACAAAAAAATTCATTTAAGAAATTATAAATTTTTCGAAAAAAAGGATAAGCTTTGATACCTTATTACGCAAGTAATTGGTAAAAGCTTTATTTTATTAATGCATGATCGAAGAGATCATTATATAGAATTTTACAAATGTACAAAATAGAAGGTTTCTAATAAAAAAAATGAAAAAGAAACAAACTTATCTATTTAAATTAGATTATACGCAAAAGATGACCATTAAAGTAATAAAATAATAATATTCTAATAAAGTCTCAACATCAATTGCTCTTATTATGTTGCTAAATTGTATATTTATCTGTGAGAGAGATATAAAGTGACAGCCCTTATAATGTATATTTCTCTATGAGAGAAGAAAATGAGGCGAAAACCTTTGTAATTGCATATTTCTCTCTGAGAGACAAATATGAGGTGAAATCCCTTGCGAGAGCTTGGTTTTCAACACATCATAATAGCTATGGTGGATGTCATGTTGAGAGATTCCACGACAACATCACATTGACTAATTCCATGATGGCCACTTATTTATATGCTTCTTTCCACACATGGGAGTAGCCATTGTGGATGTCATGTTGATAGATTCCATGATGACATCACATCAAGTGAATACATGATATGAGTTTGTGTATATATTTCTTTCCACACATGGGAGTAGCCATGATGAACGTCATTTTGAGTGATTCCATGACATTATCATGTTGAGAGATTCTATGATAAAAAAATTCACAAATGGGTGCAGCTAAAGATGTCATATTGAGAGATTCTACAACTTGGATATCTGGAAAGATACATCCCTAGCTAAGAGGGAGTGTTGAAGATATAGCTTTCAGATATATCTTCATCCAAATTTGGAAAATTGTAATGTCCCCATTCTTTTGTCAGGCCATTGAGAGTCAAATTCTAGCCATCCCCATTCCCTAGGCTAGAATTAATCAATTAATAAAGAGGATAATTAAATAATGCATGACTTAGCCCAAAAAGCTAATGTTGGGAGATTACAAAATTATAACTCAAAGATATAACTTAAGTTGAGGCCAATTCAAGTTATTAAGTTGTTTCTCCTAGGCAACTAAATGTGTGGGTCATTTAATAATTAATACAACTTATAATATTTGCCTAAGTTGCCGATGAGGAATCTTCTAGAGGCTGGAGATTTTATTTAAAGGCTTCGTCTATGGTTTGGAGGATTCATTGAGCCAAGTTATTATTATTTTACAATCTGCAATTTGTGCGCAACTTCTCAGGACAAAACCCCTGGAAGGAAAATCTTCTGGACGAAACCCCAGGAGAGTCAGCAAACTCATTACAGCAATCAAGTGCCTTGAATTACATACAGATCAGACTGCTGGTAATGAATTTCAGGCAGATAAGGGCAAAGAACTATTCAGGAAACAGTTTGAAGGGTTTAGGAGCAACTTTAAATAAAATAGCAGCACCTGCCGTATTTTATCTAAACTTCTAAGCGCATCAAGTCTACAAATCTGATTGATACGATCTTCACAAGGGTATTTGTTATTGTCTGATGGGGCCGGTTCTGGTATGATCATCGCATACTATTATTGTTCAGTTGTCTTTCCGTAATAAATCTCTTATAAATAGCAGGGCATTTTCTACTGTGAATCTATGTAAGGGAAAGTTCTCTTCAAGCATGTAATTAATATCCATATTCTATCTGCAACTTTCTAATTCAGCAACTTTCTAATTCAAATAAGAGCTGTATTTTGGTTTGTAAAATTTGTGTGGTTGTGAATTCTGCAAATTTCGTAGCTTAGGATATTTCAGTGGTATCAGAGCTGGAGATCTTGCCAGCCTGTTGAGATTTCAGCGCTGCATGTCAGTTTAGTGAATTTGCATGTTAGTTTCTTGGTGAATTTGGCGGTTGCATGTCAAAATAAAGGAAATCTATGCACAGATATAACACTAGAAGTAGATCTGGGCATCAAGAAGAATCAGAAATCAGACCAGCTGAAGGTGGAATGGGTGAGAGAAGAGATGGATCACCACCTAGAGATTTAAACAATCAAATGGATCAGTTGTTGACAGCCTTTGCTCAGCAGCAACAACAGATGATGCAACAATTCCAAGATCGAATGATCACTGCCATGGGTCAATTGAGGATGGGTCGTTCTAGGTCTGGAAGATCGAGTAGTGTACCCAGTCGGGCCAATAGTAGACATGAAAACCAGGACAGAGCAGGGTCTAATGCTGTTAGATCAACGACTACACGATCTGATAGACCCCTACGCCCTACCTTCTTGCCCAGACAAAATGAAGAAGAGACAACACTAGAGAAACCGGAGGTAGAAACCCATATAACTGATGATGTGTTGGCTGCATATGCTGATTATATGGCACTTCCGGAACAGGTTAGAACGTTAATGAATCTGAATCAGTTTATGGATCAGCAGAAGGAGAAAGCTAGATTCCACATGAACAGGCAAGATGGAAGGCCTAGAGGACAGGGTAGATTTGGTACTCAGCCAGCTGAATATAAGGATGCATTGAACAAAATCCCTCTACCTACTTTTGATGGCAGTGGACAAATGAGTGCCAGATCTTGGATACACAAACTTGAGACCTTCTTGTCTCTCAAACCGATGGAAGAAGATAAGGCCATTCAATTTGCCACAATGCATTTAGAAGGAGCAGCATGACTGGTGGCATCATGGGCTAGTCTCTCAAGATCATGCACTGATTCACTCTTATGAAGAATTTGTTAACAAATTGATTGCCCGGTTTGACAGAAAAGATGTGGAAGTCTATTATAGGGAGTTGGCTCAGCTTAAGCAGACTGGTCATGTTGAAACATACATCAATGAGTTTCAGAAAATTGCTGTTATGGTCCCTGACATGACAGAAAGGCGTGTTACAATGCTATTTGTTGAAGGCTTGAGTGACAGATTGCGTGGGTTGGTGAAGGCTCACAAGCCTAGCACATTACACGATGCCATAGGTCTAGCATTGGACTTGGAAACTACACCTCCCTTCCAACCACAAAAGAAATTCTTTAGCGGTTCACAGTCAAAGCAAAAGAATTTCAGAACACAAAAGAACTTCCCACCAAAATCAGATCAGGAATCCAGGAATGAACTTCGCAGGAAGAAGTTATGTTTTAATTGCAAAGAACCATGGGAGCCTGGCCATCATTGCCTTGGTAAAGGCAAGGTACATCTGATTGAAGTGATTTCTGAAGATGAAGAACAAGAAGAACAGGATCATAGCATGGATGAGTGTTCTAATCAAGGAGATCAGCCTCAAATATTTCTGGAGGACTCAACAACTAAGGAAATTCCACGCATTGTTACTTTGTTTGGAGTTCCTCGTACCAGACCTTTTAGACTAAAGGGTGTTCTTAAGGGACAAAGGATGGTGTGTTTGGTTGATAGCGGAGCCACACATAACTTCATTGATGAGGGGTTAGCAAAGAGGCGAGGGCTTCAGGTTGAGGAGTTTCCAGGATTCAACGTCATAGTGGCTGATGGTTTTCCATTGACTTGCACTAAGATAATTCCCCAGCTCAGAGCTCAATATACAATTTGGTGACTACACTTTGATAGGGGATTTCTATGTGATTAATCTTAGTAATTTAGATGCTGTTTTGGGATTGGAGTGGTTGGAATCACTTGAACAGTATGTTCAAGACTTTAAATAGATGCAACTAGAGTTTATGGTCAATGGGAAAAAGATAATACTTAAGGCAATGGCAGATGGTGGACCTAGGGTGGTGTTAGCTAGAAAGATGGAAGCCTTATTCAGGCATGGCGATGTAGATTGGGGAGCACAGTGTTTCATTTCTTCTAAACCAGTCTCCAACAGAAAGCCAGATTACCATGTGCACATACAAACAGTGTTAGATAAACATAGTATAGTTTTTGGAGACATACCTCTTGGTTGGCCACCAGATAGAGGATTTGAACATGTGATTGAGATGGAAGAAGGTTCAAAACCTGTGATCACCACACCTTATCAGCACCCCCGTCACTTTAAGGAGGAGATTGAGAAGACAATTAAAGAGCTTCTTAGTATGGGTCATATCAGGCCCAGTTCAAGCCCACTTGCCTCATCGGTAGTTTTGTTTAAGAAGAAAGAGGGGACGATGCGCATGTGTATAGATTACAGGGCATAGAATAAGAAAACTATTAAAAACAAGTATCCTATACCCAAGATCGATGAGTTGATTGATGAACTACATGGGGCCGTACACTTCTCCAAAATAGATCTACACTCTGGTTATCATCAAATACGTGTCAGAGAAGAGGACATTCACAAAACTGCCTTTCGATGCCATTATGGGCATTTTGAGTTCTTCGTCATGCCCTTTGGACTCACAAATGCACCAGCAACATTTTAGTCTTGTATGAATCATGTGTTTCGAGAACAACTAAGGAAATTTGTTTTGGTCTTTTTTGATGATATCCTTATCTATAGCAGAACTTGGAGTGACCATTTGCAGCATTTGGACATGGTATTGGGAATTATGAAGGCACAGTCACTTTATGCAAAAGCCTTCAAGTGTGAATTTGGGATGACAAAGATCTTATATCTGGGGCATATCATTGGCGCTGATGGTGTAAAAGTACATCAAGAAAAGATTCAAGCAATTTTGGATTGGCCACCACCTAAAAACATATCTAAGTTGAGAGGATTCTTGGGGCTATGTTCATATTATAGAAGGTTTGTGTGTGGGTTCTCTCAATTAGCTTCTCCACTGACTAACTTGACTAAGAAGGGTGCGTTCTCATGGTCAAAAAGTGCACAGTTAGCTTTTGATAAGCTTAAGGATGCTATGAGCTCATGTCCAGTGTTGGCCCTTCCAAATTCCACATAGCCATTTGTCTTAGAGTGTGATTCATCGGGGCAAGGAATTGGTGCAGTGTTGATGCAGAACCAGCATCCGATCACTTACGAGAGCAAAAAATTGAGGGACAATGAGAGACTTTATTCCACATATGATAAGGAAATGCTAGCGATCATGCATGGCTAGCCAAGTTTAGGCAGTACCTGGTTGGGACTCGTTTCATAGCGCGTACTGATCATAACAATCTCAAGTATTTCTTGGAACAAAGGGATTTGAATGAGCGACAACAAAAATGGGTAAGCAAGATTCAAGCCTATGATTTTGATGGGAGTATGTAAAAGGAAAGAAAAATATTGTTGTAGATGCTCTCTCTGGGAAACCTACCCTTTGTTCCCTCACAGAGATTGCAGCTAACTGAAAGACACAGCTATTGGTTGAATATTCAAAGAATTCTTTTGCTTGTAAACTTGTTGATGCTAAGGTGCAGGATGACAGATATGCAATGATGGATGATATTATCTATTTTAAAAATAGAATCTATATTGTACCTGGTTCCAAACTGAAGAAGAAAATATTGGAGGCATTTCATGATTCACCTATGGCAAGACACCTAGGTTTCTTCAAAACCTATTGTCAAATTCACGAGAGGTTTACCTGGAAAGGATTGAAGGATGATGTATTCCAACATGTTAGAGAATGCTTGATTTGCCAAGAAAATAAATCAGGACACACATTTCCTGCAGGTCTACTACAACCCTTGCCGATTCCTGAGCAGAAATAGGAAGGGGTATCAATGGATTTTATCACAGGACTACCACATGTGCAGGGGAAAGATTGTATCTTTGTGGTAGTTGATCGGCTCACTAAGTACGCACACTTCTTTGTTGTCCCTATTGACTCCTCAGCATTTCAGATTGCAGAGTTATTTTTTAGGAAGATCTTCAGATTGCACGAATTACCCAAAACCATTGTAAGTGATAGAGATAGCAAATTTATGAGTATGTTTTGGCAAGAATTGTTCAAATTGGTAGGAACTGAATTGACAACCAGCACCAACTACCATCCTCAAACGAACGGGCAGACAAAAATAGTTAATAAGTGAATCGAAGGGTATTTGCGAAACTATGTGTCAAGACAACAACGTACTTGGGTGAGGTGGCTCCATCTTGGTGAGTATTGCTACAATACCACCTATCACATGTCCATTGGCATGTCACCTTTCAGAGCTTTGTATGGATATGAAGCTTTATCATTTATGGATTTAGCATTTGATGACAATAAGGTCCCACGAGCTAAGGAGACTGTGCAAAGCTATCAGGACATTCTCAAAGCACTCAAAGATAACATACAACATGCCCAAAACCAGCAAAAGATGTATGCTGATAAGCACCGAGTTGAGCAGACTTTCGAAGTGGGAGACATAGTTTTCCTACGCTTGCAGCCATACAGACAGTCCACGATGAAAATAAGCGGGGCAGAAAAGTTGAAGCCACATTTTTATGGGCCCTACAGGATTTTGAAGAGAGTAGGAGAGGTTGCATATGAGTTGGAGTTGCCAAAAGGCAGCAAAATACATAATGTATTTCATGTTTCCTGCCTCAAGAAGGCTTTAGGTCAACATGCAGTTGCTTCTCCTGAGTTGCCACCTTTAGATGAAGAGGGGAAGTTGGTTTTAGTCCCTGAAGGCATTGTAGACTGGAGAGAGAGGAGGTTAAGAAATAAAATGGTTTGAGAGTATTTAATCAAGTGGAAGAATCTACCTCTTGAGGACGCTACTTGGGAAGGAGAAGAGATATTGCAGCATCCTAGCTTGCAATTGCTGGAGGACCAGCAATTCTGGGAAGGGAGGACTGTAATGTCCCCATTCTTTTGACAGGCCATTGAGAGTCAAATTCTAGCCATCCTCATTCCCTAGGCTAGAATTAATCAATTAATAAAGGGGGTAATTAAATAATGCATGACTTAGCCCAAAAAGCTAATGTTGGGAGATTACAAAATTATAACTCAAAGATATAACTTAAGTTGAGGCCAATTCAAGTTATTAAGTTGTTTCTCCTAGGCAACTAAATGTGTGGGTCATTTAATAATTAATACAACTTATAATATTTGCCTAAGTTGCCGATGAGGAATCTTCTAGAGGCTGGAGATTTTATTTAAAGGTTTCGACTATGGTTTGGAGGATTCATTGAGCCAAGTTATTATTATTTTACAATCTGCAATTTGTGCGTAACTTCGTAACTTCTCAGGACGAAACCCCTGGGAGGAAAATCTTCTGGACGAAACACCAGGAGAGTCAGCAAACTCATTACAGCAATCAAGTGCCTTGAATTACGTACAGATCAGACTGCTGGTAATGAATTTCAGGCGGATAAGGGCAAAGAACTATTCAGGAAACAGTTTGAAGGATTTAGGAGCAACTTTAAATAAAATAGCAGCACCTGCCGTATTTTATCTAAACTTCTGAGCGCATCAAGTCTACAAATCTGATTGATACAATCTTCACAAGGGTATTTGTTATTGTCTGATGGGGCCGGTTCTGGTATGATCATCGCATACTATTATTGTTCAGTTGTCTTTCTGTAATAAATCTCTTATAAATAGCAAGGCATTTTCTACTGTGAATCTATGTAAGGGAAAGTTCTCTTCAAGCATGTAATTACTATCCATATTCTATCTGCAACTTTCTAATTCAAATAAGAGCTGTATTTTGGTTTGTAAAATTTGTGTGGTTGTGAATTCTGCAAATTTCATAGCTTAGGATATTTCAAAAATGTAAATAACCTATATTTTATTAAAGACATCTAAGGGTCTTCAATTTGGAGGAACAACAAATTGAAGAATCAAGAGTCAAGACGATGAAGGGTCAAGATATCAAAGGGTCTTTACTTTGTAACGGTACGACAATGAAAGGTAAATTTATATTCTTCAAGAAGGAATTTGCTAATATAGATTGATATTCTTTCCAAGTGATGGTATCAAACATGCAATTTGTTTATTGTCTATAGATCACACAATTGATGATCATTGCTTCATTTTTGGCCTAATTTTGGGTATATTGTAAATCTATTTACTATTCTTTCATAGATAAATTATACTTGTGTGGTTGGGGATTTCCTCTCAAGTTGGAAGGTTTTCCCAAGATATTTTTTTGTCTTCTGTTCATTTATTTTCTGTGTTGCTAATGTTTATTTCTGAATTAAAAAACCAACAATATTTACCAACAGATTCCCTCTCCACTAATCTTGCTTAGCGATGCTTCTAATTTGTCAATATATAGCCCAAAAAAATTTCAAGAAAAGAAGTAGTCTTGTTTGATACCTATAACACTGCCAAAACATTTGGCATTCCATCTAATCTTATGTTTTCAGCTTTGACTTGCTCATATAGACTATGTACTGCAGCTCTAGGCACATTTGGAGCCATCAGCTCCTCTATTCTATTCCATAATATGTCACGCGGTATCATGTCATAGGGTTTTCTTAAATCTACAAAACAGCAAGAGACCTCGCTCCTTTCGTATTTTATATTTTCTCAACCAAAAACTTAAGGGAAGCACTATGGTCAATAGTGGAATGTTTTTTTGTCTAAAATCAGCCTGCTCTATAGTCTTTTTCCTTCTATTTCTGCCCACTACTAATGTTGTGTTCAACCATCCTTCCAAAATGCTTCCCACAGAGGGGTTTGACAATAATATATATCACCACTATTAATGGGAAATGCTAGTTGCCCAGTTTTCTGGAAGACCCTTTGAAGTGACATTATTAAAGATACAATTCATATTTCGTCTTTAGTTCACCATTGTTTCACAATAGAAACATTGTCTTTGTAAATTTATGATAGGTGATTTAATCTTCTCTGATAAATACAACGATTGATTTACCATAACATGATACCAGAGCAGATTGATGTGACTTCATAAATTTTCAATCTTTTGCTATGGAAATTTTTCCAAGAAATCTGTTTTTCGATATTTTAAAATAAAAATCATTGGAGGTATTTTATGAATTTTGTGTGTTCATTTTTGAAGAGTTTTAATGAAAATCGCGAGCTTGGTGAAGGGTTTTGATTGCATGATTTCCTAATTTGAGTAAAAGAGACTGATTTCTGAAGGTAGAATGTTCTAGCATATGTTGTTTTACCACACTAAGTCTCATGTTTTGCCTGATAAAAGTTTCTCTGATGGGTTTTCATCTCTATTTTCCTCATAACAAAATTCATGGGCTCTCATTATTTTCCCCTTCAAAAATTTCTGATGGGTTTTCATAATTTTTCCCTTCAAAATTTTTGATGGATTTTCACCCTATAAATTATTCTGGGTTTATAATTTTTTCCTCACAAAACAGCTTTGTTATCCAACATCAGGTTGGACAATTTTGTAATGATTTATGGTCAAAAGTTTTGCAGATTCTGGGAGGGTTTATTAGTAGCAGACTCATCTGAGTTGCAGAAACAGCAACAGGCCCTTGTCTCTTGTTACAGAGCATTCTGAAGTTGAGGACAGCCTTCTCTATTCTTGCAAGACAAGTTTTGGCTACGCTTGGTCATTGACATTCTGTAGATCCAAAGACGGTTTCAACAACAGCTGAATGTTCTGAAGAATATATGACCACAAGACATGTACAGTCTTCTGTAGGGTAGTTAGATGATGACCATTAAGGGAGGGATTAGAATATTGTAATGTTTCTTTAATGGTTTCATAATTGTTTCATAATAGAAACATCATCTTTCAAAATCTATTTAAAGAGCTTTAATCTCCTTTGTTTAATACAACATCAATTTACCATAACGACCCATATATATCCTGTGTCTTTATTCCTGCAAACCTTTTTATGCCCTGTTTAATATTTGCAATGGTTAAACAATCTCTAGAGGCATTGTTTACCAGTGTTCTCTGATTATCCTAACTACATAAAATCATACAGTGTGTTTTAAATCAGTCAAACATGTGACAAATTAGCATCATATTTTATGTTACCATCATTCAAACTCTATGTTTATGGCATAAAATTTTCAGATATGAAAGTAAGCAACAAGTCAACTGAGCAGCTTAAACTTGAATATCAAACGAAAAAATTAATCATCTACTTATGCATCCAACTGCATTAAATGTAAAGCTGAAAATTGATGAAGATAACATACTACATTAATAAATAATTAATATTTTAGTGAACATTGAGTTGTAAACAAAAATCTAGATTTTGACTCTTTGTAAATCATCATTGCATGAGCTCTGCAACTTAATCTAAACAAGGATGTTTTTGACCATACAAAACAAAAATAAACAAATCCTTAATTATAAGTTTAAATTGCTTGATCCTTGATGTTATTCAAACTAAAATTACACAATTACAACTGGTAACAAGGGTATACACAGTCGTTCCGCATACCATTTAAGTTAATTTTTGAAACAGAAAGTACAACCAAAATCCTGAATAATATGATTTGTCCCAATCCAAAAAGTGCATTAAGCTTATGTTACAATGGACATGATGCTACAATGAAAGTCCAAGACTGGTAACATAAAATATTTTATTTCAAATGCAATACAAGAATTCTTTACACCTTAAACACAATATCACGGTGAAAATTACAACACTATTAACATAAATATCACAGACCTTGAATCGAGCTTGAGAGTCTATCTCAAGTTTCTGATAGAATTCACGCTCTTCCAAAGAGAACTCAATTTTCTTTAAGGTAACAGTTTTTGGTGGTAACTTTATGATAGGCTCTCCATCTATCTGAGTACCTAGAAATTTTTTTAAATAAACATTATAAGTATGTGCAGGACTAAGTAAAAAACACTGTTCTTCCATTAAGCTTTACAAAGTCCAGTAAGTTGTGGCAAGTTCATAGCCATGCATAAGTCAAAGACAAGTTGAAGCATATCAAGCACAGCTTAAAATATTGTGTAAACATCAGCTAGAAATAAATTTCATAGAATGTATTTTGAAGCTTAAAATATTGTGTAAACATCAGCTAGAAATAAATTTCATAGAATGTATTTTGAGAGTGACACAAGACATAAACAAGAGGCATAAAGACA
The DNA here is from genome assembly GCA_028749045.1 of Cupressus sempervirens. Lineage (NCBI taxonomy): Eukaryota > Viridiplantae > Streptophyta > Pinopsida > Cupressales > Cupressaceae > Cupressus > Cupressus sempervirens. The sequence goes on along the minus strand of CM053789.1, from coordinate 526,416,264 downwards.
GGAGGTAAGCATGCTGATAAACATCATATGACAAGACTGTTGCTCTGTGGGTACTAGATATTATAATTTTGATGCACTAACAAAATGTGAGAAAGAATATATACATTGAATACAAATTTACAAAATATTCTTGACAATAGACAAGAACTAACTTCAAATTGATCAAGAATTGAAAGAAAGATAAATATTGGCATGGAACTTGAACCTGTATAATATATAATCTACAGATACAACAACATTGTTTTCAGAACACGTGAATAGCTTCTAGCAAATACAGAAATATAATTGTCATGAGCATGAAAATGACTTGAAGTCTATGTGCAAGGATGGATGTAAATCAAAGTTACCAAATACAAGATCCCCTATTACGAAGTAATTGGAAAATATTTGCTTGTTATTAATAGAGAGCGAGAGGTCTATATATACAAAAAAATAAAGCAATGTTTCCTTAGGAAACAATCATAAAGAATTGAAATATTCTATTATAGCTAAAAGAAAGTTAAAGAAAGCTAACAAATAACTACAGCTAACTAAATATTAGAAACAGTCTAATATTTACAGAAAATTACAATAGATAACCATTAGATACTAAATAGAGATAATAGAAACTATCTATTATCGTAATACCCTCCCTTAATGGTTAATCCATCCAGAGCACAAAGCTATAAAAAAGCGTAAAAGGCAAACTCTGTCTACTCAAGGGACTCCTCACTGTTCACTTTGGGCTGCGAACCAAATTGCCTAAATAGGGCAGTTAAGTGCTTCCGACATTCAACCTTAATGTGCCCATACTTGTGGTAATAGTTGCATTGATTGTTCTTTTTCCAAGAGCATTTTGAATCTGGAGCAAAGAATGTTTGCTGATAAGACTGTTGATGGTACTTTGGATAATGCTCCAAAACTTTGCAGATGAACATAATGCTCCAAAACAAACCACAAAAAGTTATGATTTTTAGGAGAAATTTGAAAAATCCTAACATGATTTTTGAGGTGATAAATCAATCAAAACCCAACATGATTTTTGAGGTGAAAAAAAAATCAAAACATGACAATACAAAGCTTCATTTTTTTTGGAAAAAATGATAAAACCCAACAAATAATTTTTGAGGAAAAAATTACAAACGCACAAAGGAATCCCACACAACTTTGTGAATTACAGAATTAAAAAATTTTAAGGGAAAATTTATAGAAACCTATAAGAAAATTTTTTAGGGAAAAAAAATATGAAAACCCATCAAAATTTTTATTTTTATTTTGAGGAAAAAACTTATGAAAACCCACCAGAATTTTGGAGTCAAAACACGAGACTTTGCAAGGTAAAGCATCACATGCAAACAGCATCCAAGTAGACCTAGAAAATTTGAAGGGTAGCCCAAAAGAGAGTTCAAGAAACCCAAAAAGAACATGTTGTCAGTTTCTAGATCGGCTTGATAGAAAATCGAGGGACCCAAAAAAATCTGACAACCCAAATGAGCTCTCAAAAAACCCACAAAGAATCGAACTCGGCAGATTTAGATCTCTTAGAACAAAAACCCTTGTCAGATTATAGAGAGAGTTGGAAGCAAATATGCATGTAAATAATTTCAAAAATAAAAGGCAAATAATTTCAACCAAGAAATTATAATTATTTTAGAAAAATTTAGAATATTGGTTTTGATACCATATTACGAAGTAATTGGAAAGCATTTGTTTGTTATTAATAGAGACTGAGAGGTCTATAAAGACAGCTGAAGAAAGCTAACAAATAACTACAGTTAACTAAATATTAAAAACATTCTAATATTTGCCAAAGATTAATATAGATAACTATTAGATACGAAGCAGAGATAACATAAACTATCTATTATCATAATATCCCCTTCCCCTAGTACACATACCATTGTACTAGGACCAAGTACAATTAGATACCACTAGGCTTTGCAACCTAGGCAAACAATGTCATATCTTAATAACATTTTTAAAAATAAAAAAATTTAAACTTAAACTAATTGTGTACTATAGTCGTTTTAGGACCATTAATGTGAGGCCTCACCCCGACCTATCATAACATAAATGACATCACATTTTGACATTTCGTGACTAATGTTTTGACACACTCTTGATCTAGATAGACAAAGACTTTTATGATTAAGTTACTTTAATACTTGCATTTATGATGACACTCACTTATGTTGTAGGACCTAACTTATATGTTTTAATGATTGGTGATAAATGTTTTCAGTATTTCACTATTTTGATTCAAACTGATTTGCAGAGACGCTTGAAATGTTAAAATGTAATGCTAGGATTTTAGCTTATGATATGTACTAAGACGTAGTTCACATGCTTAATGATTCAATGGTTAGGATTCAATGTTAAACTGCTATGCTAGAAAATGGATTATGCTGATATTTAGAATGTTAATTTGACTATGTTAAATAGAGATTAATGTTGATATGCAGATTTTGATATTACAATGTTTTGAATATTCCTTATGAAAATGATTAGAAAGGAAAGTCACATGTGATAAATGAATATGGTAATTAATGGGAATTATGCAATATTGAATTGTTATGCATATATATGTGTATTTTTATATAATTTTCCTTGGACTACTAATGCTTGAGTTTAATGTGCATGGAATTAAATCAGGGAAGAAAGGCTCAAACTGATGTGAACATTGTTAGACCAAGTTTGAACCTTTGGAAGATTCAAAACCTCATTGTAACGTGTTTTCTTTTCGTAACTATGAATTATATGTGTGTGATGGATTTAATTTAAAGAACAATTAGAGACATGTCATTGTGAACTGTAATGTGTTTTAATTTGTCACTTGACACTTGTATTGTCCATGTGTAGATGACATGTCATTTAGGGCTTTGGCAAGAAGCAACCTAACCCCAATGTAGTACCCAAGTTAGCCTCACATGGAAAAATGTTAGGAGAAGTCTCCATCCATTTGAGATTCGAATTCCAACTTCCTATTGACTTTTGGAGATCAAAAAGTGGTCCTAGGGGGTTATTTTGGTGAAAAACTAGTGCCCACATGATAATAGTGTGGTTTGGGGGTCCAAATCTCACCACAAGTTGGTTTAGATGGCTTAGGAGACCCTCCAAACAAGTCACTTTCAAAGCAATTCGAAATTGGAGTGTCAAATGACTTCTTCCACACTCTCCTAGTTGGTCAAGGCTATAATTCTAGAAGAAGACAATGATGTAAGTAAGGAAGGCTTATGTTATGCCTATTTTTAGATAGTGAGGGAGCTCTTCTTCAACTTTCATGACCATTTGCATGGGACTAAGGTTGGTGCTTCTGGCCCATGTAGTTATTTTTCTTGAAAACTTGCATAATGATGTTGCATTCATGAGCATGAAGGAGTGTGAGTTCATATTGTACATAAATTGCATTGCGTTGTATTGTGATGTACATGAGGATTGGTTGCATTGTTTTTCTTGGCTCTTATTTCCTTCGTTTTTGGATATGAGTGTTGTTTATGGGTGTCAAGACTTCACTCACCCTTTGGGAAGGGAAGAGTAAGTCGAGGGTGAAGGGGCTTAGCTCGGCTTGACAATGTAGTTGAGAGCCTTGGAGTATGGGCTCCATTGTAGCAATAATCATTCATATCTTGCTTTGGGAATGATAAGGGAAGTATGGTGGAGAGAGGAAGTTTAAGGAGTATAGGCTCCAAGGAAGCTATAGTTGATGGTAGTGTGTTTGGGAATTCACTGTGAAGAGGAGGATGATTGTGAAAGCCCCAAAAGGGCATGGAAATTGCTTATTGCGAATATTGTTTGATATGGAAAGTCTCCTCTTTGAAAAGCCCACCTTCACCCTATGTTCATGGTTCCATTTGTGAACCATTGTGAAAGCCTTTGGTTGGGATTGTTCAAGTGTTGCATTGTGGTGTTTATACATTACAAAATTGTGTGTGGTATCCCGTTTGAGCCTTGTTTCCCCAAGCTCAAGGGTGGTCTCTTTGGAGGCCTATATTTGCAGGTTTTGTGCTCATTGGTTTAAAGAATAATCTAGGGTTACCCCATGTGTTGATGAAGCAAGGAATGGGATATGTCATTGTGTAATGAATTTAAATGGATGAGATCTCTCTCTATATTATTGAATATTGCATTGTAAAGATGCACCCTTCATTCATGTCTGCAGTGTATTGTATTGTAAAAAGGAGATCTTCATTTTATGTACATCACTGTGAAATGTTGCAAGAAATCTTACTAAGAAGTTGTTCAATGGCACTCTATGTTCATTTGGAAATACATATGCATATGTTGGGACTATGCTCCTTGAACTCATGTAATGATTGAGAAAATTGAATTCGAACCATACTTAAACTTGTAATTGATCTGCGTAGTGTATTGGTAATGTGCAAATAGATTCATAGTAGTTATGTAGGGATGAAGTTTAATTCCTCCAACCTTGAAACTCAATTGTAATCCCAATAGTTTCATTAGTACATATAGCTTGAAACATTAATCAGAATGTAGCATTGGCATTAAATACAATACTATATTCAAGTTCCATATTACAATACTTGAGTAAGGAAGACATACTAAATGGAAATCATTGTACAAGCATACACAACAAACCCAAAATATGGAAGTATACATTTAATCCTCTACAATTTGTATGGGGGTGAGACAAAATAACTCACAATCTAAGACAAATACAGTTCATTAAAATATTCAACCAGAATATTCTCCTAGTATCTTGTCTCATTAAAATCAACACACAAACACACACACACACACACACACACACAAAAAAAGAGTATAATATCAAAGACGAGCCCCATCAAAGTCACGTGACGAGCCTTCAGAAAAATACATATACATTCAATACGTGAAAGAGCCTATACCCATGTCTAGCACCCTAAGTATCGAGCACATGACAAGGGACTTATTTCACCACATTGGAATAAAATAAAACAAAACATATTAAACTTTTGAAAAGGGAGCGAGTGGACCCCTTTGGGTTGGCAGCCCACTCCTCCCCATTAACTCATACCAAGCGCCCAACTCCACGCCTAGTACATTCCCACGCACTAGCTCAGACCCCCCTGACATGCTGCCACCCATGTGAGATTAGTGGAATTAGGGATATTGTGTGGGTTATATGGGTGATTAGGTTAGTTAAAAGTAAATAGTTAGCAGAGGGGTCAGCTAAATAGAAAGTAGGCAAGTGATGGGGTACAGTCAGTGTTTATTATTAAATAGTGAGTGGTGGTTAGAGTAAATGGAATAGTTAGTGATTGCATGGGTTAGAAGATAGCAGTAAATAGTAAGATTAATCAAACTAGCTAATAGTAAAGTGGACAGGATAAGTATTATGTGGCAAGTTATATAAGCCATATGGGTGGTATTTTATAGTAATATAGTATATATCAAATATAATAATTAGGGATTAGAGTATAAATATTTAAGGTGATAATAATATAGGTTACTACTGGCTGGTAAATAAATAGAACTGAATGGCTAGTTAATAGAGTTATTAACTCATAGTAGATAGTTAGTAGTAGTGTTTGAAAATTAGTTAGTATATATTGGGTAATGCAATTATTATAGGGTTCTTAGTATATATGTTTTGATTAAGTAAAAGCAGGTTTTAAAGGACCCGAAACCTATACAACAACAAAGTTCTGGAAACAAACAAGAGAAAAGAATTGCAAAGAAAAGAAACCAAGACCAAGCATGAAACAAACCTCAGACAACAAAAAAGAGGTCACAGAGGACAGTGCTGGAAAAAACAGCAAAAGTCCAGCAAAGGAATAGCAACCGACCAGCTAAGGAGTGTTGATTAGATTCACCGCCTAGTCAACCAAAGAATGCATGGTTTTAGCAGCAGCTTTGACCTCGTCTCTCCTACTGGTTTCCTCAATCTTCTTCAAATGGGCCCAGGTACGCGTACTTGGTCCTTGAGAATCAGCCACCAAGGGAGAGTCCTGGTCTTTACCTGCCACATTCTTCTTCAAGAAGGTAGAAACATTTTCCACCATTTGCTTAAGTTGTTTGTCCATGTTGCCTAGTCTGGATTCAAGTTTTGACACCTTCCCCTGGACACTACTAATATCCTTGTCCATAACCCTCTGTTTAGCTTCCAACATAGGAATCTTATGCATCAAATTTTTTACTTCTTCAGTATTTCCTATGACCTCCGAGAGCTTGTCAATATGTTGTCCTAGAGTTCTTTCCCCTCTTGCCGTTTTAGAAAATTGTTCCATTTCCTTGTTAAGCAAAAACATTTTATGCTTTAAGATGCCTATGTCCTTCCGAATAGAGCCCAGGTTGCCAAAAATACCTTTAGAAAACCCTAACCCACTATCACCCCTTCAGATTTAGATCCCTGCTCATCAATATCAGCATCAGAATCATCTTTAACTTTCTTAGCACTTTTATTGACCTGATACCGCACAGGCTTCCTTTTCCTCTCTAAGCGATGAGCCAAAGGCTCATCATCAGAATGCATAGACTCTCTCTCATCTAGACAACCCTTACCTTTACTTTTACTGCCTCCCCTATTTTTGATGTGCTCGCGAACAATTTCTTCAACAAAATCACTTTCCCTCTCCCGGTCAGAATCCTCCTTCTCAATATTCTTCTTCTTTTTCTTATTTGCTGCCACCAGAACCAATTTTAGGGCTACCTAGACCTCCTTCAGCCTCATCTTGTGTATCAGAGTCATAGCCTTTTTCTTGAATACTCCCTTCCGTATCTTGATCTTCCAATTTAAAATTCCTTGGTTTCTAGATTTTTTTAGATTTGAGCACATTCATGATCAAAACCATAAGCCCTTCATGACATATATGTTCCCCAATTAGGTCATGCTAAATGGCTTGAATAGAAATTGCAAGAGATTGCAACAAGTAGAAAGGAAAATTCACCCTAATATTATGTCGAAAATGATTTGCAAGCACAAAGTGATAACCATACAATTTGGTATATCGACCATCCAAAGTTACATATTCCATAATGACAAAGAAAATAAACCGCCACAAACGAGACACAGAAGCCAGGTTAAAGTAAGAAGTACCTATCTTAACCAGACGGTTTCTTTCCTGTTCAGTCTCAACAAAATCATCAATTGCCTTGTCCAATATCTTCCTTTCCCTGTAGAAATTCATCCCGTCCAAATCCAACCCAGTAGCCTCCGCAATGGTCTCAACCGTTACCTCCATCCTCTGATTCCTGACCAAAATCGAGCCATCCTTCTAGTTATGGTATATATTAATAAATCTTATATAAAATTATTTAGTAGATTAGTATAGTTCAGATAATAATTATAGTTATTAAAAGATATCTCATAATGTAAGACATGTAGAAGTAAGACATGATCAAGTTATACATAAATATATTGCATTAGTTAGTAGTATTAGTGAATAGTTAGTGGTTATTCAAAATGATTAGTAGATAGACGAAAAGGGGTGAGATGACTTAGTATTGGTACAATCTTCGTAGTATTTGTTAGGTATACATGTATCCAGTAAGATATACATATGTACACATGATAAACTTTTGACAATATAAAACATATTGTTCACACCATAAAGTATAGTTATTGCATTTAATATGTATAGTATGTGTTGAAATTATTACATGAAGGATATTATCAACGATTAGTTAATATATGCAAATGACCCTATTTACACTGTGTAGGCTTTGGACTCATCTTTAGATATATCTTGTTTAATTGTCAATATTATATAAAATTTATATAATTATGACATCCACTGGATGTGGTTAGATCCTATATAATGCGATATATATTTATACATATTCTTGTATGATAAAAAATGCACATGTAACGAGTATTAAATCTAAAGTATTTAGGTACATATGTTTAATCAACCAAAGAGATACTCACATAATTCATGTATGAATCAATGCCCTAAATGCACATGCCATAGAGATATTTAGGGAGTAGATCCGGGATAGGAAGGTGAGTAAATCAAGTGGAGTGAAAGTATACATAGGGTTTTAAATGTAAATGTTTGAACCGAAGATTAAACATATAATATATAGTAATAGAGTAATTGTCACTATAATATATATAATGTAATGATTATACATGCTTTATTAAATGAGAAGCAAGTTGGCACCATAGCCCAATGAAGTGCAGTATGTTTGATCCACCTCATATCATGTTCCCACATGCGCTAAAATCCAGGTATCTTAGTGAGGTCATTATCCTTGTACCATAGCTCTTTTGACAACGAGTATAGCCTATAGTCCAAACCATGACATGATAAATAAATGTGTGTACATTTATAACAAGGATAACATATATCATTGCCCTACCCTAGATGCAGAGATCAAAATCATATGTATCTATAAACTCAATTATGTTACTCAAAATAATGCTATGATGAACCTATGTCTGAAAGGATTGCGACCTGGCCTCTATGACATAATTGACAAACCTTAATAAATGTCATTATTAAGGCCTTGATAGAATTAGGGTTTCTCTCACTAACTTATAGGTGTTGTATCCTCGAATTGAATCTTCTGATTCATGATGCTAACTCAAATTAAACTTTCATCCAACCTAATTAGAAATCACTTCGGTTAGTATGTTGCAACCTTATGAAAATAGAGATAGGAATTCCGAAAATCCTAACCAAATGATAACCTTATTGACAATGTGTAGTTCTTTATGTGATTTCATAAGTTTACCTTTCAAAAAAAATTGTAGTTGTGTTTTTGCCCCTGTAAATTTTGGGCATGACAATTAACCATGAAAAAACCCATGGTTTTGTCGATGAAACATTGAAGTGGCTTTAGTTTCCATTAACATTAACCCCCTAGAATTAATAATCTTATTTTACTAATATTCGCCACCCAATTGTAAGGTCACACTAGCATGCCAAGATATTCCCAATTTGTGCATACTTTCTATTTTTAGAATGGTTTTCAGCCCAATAGAAAAGCTTTTGTACTAGTGTCTTTGTTAGTTCAATGAGATGCTTAATATGCAGTACAAATTTTCAAGTGTACTTGACATTTACGAATAACCTGCATATTTAGGAATATAAAGCTTGTGAGCAGCAGTAGCACAAACAAATTTCAGGGTCATTAGACTAGCGAGTAGTTTAGTGTTGTTGCTTACAAATTAATCAGACTTTGGTATGTTTAAGTCCAATTTGGCATGAATACATTCGAATGTTGTGTATGAGACATATATCAACAGTAACTGTTGTCATGAACTCACATTGCTAATTTGATCTCATTGATAGGTGGAGTTAAGTGAGCAACTTGATATGGGATCTTTCCAAAGAGGATGCTCACCTATTTAATCTTCTTTCCTCATCAATATTAATAAATAATTGCGGAATGATTTGAAATGTATGATCCAAATTAACAACTGATACCAACAAACATTTAGCAATGTTTTCTCAAGGCCTACAGTGGGTTGTAGTTGGGGTATAGTGTATACCTATTTTTTACCCAAATTAACAATTCCACAACAAAATTTGTACCCAAATAGTATTCAATATTTAAACATGCCCAAAATTTACAAGGGCAAAAACACAACTACAAGTAAATTACATAACATCTCATATGTAGATCCCATTCCCATAGCAGAGGTTGAAAGGAAGAACATGATAGGATATAGGATGCCCTGGAACATTCCCCACAACTAAGCCCAAGATTGTGATACAACACCATTTTGCCTACAAGTCGCAAGAACAATTGTAGAGATTGGACAGATGGGAGAGGAAATAACACCTTTAGTTCACCTCTACAACCAACCATTGTAGAGATTGGGGAGGAAAGCACAATGGGGTGCCCTAGAACATTTGCCTCAACTAAGCTCAAGGGCATGATACAACACCCCTTGGCCCACAAGTGTCCGAAACATGTCCATCCAGAATAGTGTGGTATACTTGAAAGGGGAACCCATATCTACCCTTCCTACTCGCATTTTTTCATTAACCTCTACATGCTCGTTTGTGGGAGAATAAGCAACTTTAATAAATATATTAAGAATCTAGATTGATTACTATTTCACCTTAGTAACTATTAAAAAATACACAAGGGATATATGTCAAACAACATCATCACATTGCATAACAAAATATTTGCGAGAACACATGATTGTTGTATCTTGAACTGTGGATTGCTTATATAGATCTGATTGAATTCCTTAGTTGCTTGATTCATTGATGTTTTGATAATTGATCCCCATTTTATTATAGAATTCTGTTATTTGATTTCTGAATTATTTTCTGATTAAATTTTCCTTTTTTTATTTTTATTCTTAATTCAACTCTATTTCTTTTCCTCCTGCCCAGATTTTGTACTCTCTATTTCCCTTTTATATCCTCCTCTTAAGGGAGACGCATCCCTTCAACATAGCTGCCTTTTTGCAAGTGTTGCACCTCTTTCTAACAAGAGTTACCTTTTTAGTTAATTGCATTTTTGCCTTTTGGGAATCTCTCTCCACATTAATTATTTATAGTTCTTTTGCCTTGGCCGGCCATCCCTCACTAGTCGCCACTAATATTTTGATATCTTAAATTCTAAGTTGGCCCTCAAAATGGGATTAACCTAGAGCTGGCCCTCTTCAGGGAAATACTTGTATTTTTCTCTTTTATTTAGAACCTAAGTTGTTGATGTGCTCCCTAGAGGTTTGGATGAGGAGACGGATGATGCAGAGGTGCAGGCAAGGTGGATGCTAGCCAAACCACCCACAGGGCATCCACAAGCCCAAGACGTGCTTCCTGCCAACATCCATTACACCTTTGCACGCATTTAGAGGCATCCGTCATTGAAAACATCAAGTTTGACATTATTTTTCAAAAAAAATAAAAAGCTTAAAGCACCTTTTAGTATGTGCTTTATAACATTTTTTTATTTTTTTTGTTCTAAACCGTAAAACGGCCCTAACAGAGCCCATTCATTGTTTTTCCATCTCATTTTTTTTGCAGCTAGGCTCTCCTCTCATTTGATCTCCATTTTGGCATTTTGAAGGCAAGGTGATTATTTTTGAAGAGTATCATTCGTAAGGTGCCAAATAGCTTCCACAAAGGAGATCTAAGCATCTAAGTTAAGGCTTAATCTCATAGTTGAGTCCTTTAATGATTGTTTTGGAGATTTTGATGAATTTTTCAAGTTTGGGAAGAATATTTTCAAGCTTTCTTCATTTTATTAGAAAAAAGAAACAAGTTTGGCTATCTATTTTATTATTTTTGTATCTTTTTTTACACATATATGCTTGATATTCATAGTATTCTGCAAGATTGGCCGCCAATGGTAGTCAAAGTTCAGTGGGTGGGCAAGGAGCCAATAAATTCAAAATTGACGTGGGATTTCCTTTATGGAGACTACCACAAAAATATCACAAGTTTCAAGAAGTAGGTCATACCTTTGGAAGTCTAAAGTATGTGAATCTAGTAAACCATTCAATAGCTCATATTCTCGGGTCAAACTAGTATGTGAATCTAGTAAATATTATTTATTTATTGATCACCGGCTGTTTTATTTATTTAGTTTTCATAAATTCTATGCCGTGTTTGGTTTCCAAATTACATATAACTTTTCTCAATATTAATTGACATGTTGTTATTAACCTGCTTAGGTTGCTAAGATCTGATTTGCATCTCATACTATTGTTATGAGATGACTTGTCAAAGGTGCAAGGGGTATTCAACAAACGGTTATTTCCAACCAATGGGGTGTATGGAAGGCCTCGCATTTAGAGAAGGCCCAAATGGTTAAAGCATTGGTCGTGGATGACAATTGGTGGACTTGTGTGCAATTTGCATTGGATTTCACCAAGCCTATCATGATTATGGTATGCTTTACTGATATAGATAATCCTTATTTGAGGGATGTCTGTAAATGGCGTCAACATAATGGTAGGGAAGTTAAAACTTGCCATACAAACACATAATGTGAAACCGTATCCCATAATGACCACACATAATGTGAAACCGTACCCCATAAGGTGGAAAGCATCATTCAGCATCATTAGGAAAAGGTAGCCTACCGACTTTTGTAACCTACCGACTTTGTACCCGTAGTCCTCATCTGTAACCTTATCGGTGTGGTTCAACATCATCTTCAGAAGTTCACCCCACTAGCACATGGTACAGTGAAAACATTGGGTATTTAGATGCTTTTCGCCCATTTGGTCCGTTATGGTTTTTCGACGGTTTTTAACCCCTTCTATCTTCTGCCATGTTGATGAGTTTGAATGCATGCCCTAAACACAACCCAGTCACAAGAAACTGAGGTGACATGATGCGTTTCTTGTAAATATTATCTATTTGACTCTATACTCGTTTGAATACCGTACTTTTCTTGCAGCTTACAAGTTACAGTGGAATTGGTCAAGTTATGGATGGGATAGAAACGTGGATTGCTGCTGTCTCTGTTTATTACACCTCCTTGCATATGCCCTATTCCCGAGGTACTATAGCAAGGAAATACTTGCTATGGTAGACAGAGTTGCACCAAATGCGGATGAAGAAGTTGCTAATGCATGCTTCATTGCTTTTCAATGACTCTTCCAAGAAGATGAAATGCACAAAACACCTATATAATTGTGGCAAGATTCTAATCAGAAATCATACAAAAGTCCCTGGCACAAATCTCTCAATGAATTGCAAAGCCAATCAAGCTAAAGTTGTAATAAAATTTGGCAATCTTTGTAAAACCAATGATTAAGAAACTTTACATAATATTGCACTTCAAAATAAGATGTAGGCCCCACTACTAACAATGGAGTTGATGGTAGGGCAAAGATAAAGAAAAACATGTGTGTTGAAAAAACCTTCTATTGGATATATTAAATAATTTAAATCCAACTTCGTATGATGAAGGTAACCAAGATCTGGTCATGCACTCACCTCATTCAGGTTGACTCTCCTTTGTTTGGTAATCACCTCCTTTATGATTGGAAACCACATATAACACTATATATGATACTTTTGCCAAGCAAATAGTGAGTGCCATGCTATAGGTAATAACGAGCACTTAGAGCCATGTGTTTAGACCCAGTCAACAAAGCCTGTCATTTCTATGGTAGTGGTAAATATTTCCAACAGTCATGATAACAAACAATGAGAAGAATACCATCCATTATTTAGATAGAATGTCAGTGATTGCATTATCCCTACTCAAGCCTTTCTAGAAATTTATATTTTTTTGCATACAAATACTAAAATACTAAAATTAGTCCATGAATCCCACTAGATATCCATGTATGTCAACATAAAGAAAGAAGTCCTATTGATTTCTACATTCATGTTGTATCCAATGGAAACTAACAGCAATATGAACTAAGACTTTATCATGTACCCATTATACTCTCTACCTTCATATTCAAATCCCAAGCTTTACACTAAGGTTTTCAAGAATATTTGATCAAAAAGGGCCATGATACTGAAGTAAGGCACAGACATTGATAAAATGACCAAATTGGAAGCACTGCTATGCATGTTCCCAGTGTTAAAGTGATCAGAACAGTTTATTCTGGGCAAAGGTGAGTGCAGCTTCCAAGTTGGACTGACAGAATAAATACCTTTCAGGCATGGCATCTAAAAAAATATAATCTAAGGTTAATAGTAGACTCACCCAGGATAAGAATACATTCTAATGTTGGAAGAGACATACATTGTTAAATATATGTCACTATTATTAAAATGAATGAAATTGATTGATATTATCATAAGATACAGATCAACCTTGCAGGATCCATAGATTTCTGCAACCATAAGACAACACGTATATACATGCATAAATATCTCAAATAAATCTATCTACAATGCCAAAAATATCAGTGTCATGGCGCCCATATTTGACTATTGACATAGATTATAAAGATGACATGAGATTGATCTCCGTCAATGTCTTTTGGTTAGATAATATATATATAGGATATCCATGCTAATTTGTTAGATTTCTAACCGTAACATGATATGAAAGTCATTAGAATCCATCTGCTAAAAACATTGTGATCCCAAACATTAATCCAAAAATTCCACAGTTGTTATTAAAAGCATTTAAAATGACAATACACACACACACACATGCACCTCGAACCTACGCTACAACATATCCTGTAATACTAAAAATATCCATAAATTGCAACAGATTCAGAGTAACTGATGATTAACATGACATTAAATATACAGTATAGATTGAAATATAATAAAATACATAGTATCATGAGCCTCACCTTTTGTTCGCCGGAGCATTATCGTCTTTAGAACAGCTTGCAGCTTTTTGTATCCTGCTGATGGATTTCTGGAAATTGGAACCTTTATGGTTGAACAAAATGACCTGTAAACAGCGTAAGGATCATACTTGAGAAACCTGAAGTAGCTGTAAAGATCGTCAATTGAGTTTTGGATTGGTGTCCCAGACAGACACCACCTTCTTTTAGCTCGCAAACCCCAACATGCTCTAGCAACTTGAGTCCTATGATTCTTTATGCTTTGAGCTTCATCCAGCACCACCCTAAACCATCCCACTTTTGCAAGAGGACGAGGAATAAGTTCACTTGAGGAATCACTCCCTCCTTTTCTATTCTTTTTCTTAGTATTTTCTGAAGGGTTCTTCTTCTTCTTCTTCTTCTCACTGAAAGTATCGATTAAGCCACAATCGTCTCGATTTCTTTCCGATTCATCATGATCATCACCTAGTTCTGGTTTTGGAACCTCCTGACTTACAATGCTGTAAGTAGTTAGAACAACATCATATTTTGCCAGCTCATTAGGATCCTTTGTCCTGTTGCTTCCATGATACACTAAAACAGACACATTTGCTTTGGTTGTGACCTTGTCTTGGATTTCCTGTGCCCACTGCCTTAGAACACTTGTTGGACACACAACTAAAGTACCAGCAGATGGTCGTCCTTTCTTTACAGGATGTGTGCTTTCCTTCGAAATCATATCATTTGCACTGTTATTTGTCAACTTCCTTTCAAAGTCTTTCGCCATCACATCATCTTCATCAAGATTTACTGCCGAAGTTTCAAGTTTTACTTTACTTGTATCTTGCTGAATAATTTGGTAAGCTGGTCTCTCCTTCAAAATTAGAGCAATTGTTGACACTGTTTTCCCAAGCCCCTGTATCCAGAATAAAAATATGAGTCTTAAAAGAAAATTTATTCTAGATGACTTATCCTGCGCTGCAGACTGTAAATGCAACTGTCTCCCAAAGATAGCAAATAAAATATAGTGGATATTTCTTGTAAAATTGAAAAGCTAACCTGATCATCTGCAAGGATTCCCCCAGCACAATGCATATTGCTCGTCTCCTTTTGAACCATCCATGCTAAGGCAATCCTCTGCAAAATGTGTTTTCATTTACTGCCAAAGGCAACAAAGTAAGCACTTCCAACTGCATAAAAAGATTATACAAAGCAAACCTGGTGTCTAAGCAAAGTAACAGCCAAAAGGCCCTCATCTGGAATTGCTTCCAATGTTGGCTGAGCCAGGTCCTGAAAATTAAGCATACATCATCAATGAGATAGTACCAACTTTCAAGTAATTACTTCAGCCCATGGAAAAAGAAAAACAGGCCACAGAAGATGGAACATAAACATGCCAAATGAGTTAAAGACTCTTATGATATATTCTCATGCTGCAACAAGTCTGCATATTAATCAGATATATTTAAAATTTTGCACTGCACACACACACACACACACACACATACACACATGGTATATGGACCTACTTCCCTTGCCCATACATAAAATATATATATATTGATAAGTAGGAGATGATTTCCACAGCTAGTCAAATTGTGATGTGAATATCAGGATTTAACTATGTGATTTTGAGTCAAACTCGATGACCCATGTTTCATGAGTAGTGATTCAACATGAATCCATCTCTCATGAGAATAAATGGAACACTTAGCACTCATTGGATCTAGATGATGCTCACAGGGGTGAAGCACCGGGACTTCCCGGGAGGTCACCCATCCCAGTACTACTCCAGCCTGAGCAATAATTGAACAATAACTAAATAGTTCATTTATAATAGCATATATAAATATCCCCTGCTGATATGGTAATAGAGAAAAACTTAGCTGTAAAAAAGTGCATCAAGCAACTCCAAGATCTGAGAATGTTATGATGAATTTCAATGCTGCTATCAAAGAGAACCTAGCCTTATACATGGAAGGATTGATTTAGACCCACCATGGCAATTGTGTTGAATGGCCCTCATATGTTCTCAGTTGTAAAGCATATAATGAATTTACAGTGTTGGCAATCTTGAATGGAATTTAATTGGCAATTGCATCTGCTTACAACCATCTTGAGGCTGAAAGTGGATCCCTAATTGATATTCAATTGTTTGAAACTCTGACAAAAAAACTCAGCATAACTCACTGTAACTTGCAAGCACCATAGAAAAATGGTTCCAGTCAACACAACTCATGAACCCTGTCACCACCAACTTTTCTGAAGCAACTCACACACCATCCAATTGGACTCACCTAGCATGTAAATAACCGAAAAGCCCAATATCATTTTCCAATCAGTTGCGTGCCTCTTTTATATGGTTTTCTCTGTTTTTGACCAACCAAAGATGTAGCTGACAAAGAAGGCGAGTTTGAACTCCATTTGGGTTGAACCTACTTCGGATTATTTTCACAAAGGTTATTTCTTTTTTTAATTTAAAATAACAAATGTTAAGAACCTAGAAGTGATGTTGCCCATTTTTCTGGTGTTTCCCCTCAATTTCCTAGTGTCAACATATGTTCTTTCATTCTATTTTATCATATAAATAATAAATGTTTGCCAATAACAATTGTTTGTAAAACCCTGTTGAGCTTTTTCTATGTTAACCCTGCTGAATTGCTTCCTATTTTAAAAATAAGCAATGGCAAATTGAAAGCAAAGCAGCAGCAACAAAGACTTTGCATGGAATAATGGTAAGCAAGGTAATGCCATGGGCAATATCTGCAAGTCATTTGGCCACAGAGACCCTTCCTGGTTGGACTTTAAACAGCCAACCACATTCTAAAAAACTTCATTACATGACCAAGAATAAGAACAAGTAGAGTCCCTTTAAACCTAATATCTAGGTAACCAAACCATCCCTCCTGTTATCCAGAGATATGGAAACCCTATCAATTTCAAAAAAACTTTGTTTTTTGTTGATAAAACATTGGCAAAAAACTCAAAAACCATGATTTTGTCAAACATCATCAACAGAGATTACTTCGAACTAGCAGCATAATTTGTCAAAAAAAAAGGTCAAATTCTCAATGGGACCCAAATTTGTTAAATAATAGTCAAAAAATCACTTTGTGAAAGAAAAATGAAAAAACCCCAACTACTAATGATTTTTAAAGAAAACAATCAAAACCCTATAAAACTAACAATTTTTGTTCAACAAGTTGCCAAAAATAGAAAATCGTGATTTTTTAGGAAATTTTTGTGAAAAAATCATCCACAACTTTTTGGGGAATAATCATGCAAAACCCACCATTATTTTTGTTAAAAAATCATCCAAAATCTATCATGATTTTGGGGGGAAAATATTCAAAATGCATCAGCATTCTTAGGGGAAAAGTCATCCAAAACCCACTATGCAAAACCCTCTTACATCAGACAAAGGTTTAAACAAATTTTTGGGAAAAAATGTGCAAACCCTTCTTAGACGAGAAAAAATAGCAGCACTCTGTGAAATGAATAGAGAATTCTTGCATCTTCAAAAAAAAGGTTTTAAACCAAAAATTTTGTTTTGACAAATCATCGTAAACTGAAGGTCCTCAAGTTTACTTTTAAAAAATCGAGTAAAAAATCTATTGAAAGTTTCCTCATGAACTGTTTAGGAAGAAACACAAATTCTGTTCTATGAAACAATACGCCAAAAAAAACCCATGATTTTTGTTTTTGGCATATTAATTTATTACATTTAACATTACATGTTTTTGGCATATTAATTTTAATCTTGATAAAAACATGTGAGCTAAAAAACATGTAATCTTAAATTCACCCAATATTTATTAGTATTTCAGTTTACATGTAATCTTAAATGTAAAAAATTTGAGTATTTTCAATTTTTATTACTTTTATGTTCTTTAAAGTTTAAATAAAATATCCATATATTTTGATTTAATGTTTTAAATGATATGGTTTAATTACTATATTTTGTTTTATCAATTTAATATTTTTTAAATTAAAAAATAGTTTTAACTTTATTTATTTTGATGTTGAACTAGTCAAATTTAGTGCCAAAATTTTCCAAAATTTTCAACCTTGCCAAACTTCTTCTGAACTTCATAGTTGTCAAACTCTAGGTCAAACTCGAATCTTGTGACTTCGCATAAAACCACAAAACATATTTCTCATGAAAAGCCTTTACAGATGAAAAACACAGCATACAATAGCTTTCATTAACAAAATGAGCACCAACCCATATTCAATAACTGAGCACCAACCCTCTTTCAATCACCAACTCCGGTCAACCAAGGCACCAACTCAAAAACACTGATGTACATAATAGGAGCTAAGGCGAATCAAAAAAGTCTAATATAAATTGAAATGACAGGTCTGAAATGATATAAACACAGTTTGTAACAGCAATGATATCCCTTATCACAGACCTCCAAACTGCCAACGAACTCTCATCAAGAGCCATCAACACATGCGTGAATTTCCAAGCAGCTCATAAGCAACATCAACTCCTTAACCTATCACCACACCAAGTCACCAGTTGGTCTCCAACACCAAAACAATGTTCAGCAATCACAACCCTCTTTTAATTCATTCTTCACGTTAACCTTCCTCAATATTCGAAACCTGTAGCAGAAACATATACCCCTATTTTCTTGTTTTTTTCTCCTAGCTCTGTATTTCACTGCACAGTCACCTAAAAATGCAACAACGTGCCTTAAAACAGGACAAAACAGGACAACTTCATTCTAGAAGATTTGCATCACTGCCATGATTCACATGGCTCCAACTCACAGTAAACATTCACCCAAAAATTTACCACATCCACTCATCACAAAAGCTGCAAACAATCACCTTGAAAAATGTATAGTGAATGCATAATAAATTTAGCCACCAATTGTCAATAAACTATTGCAGCCCATAAGAGATTCATTTGATTCCATAAAAGCGGTCCTTTTGAACGTTCAACTGATGATGTGGCATATAATCTTAGTTGGCAAATGAAGAAGGCAAACAGGCAGCTCGAGCAGATAGAAGAATCAAGCACAAAACCAAGTAGCTCAAGCATGCATCCAGGTAGGTCAACTACACAACCAGTTAGCTCGAGCATACAACCAAGAAGGTCAATTAGCTCAAGCAGACGACTAGGTAGCTCAATCCAATTCTCTATTACTTCTGAGTAATCCTCTGAAATTTATATGGCCTTGACCATCAATCTTTTGACATCAATGACAACATACTCAATTAAGAAAATGGCAATCAGGAGAAACGGTAATCCTTTATATTTTAGCTTGGCACTAGAAACTTGAAAGTTTGAACAAATTTTAATTCTTTTACTTGATTCTTGCATTTTATTCATGTTTTTATTTGTAGATCTGAGCTGGAAAAATTACACTATTGACAAACCAGATCTTCAACCACTAGCTAAATATGTCTTGCCTCAGCCTTGTAGTGCTTATGGGTCTGAATAGCTTGGAGCCTATTTGAGATCATTCACATGATGAAAAGAAACAAGTTGACCTATGAGTGCCTCAATGAAACTGTCCTTGTCTAATAAAACATTTGCCTCTACATCAAAAGGGTGGAGGATACTTATCATGGTGCCCAGCAGGAAAGCTGGATGCATTTGAACAAAAGAAAGTCATTTTTGAGGGAACAATCAGTTCTTATGTTGATATTGGCTTGCCTTCTAGTTCACTGTTCAAGAAAAATCGACATTTGTAAACAGTTCTGGTACACAGATATACAGTTATTATTTATAACTTTGCTGAAATACAATGTATTATTTGACTTTGAAACTCAGAAATTTCAAGTTTTGAGCAATTGTTAATCATGACATATGCAATTTTCCAATTATAATGAATTGATGATCATGTAGACTTTTTGGTATTCTAAACGCAATAATTTTTTATTTTATGTTATGTAACTATGTTTTTTAAATGCATTTTTTGCCAGCGCCCACATCTACATCAAACTTTCGGGCTGCCAGTTTCATGCCAAGCCTGTATTTTCAAGCGAAGGATTAACAAATAATACATGAAGATTGAAATCAGAAAAGCATTTTTTACAAAGCTCTTCTTCTCAAAGCCAATTTCAAATTTCTCTAGTCCAATCATTGTCTCAAAATGCAATGAGGTAGCAGATAGACTGGCAAATGGTGAACTAGAACAGCTCCCCTTCTTGTCACAGATTACCACCCTTCTAAAAGGTTGGGGCAAGGTCCCATGGTTAAAGAGAAAGGAATCCTTTGGAATAATTTCCAGACTTTCAATTGCCTCAACATGAATAAAAATGTGAACAGACAAGTCACCTTAGGTATATTCCACTCTAAAGCTTTAGTACCTGAGCAAGTAGTTCTTCTCAACTTGTATGCAAGACCTTTATTGTCAATTTGGATCCTCCTACAAGATGCCATTTATGTTTGCAGAATTTTTCCTTGTGCAGATTCCGATATTTGGAAGGGTTGTGTAGTGCAATGAAGAAATGATTCAAGCAGGATGCTCCTTATTCAGTATGATATCTAGCTGCTGTATGCTTAAAATGTGAGCACACTTCTATGAGTCATTATATCAAAGATTGCTCAAAAATGAGGTCTCGAATGACGGCTCGTAGCTCTCTATTCATGGAGTGCAAGGGTTTGTAATGAAGGCCCTCAGTTTGACCTAATTTGTGCCCATGCAAATATTCCATAAAATGAGAGATTCAAGAATCAAAATATGCAAGCATAATAGAGATGAAAGCTAATCTATATGATAACAATGCAAAACAATGCAAGATCTATTTTATGAAAGCAAGATCTAAGATAATATGAAAATGCAAGGATACATCATGACGATAGAAGCCATGGATGCATGAGAGAAGAAGACAAGAAGATAGAAGTTCTCCACAAAATGCTTTAGTATTCAAACTCCTTCAAAAATCGCTCTCCAAACCTACAGCATAACAATAGCATAGAGTGTGTGTATGTAAAATGAGGAGAGGGCTCTCCCTTATAAAAAAGATTGGACAATCAAGATTAAAAGGCAAAAAGATTTAATCAAGGGTGGAGAAAGAATGATCCATGTGAAATAAAGATCCACCAATGAGAAAATAGGAAAAGAATTAAATGAAATCCCACTTAGAAATATGTGCATTTAAGTGTAGAGGAATTTTTAATTTTTATTTATTTTATTTCCTCTTTAAGTGGGGATTTATTTAATTAAATAGGAAATATTTGATTAAATTAAAAGAGGGGTTTTCTCTTAATTAATTAAATCTGGATGAGTTATTTAATTAAAAGAGAGATTTTCTTTTAATTAAATGGGGACTTATTTTATTTAATTAAAAGGGAGATTTTCTTTTAATTAAATAAGACTTAGGATAAAATGATCAAATCTTAGGAAATGTTGAAATAATTGAATTAATTACAATTTGATCAAAAAAATTGATTTGAATTGATTTGATAAAATATTGCAAACCATTGATTCAGGAAATTGATAAATTGAATAATAGGGGCCCATAGTTTGGGTGACCATTTTAAGGTGCATACAGCTGCCACATTAGGAACACTATATACATTCCTGATGTTTCAACCCTGAACTCAACTTGAATAGATTCTCAGCATCAAAGATCTTCCAATTCAGGAGTGCAGAAAGCTTGTGCCCTAATCACTAAGGATTTTGTGTATTAATTAATGTAAGGAGTTCTGGTCAAGGTTATCAAAGAGTAAATTTTAAGGCATTTGATCCCTAATGACTATCTAATCAAGCAAAGGATACTATGGAGAGAGATAGCAAAATGGGTGCTCCTGTGTGTTCTCTTCATTGGGCAGATCCTAAGCACCTTAAGATTTTTACAGACACCTTGGCTTAAAAACAAAATGTGTAATAGAAAGCAGTCCATAGGGAGAGATGCTTGGTGATGTATGTATCACCTCAAAAGTTCCCAAACTCGGACCCAGCCTTTACTTGACAAGGGTAACTCGACTCATGAATCGGCTCGGACTCGGCAGTGACTCGACAAAGCAACAAAACCCTTGAAATTTTAAAGAAGATTTACCCTTGCCTTCACCCTTTTGCTATCATATATTAAAACTAGCAGGGCTGACCCAGCTCGCCTCACCGGACCCGACAGGGCTGACCCAGCTCACCGTACCACGAATAAACCATGCCATTTGAACATCATAGAACCTTAACATACAACATTTCAATAATTAAACTCATTGCTCAATATGCTATAATGCATTCAGAATTTGGAATTATTGTCAATGTGCATGTAATATTAAAATAATAACTTAAAATTTTGAAATATCAACAAGAAAATAATTTAGAATTCATTTGCAATACCAACAAGAACAATAACCCACCTTCCAAATTGAAATACACTACTATCATTTAATTCTGAAACTACACTTCCAATTCAATGTAAGTGGACTGATATTAATACAAAAAGGTCCTCTATACAGCGCTGATTATGATAAAGGTTTGTTACAGTGAGATGGTATCTTGATGCAACTTCCGATATTCACCATATCTTCCACAAATGACCCATATCAACCCAAAACCAACCAAACCCTCATGTATTGCCAGAAAATGACATAAAGTTGCATGTTCAAGATCTATAATTTAGTTTTTAGATATTCCCAACACCTTGCAAACAGTCTTCTATATAATTTGAGCATGTAGCGTGACTCTAACAGCAATATTAATTACATGATTCTTAACGTATTCTTGTCAAATACTAATCAGAGAGCCCCATTTAGAAGGAATTAACTACCAAACAGTAATAAGCATGTTAGGATGAACTTGGAAGGATGGGCCAACTTTAAAATTAGAAAAGAAAATGTTCTATAAAAGAAAAATATTTTATGAGTGTTGATGTTGTCTATAAAACCAGGGACACCCATCCGTCCCAGGACTTCCTAGGCATCCCCAACCGTCCTCGGGATGGTTGTACGTCCCGAAAAAAAAATTCCAGAAGTCCCCAAGTTTCAGTCCTGGGAATTTTCAAAAAAGGGGACATGGTGGGGATGTCCCCTAGCCATCCCCAAGTCCTCGAAACATTTCCGGTACAGGGACGGGGTTTTTTAGGCCAGGCATATGTCCCCAGGTAACACAGATTTAATCCAATTAAGAAAAAAATTGTTTTTCAAATTATTACATTAAAATTTTAAATCAATGCTTTAAACACAGCAGTGCCATAAAGATTGCATAAAAAATTAAAAATGCAAAGACCTTAAAAGTTGAAGTAAAATGAGCAGTCATTGCATTGAAGACAAAAGCAAATATAATGAGCTTACCATTAATGTCAGTCTAGAGTTTCATTTCCAACAAAAACTTTATTCAGAAAAAGTATGTTGCAAACAACAAAATTACTTTATATCATCAACTGACAATGTGCATTTGCATGCAAATCCATGTTTAGGCAATTTACATTGCATATACGATAATCTATCCATAATGTTTTCCCTTTTATTAGACCACAAATTAACATAGTCAGATTTGTTTGAGTCCCAACGCTTTTCTATCTCATGGTTGGGCGCATCGCACTCTTGGCCCATTGGAAAATTGTACTTTTAAAGTTGAAACAAAATATTAATCATACATTGCTACAATAAAACAAAAGAAATTCAATGAAATTTTGGGTCTAAGATTTTGAAATTACTCAATTCCTCCCTCTCAAAGTCTAATATTGAAAGAGTTATTAAAGAAATCTGATCTTAAAGTAAAACCCCCAAAAGTTTTGATAACAAAAATCAGAGAAAAAGCTCATGTAATCAAATCCCCTGTAAAGTGACCAAAACATTAAAGATGTTTATTATTATTTAATAGATTCACTACACTCAATAAAAATTATCTTCTAACAATGTTTAAATATAAAATTCTTTAATAATTCCATTAATTCAATTACAATTTTCTTCAAATCAGGTTACTGGAGAAGAAGAGTCGGAGAGGCTGACAACTTTCCAGCAGGAAAATTATTTTCTGGGAGTAAAGCTCCCACAAATAGCCTATCGGCCAAACAATTATATATTGGTCATCTAAGTTTAAGTGGTAACTATTTTTAGTGTTGTTATTTTTACCACTTCTGTCTTGTAATCTTTATTGAAAGAGCCATTGTGTCCTCTATTTAAGACAGGAATATATTAAATTATCCGAACATGGTATCAGAGCAGGAACCGATCTAAATCTGACTCTCTCATAGGAGGGCTCAGGATTTTGGGATGGCCTTTTTCTGCAAAATTGAGGGTTTCTTTTCAAGAAATCCTTGCACTTTGTCAAGGGATTTTTCTTTGGGACAACTCACTGGTTCGTGTTTGGGTATGTATTTTTATGCCAGTGTCTGTGTGAGAGCCGTTTTTGGCAGTGTTCTTTCTTGCACACAACGAGAGTCTTGGACACAATTTTTCATGGCAATCTTCTAACTCCTCCATTATTTCTTCAAGTTCATCCACCATTTTTGCCTACAAACAAAACAACGGTTCTGGTTCTAGTTCAGTTTTTCCCGTGAAGGCTTCCAAGCTTTGTCGCATCACCTTCTGTCTTCTCCAACACGCATTTTTGGACACACATTCATATACAATCATTGCCTTTTTCAGACAGAAAATGGGCAGCGTTTCTTGTTCAGCATCAAACTTTTGGTGGTCATCTCTGTGTTGCGCAATCTGGAAGCTATTTAGTTTTTGAAACCACATGAAAGGTTTTTCTGTTGTTTTTGAGGGGCACGAGGGAACAGTTTGGTTGAGTTTTTCCTTCTATGCAACGCTTTTTTTTTTTTGGAAAGATGGACTGCATTTTCTCTGTATTTTCTGCTCAACTGGGTGTTTAGTTTTTGCGGCAGTTTTTTTTGGTGATTTTGCAGCTCGTGTTTGTCACCGCCACCACAATGCAAGAATCGCAATTTGTCTGTGGTTTTGATTGATCCCCAGCTGAAGGTTGAGGTCATGAAAATGACAACCCGACAGCAACGGCCAATCCCATTTAGCATATTGCTTCACTGTGAAGTTTCCATTAAAAAATGTTGGTGGGTTTTTATAAAACAAATTCTACAAAAAAAGTATATTCATGACTTTTAGAATTTTTCTCATAAAAAATTATTTGTTGTGCTTTCTTATTTTTTATCATAAAAATTAGTCATGGGTTTTGATTGATTTTTCACCTCAAAATTTGTGTTTGTTTTGGAGATTACCTCCTTCAAAATCGTTTATGGGTTCCGCAACTCACAAAGTTCCTTGTTTGTGTGGGTTGTGTTTGTTAAGTTTTTATAACTTTTTTCCACAAAAAAATATTTGGGGGTTTTATTCGGGGTTTTATAATCTTTCCAATATAAAATTATTGTAATGTTTTATTAATTTTTCATGAAAAAACTATCTGTTTCAATGTCTGGGTTTTGCATGAATTTGTTCTCAAAAATCATGGGTTCTCCCTTGGACAGTTTTCTTTTTCCACAAACAATTATGTCAGATGTCCCTGTTTTAGGGATTTTACCACTTTTACCCCCTTTTTCCAAAAAACAATAATTTGTAAACTTCAGTTTCAGGGTTTGCAATTTTTTCCAGAAAACCGTGGTTATAGGTTCTTGTCGGTTTCAGAAACTGCTCCCAGAAAGCCAGTTTTTTGTTTACTGAAAAACAGGTTGGACGGACTCTGGTACTCTCTGTCATTAACATTCTGTAGATCCAGGGAGCCTCTCAGCAGCAGCAGAATGTTCTAAAGAGGAGCAGCCTTCTTTGCATTTCTGACCAAGAACCTGCAGATTGTCTTCTATAGGGTAGCATACACTGATTGAATCTGCCTAACATTTTTTAAGCCATGACAATTTACTTCTTTTCACCGTGTGGGCTTGCAATAGCCTTTGTTGTATATTTGCATTGTAAGTGGAAACCATAAACTAAACAAATATAAACACTATATTTATCAACCGGAAGAATCATACAATGTGCTAATCATAAACTCCCCAAATGCCATCCTAAATAGTCTACCACTATTATTACCATTTTCGTCAAAATTAAAACTGTAGACTTATTATAATTGGTAGAGTATGTGGATTCAAATTCTGGAAACATTTAGCATGCAATTTTTGTAAAATAAGATGGTAAAGGCACCAGAAAAAGAATAGAAATTATCACCAGCAACGCTGCTCTGTAAGTTTGTCTTTCATCCTCTGTTTTTGTCCATGTGATTGCAGGAGCTAAATTCGGAGGAAGATGCCGTCTAATGTTGTTATCAGAAATACCCTCTGTATCTGAATCATCATTCAGATAAGCTTCTATATCAAGAAGCATTGGACCTGGTTTAGTACAAGAAGATCCATTCATCCATTCCTCCTTGACCTGATGTACTTGTTCAAATTTAAATTCACCATGCTGATAAGAACTCCCTGTAAGTGGAGTCTTATCTTTGAATATTCCATTACCTACAGAATCTCCCGTAACCCCCTGAGATTGTATCCCAACAACTCTTCTTTCTTGTGCATTTATAGGTGGCTTTCTATCATTCCAATCTGAAGTATCTGTAAAGGTTGAGTTCCTCCAGTAAGTTTCTTTAGACTCTGCATGCATGCAATCTAGAGAATCAATAACTAAAGCCATGAAATCCACAAAATAATAAATTAACAATGTCACACAATTAATATTTTACCTTTCTTAATTAAGCTTTTCCCTGATGTCTGACCCCAAGAAGGAAGTTTTCTTCCAGCACCATAATTAGTCCCATTATCACACCATGAGGGAAGCTTCCTATGACCATCAACAGTAATATCAGTATGACCCCATGAGTGATGTTTTCTGGAAACATCAGCATTATCCCCATTATATCTGAAATTGTTTCCAAATTGTTCCGCCCTTATTTCAACTTCATCGTCACTATCTGTCAGAGTAAGGTCAACCAGCTCCCCTGTTGCTGGTACCTGGCCACTCCTTTCTGGAACAGACCTGTCAATATTGTTTGGATTCGATTTTACATTATGTAAGTAATTTCCATTAATGCTACCAAACATTTTAGCCTCTCTAAATGCATCCAAAGGACTTAAAGCAGGAACATCAATCAAATTGTTATTATCTGACATTGACAAGGAAATCCAATCAGGTGCCAAATCTGGGCCCCTTGTGTGCTGGGGTCTTTCAGAATCAGAAAAATGATTAATTCCCAGCTCATCCTGGCAATCTTCATAAAGATCTGATTGTGAACTACCAGCACTTCCACATTGATCATCTGGTTGTGAGCTGTCCCCTGCACTTAAATTCAAGCAATCTGATACTGATGCATCCGGCACTTCAGAAAGAGAAGACTTGCCAGCACCTTGGAGACCTGCAGTGCACAATCTATTAGGAAATGATAGAGATAATTACATAAACAAGAATGCCAAACATGTTGATTTGCATCTGCCACCAACATGTCCTTTAAAAATTCCAAATATAATGCTGGCAACATAAACAGTTGTAAGGTGCAAAAATTCAAATAAGTAGGGGCATTTAAGTCCCTCATACCATAAACTTTTTCCATATCAGCATCCGGAGGGAGTTGCAAGTTCAATGAAGCTCCATCATGCTGTTGGGAGTAAGTCTGATTGAAGATCTCCAAATCAACCAAACCCACTAGAGGCATGCAATTATTAGATCGATCATCATCATCATTCTCCCCTGGCACAGGCTTTACCTGGTTCTGCACATACAGTATCTGATAAGTTGATATTGAGAAGTTGTAATGGCATGAGTACAGGCTACAAATAACATCAAAATGATTTAATAAGAAATATGCAATTGTGAAATCAATGTATATGAAAATTTTCAAAGAATAAAAGATTAAACTATAATGCCTTTTACAAGGAAACTGTTGGATTTTGGTGGATTATACCAAAAGCGAGTGGCGAGTACTTATGGGTACAGATAAGAGGAGGAAAGATTTTCCCATCTTCCCATCCATGCAAGCCCTTCAAGATTAAATGATAAGTAATATTCTGTTGGGTCAACAAATGGAGATGCAGGTTTTCTACAATCTCCCATCCCTTGTTTGTACATCGAACTTTAATGCTGGTTAAAATCACGCAGCTGCTCCTTATAAGAAAATTTCAAATATAAGGAAACTCTTTAATATTAAAGTTTAGTTAGTGTTTAATTGTGTCCGAAAATTTTCTTACCTAGAGTTTCTGGATTAGACCAATTGCAAACAACTGGTGAGTTGTCTGTGTGAATAGCATGCAGTCATGACTTTCTTAGTTAGCCTCCATTGGCATTTGCTTTTTGGCAACTCTGTCTCACATAGTTCTACGCATAGAATACATAAAATACAGAAACTCAAAAAATATGTGAAACCTGTACATGTAAAAAAATGTGAATAAAAGCAACATAAAAGACAAATTGTTTCAAGCAAATATCCCAAATCATATAGAACTTGATCCATACAGAGCTCTTGATGTTGTGTTGAAATTTTGAATATGTCCATGTGTCAAATTATGTTTTGTTCACTCATTGTCAAATGTGAATGTTCTTATGCCTATTTGGATATTTTAGGCCAATATTTGAATAGTACACCAAATTGAAATGTCCTATTTTTGGATATCAGTTCTAACAAGGTTCATTGGAGAAGCTTGTTCAGCAAAACATAGCCAGATGTTTATATCTGGTCACATATTGCACATGTTTTGGTCAACAGTACCTTTCTACACCAAGGACACTCTCATTTGGGGTAACAAAATCATTGCAGAGGACAAAGCAAGAGGAGGGTTATACAATTGATTAGATGTAAGCTCAAAATATTGCAATCTTGGGCCTAAATTTTGTAGCCTTTTCAAATATCAAAGCATTATATATTATAATAATTTTGCACCATCTCAATCTTATATTCTTTTCAAAGCAATCAACTTATGTTTTGTATTCTTGCATTGAGCTTTTTGTTTCTCTGTTTGGGGTGCATGACCTGTTGATGTTATAGCATCTGGGGTTCTCATTTTGTGGGTGTCTCTTCATATCATTTGTAAATCTGAAAGGTCATTCTTTTTTGTAACTGCCTGACCGTTCATTATCAAGAAGCTCTCATGGATTTTCATTATCAAGAAGCTCTCATGGATTTGGAGAGAGAGCTGAGTGATCGATCTGCAAATGGCAGATATGCATGACTTCCTCCACCCTGCTGGTGTCTAATGATACCTGAGCAACTTGCTTTTAAAGAGAGTGATTCAATTTGTTGTTTTTTAAAAGAGATTGACAAAAAATCTGAGGTTCAGGACGCAACCAGATATATCAGAGTTTAGATTGATCGAGGTGGATACAATGAGTGAAACTGGAATGAAACTCGGGTTCAATTGAGACCGCACAATATTTGCTGATCATTGAGTCAAAAGCCAGTAGTGCAGGATAGCTAAAAGAAAAAAATGTTGCCATGTAGTTTGTATAAGTGTATAGTGCAAATGTCATTTGCTCCTGAGACCATAACTCAGTGACTAGGTCAAGGCTCTTTAGTTATTTCCATCATCAAATGGGAAAATCTTGGTTTTTGTTAAGTTTGAAATACTACATGAATATTGCAACTTGGGTGTGAGGGCCGTCTGAAGATATTCATAGCATCAGAATTAATAGTTGAGAGTTCCTTGCGTAAGGACCTGGATATTAGTGTGATGCTTGAAGTATGGGTTGTCGTGCAGATTTGTAACAGTCCATGAAATTCTGAGTGTTGTTATTGGATCGTGTTGGCTACATAATATCTCCCCTCAACGATTCTAGTGTTGCCACTGAAATTTCTTGTGAGGTGGACAATAGAAGAATCTTCGAAGCTCAGTCCAAGGGCTCTTGGGAAGTTATAAGAGTGTTGCAAATATCCAGAAGTTTATTCCATTATTAGTTAGTGTGTAACAGGCTACTGAATATTCGGTATTGGCTGTTCAAAATACTGGAGCATGCAAATAGTGTCTAACCAAAGCATCAAAAAAAGGAACGTGGTGGACTCTTTTCCAGGCAAGCAATTTTGGCTGGTCATAATCCATATCGACTGACATACATGCTAGATTATTCTAGCTAATGTAACAAGGTCGTGAGTCTTTTCACACTCCCATGGAGAAAGAAGTTATTAGAATATAATGATGTTTCTTTAATGGTCGTCTTAATTAATCTTTAGTTTATTAGATAATTAAATCCTACGCAGTTAAATCCTGACTGCAATATCACAGTTTCTATTACATCTTTTTCTATTATCGTTTTTAGTTCACGATTGTTTCTTTTAGAAACATTGTCTTTGTAAATCAATACAAGGAGCTTTCATCTCCTCTTTTTAATGACAACAACGATTTACCATAACATGGTATCAGAGCAAGGTGATGGGATTTCATAAATTGGTTTTTGATTTTTTGAAATAAAAATTATGAGTTATTTTATGAAAATTTTGCAGTTCGTCTTCAAAGATTGTTGCTAAAAATCGTAAGCCTAGTTGAGGGTTTTGATTGTACAATTTCCTGATTGGAGCAGGTCTTTGAATTTCAAGGGTTGCATGTACTTGTATATTTGTTGCATGTTCTTGCACGTGCATTTTGTTACTTGCATGTTCTTGTATGTGTTGTTTGATATAATATGACATGATATGATAGATTTTAATGACTTCCACGAGGCTAAAGCAGCCTATGGGACCCACACGATTACCCCCGAAGGTAGGAGCGGAACTAATCTAGCCTCAGAGTTTGAGATCTAAATCTGCATTTGAAACATATCTATAACAATGGCAATATAATTACATTTGCAGAAACTGATCCATGCTATTTAACACAGTATCAGAGTCAAACTGCAAGTGTACCAAAAAAAAAGGAAGCAACACATTTAAATGACACAATAAATGGGCGAGATTGCAAGACATCTAAGGATCTAAGGATTGTTGTGGTCTAATGCCAAGAGAGCAGAAAGATTACAGACAAGAGCTAGTCATCGCTACAAAGGGTATTTTCACTTCTTCCTTAGTTTATTCAAACAGACAAAATGGACATTTGTTTATCGGCAAACAATATATTCATTGCTGCGAAAGATATCTATGGGTATCTGTCTATCGGAAAACAATAATCTCTTGTCCATTCAAACGGGTATTTGAGCTAGTAATCTCTGCTAAATATATTCATTGTCAGTTTATTTACAACAGCCAAAAGGTTAATTGAGAACTGTCTGAAACAAATGGGGGATGTGGGACAGATTGTTCCAATGAAATTTGACCCACTATTATAGTGATTCAGCGGATATCATTGTGACTGTTAACATATGCTTCGTGGAAGAACCATCTTATTATTTGCTTATCTCTGCAATCATACATCAATATTGAGTTAAGATGATAACATGATATTCACATAAAACATCACTATTTTATGTGAATCCTAGAGTTCTCTAAGACAGGAAGAATAGCACGGAGGGACCATTATATTACTAGTTATGAATCAAGAGTTGCGATGATCTTCGTGGAAAATGAAAACTACAAGAGAGAGAAGAGTGGGCTAGACATAGAGGATACCTACAAATATAATGTCACCCCCAAACCAATGATATACTTTTTTAACACAAACAGAGTGCATGTTTGAGAAGATGGGTTCGTCACCCATCATACAGGCATCTACAGAGAAGTAAGTCAAGGTTATAAATCACATCATCATGAAGGAAACATACAAGGCTTATTTTTGAGTATCAGTGCTTGTAATTATAATAATTATAATTAAAATAAAATTGGAGGAAATATTATTTTGTGTTGTTTCTGAAAAGTTGTGATTGTTCTATTCTTTTCAAAAACTGAAGATTGTGAGAGTGATCAAACCTATGCAATGAATATGTCAGACTCTAGATGACCCTTCACTGCAGGGGTATTTTCTACAGTTGTTTGTTGGAGAACACACTATAATTCCTTAAATTACTCTCATTGAAAAACACTATAACTAAGATGAATTTGACTTATTGATCACCTTATGCGAGAATTTGTACATGAAGTCAAGGATTATTACATACCTAGAAGTGCTGCGATATGTTAAGGGGGTAGGACTATTTGTATATTATCAAGAAAAGCATCTAAAATTGTAGTGAGAAAAGAGATGCAAAGAAGTCATATATGTCTCTAGAATATAGAAGTCAGACTGAAGACAGAGACGCAACCATTGATGTTCCCGAGAGCCAGTGAACTATATTTCAGTAGAGCCAAAATTGATATATAGAGCATCACTGAAAGGAGTACAAGATAATCATACTTGTGGATACTAAACTCAAATAAAGTCACTATCAATTCCAAGTATTGCAAAATTGTCTTGACCCACATATGTAGGGCATAGATCGAATTAAGCCCTGTTGGCTGCCCAGTGAAATATAAGATGAAAATTATTCTTGGGTGAAAGTAACTGTTGTAGCCGCATACATCTGAGAAGACAAAATGGGGAAAGGAAGATCATTATCGGTGAATGAAGAAAAGAACATAGAATCTTACTTGGGGAATAGAATGTAAACCATAGGCAATTAGAAATACCCGACCAGTCAGAAATTCATATCCTCGCTTGGAAATATCCGCCCATAATTGAGAAAAGGAAGTACGTCTGCAAGGTCATCCATTAGTTGGTAAAGAATTAAATTCAATGATTCGACCTAATCAGTACAACTGACTCTTATAGATCAACCAAGAAAATTATTACACTAAATTATATCATGCACTACACTTCCCTATTTTCAAAGGTTCTGTGCAAGTGAAGTATCAAATGCCTCCAAGGCGGGAACCTTGAAATTATTTACAGTCAGACTCCCTTGCATGTTTTGTTGTTGCAAGATGTTTCAACCTGAAAGGAGGTCAAGAGATAATTGGTGGAAACTTCATTACATTTAATGTGCATTGTATGCTAAGACAGCGAAATTATTCCCAATCAGAATTAAGAATTTTATAAGGCCAAAGTTGTCTGAATATACAAAGACGCACATAAGGCTCAAAAGAATGTTATGGAGAAGTTTATCTACATAATTGCTGGTTATTTCTGTATATATATTTGCGAAGATGAGTATATGTGACTATTTAAACATATTGGTGTGGGTGGAATGATATATATAAACACCTCTATGTTGAATGGTTGGAGTAAATGAAAAGAATATGATGAAGAGCTAAATGAATGCTGACAAAATTTTGTGAAAGAAAAGTTCTGAAAGATTAGAGAGATTTTTGAGGAAACTTGGTGTAGAAATCTGATCTGGAAAGATAATTCTTTTAAGCAGTTGCATTGTAAGATTCAAATATTAAAGAGTGGAGAAGTTTTCAAATACATGAGATTGATGATGAATATGGAGGGAAGACACATCAGCATCAACTTCATACATGGAAGGAAGAGAAGCAAGTGCAATTTCAAGGCGTGAGAAAGAGGCTGAAATGAGGGAAATATGTGGCCAAAATTAAGAAAAAGGCCACACATATTGCTGGGGTCATGCTTGCGTACCTGCTTTATGCTGCAGCTAAAGCTTATAATATCACCCTCCTATGCCTACTAGGCTCTAATGCAACATCTTTAAATTTCCCAAAACTCTAAGTTCAACTTGGAGGGGGAATAAATGAGTGAGAATCTTACATTGTGGGGGGGAATAATAACAAATGTTCCATTCTCACTTGAACCATCTTTAGAAAGGAGATGTTCCATTCTAAATATTCATGTGTAGATAAGTATTTTTATCTTTTGCATTTATCTACTCTTTATAGTCTCTCTCTTATTCGTAATTCTATACAGACTATAAGGGTTATTTGCCTTGATTTTAACCTTTATGTTTGAGGATGTTCTTACAGGAAAAAGGTTGGTACTTTACACATGCTACTAATATTGTGCAGACTCAATCTAATGATAGTAGCTCCAAAGACCCCGATGATCAAGATGGATGAAGTGAAGCTCTTGAAGCAAACATCTTTGATGATTGAAATTATGAGATCCCTCTACATTAAGAGGGAGTATGACACTTCTTCAAAGGCAACACAAGAGCTTAAAAGATTGTTACTCAAAAGGAGTCTAGAAATACATGTGGGTGACTACATGTTGATGGGCCTACTCCTAGGTATATTATGAGGAACTATTGACTTATCACTAGAAAATCTAAAGATTGATATCAAATTCAGAGCGAGTTTGACAGGTATCCTTGGGTGAAGAGTTTTTTTTTTTTTAGGAAGTAACTAGAGGACCTGATTTCCCTAGATAGATGTTCAAAGGGAGAAAGTTTGAGATGCAACCCTTCATAGATGACATTTTTCTATGAGGTAAAGTTCTATGAGAAAGTCTTCGTAATGCACTCTTCTCTATGAGAGAGAAGTATTAGGTACTCAACCTCTTGCAAGAGTGAAAATAGAGAATTTTAGATCTAAACTTGGTATGACAAACATGTAATTACATTTTTTGTAAATTTATTCATGAATATTATATTCAATTATTGTTTGCAAACTTGTTAAATGAAAGGTGACGATCTTTCATATTTGTTTAAAGGTCTCTATTGTAAGGCGATCTTATTAATAGATGACCAATTTTTTAATACCAAAAGTATTGAAGGTTATTGGTATCATTGTTATTAGGCCAGATTCTGCTGGACACATTGATATCCGTCATGATTATAGGCCAAATTTTGCCGAACATCATGAAAATGATTGGTGTCATTGTTATTAGGCCAGATTCTGTTGGACACATTGATATCCATCATGATTATAGGTTGGATTTTGCCGAACATCATGAAAAATTTGTGTCATTGTTATTAGACTAGATTTTGTTAGACACATTGATATCCATCATGATTATAGGCCGGATTTTGCCGAACATCATGAAAATTATTGGTGTCATTGTTATTAGGCCGAATTTTGCTTAACACATTTATATCCATCATGATTATAGGCCGGATTTTGCCGAACATCATGAAAATTATTGGTGTCATTGTTATTAGGCCGGATTCTGTTGGACACATTGATATTCATCATGATTATAGGTCGGATTTTGCCGGACATCATGAAAATTATTGGTGTCATTCTTCTTTGAGCCAGATATTTCCAGACACCGTAACTTAAATCTATTATAGACCACACTTAAAGTAGTATTCAAACTTCTGTTATAGTATTTGCTTAATTTCCCTCCTTGCTAAAAGGAAAAGTGTTGAGAAATTTAGTCTCATTATGAATTGTAGCAAATTCCATACATAATATATGTGTGTGTTGATGGATTTATGTTGATATCCTTAAATATGCCATTCTAGGAATATCATACTGAGATGATATCTCTTCGTATACTCAAGAACATAATATGTTTTGTATCAGTCCTTCCTAACTAAGAAGGACTGTTAAGTTTGTAGTTACAGTCAGATTGATATGATCATGATTTTCATTACTGATGATAATATAAATATTTCTTTATATATATATATATGGTTAGTTATATTATTTTATACTAACTAATGATATTTAAACCTTGGAGACATGTCTCTTCAAAAGACATGTCTCCTTCTCTCATACTAATATGAGATCCAAAACTGCATTTGAAACATATTTATAACAATGGCTGCATAATTACATTTGAAGAAACCAATCCATGTTATTTAACACTTTAAAGGGTTCAATTTTTCTTCAAAGTCATGGCAGTTGTTTTGATAAGTCTCTGGCTATAGGGAAGGGCAGCTCTGTTATCCAACATCGGGTTGGATATTTGAGACATTTTTGGTAGGAAGATTTGCTGATTCTGGGGGGCTAATGGCAAGCTCTTGTCTATTGATGCAAACCATTCTAAAGAAGGGGCACATTCTATTTTAATTTTTTTTTGGATGGCTTCTTAGTCATTAACATTTTGCAAATCCAAGGAGAGTCTCAACAGCAACAAAATGTTTTGGAGAATTTGTGACCAAAAAGCAATAGTTAGACAATGACCATTATTGGAGGATATTACAATGTTATAATGTTTCTTTAATAGAGCCATCTTAGTTAGTCTTTAGTTTATTAAGTAGTTTCTATTATCGTCTTTAATTAAGGATTGTTTCTTTTAGAAAATAATCACTGTGAATCTATATAAGGAGTTTTCATCTCCTCTATTTAACATCAATTTACCATTACAGAAGTTACAAAGGCTAACTTTCATCAATTCAAAGGGAAGAGGAATTTTGAGATCTCATAGTAGTTGCCTGATGGCACTATGTTCCAATTCTGAGCATATCTATTGATCTAAATCTTTTGGCACAAAGAACAAGTACGATCAATTGGTGGATAGTAAGGAAAACAAATTATGGAGGTCCTCCACAAAGTATTTGTGGCTACCTAATATGGGATCACGAGCCTTACGACTGAACCTCTTCGGCTAAGAGCCAAGGACTAAGAGGTATCCATTCTGCCAAATTCACCCAGGGCACGAACCCGGCCTCATCCTTTTTCAATGTCAGAACCACGCACTCAACAGAACTTGATCCCTAGTGGGCTCTTTAAAAACCTTTCAACTTCACCGGTAGACCAAGGGTCCATTGACGATTGTGAGGAAAATTAGACAATGAAGAGATGAGTATTTCATACTCTTGGGCAATGTTCATGAAACTTTTATGTAGTTATTAATTAATGCATTACAATAATGAATAATGTATGCCTCTAGCATTTTTTTCTTTCCTTCAAGATAGTTTGATCCTATGAATTATTAGAGATAATCTCTAAGCATGATTCTAGAATGCTTTGAGAAGCATAAGGATAATGAGAGAATGCATTCAAGGGAGGCACATAACTGGAGATATCTCTCAAAGAAGAACCTATTGAAATTGTCTTGTGCTTAGTTTTCTTGTAGGAGGAAGAATTGATATTTGGAAAGAGTTAAATTTCAATTATTGAAGGCTCGAATTGAAAGCTTTAGCTTTAGCCCCTTCCAGACTATGTAGAACTAACATGCACGTTGAAGAATACTATTCTTGAGCATGCTTGCACATGTTTTGAGCATATTTGTGCTTGTTTAGATATTTGTTAGGTGCTATTGAGGGGCATTATAGTGTAAATCTGGAGATTGTTAACAGCTGCCATGAGCTACATAACTTTGCGGTGTACTTTCACCAAGCTATTAGGAGGATTAGTCACTATAGTGTTATTAAAGATGGAAGCCAAGTCTCATCGTTGGAGGCACTAAATACTCATTTTGCAGGAGTTCTAGGCAAGAATTACACACAATTGACTCGTATCTAGATGTGATTGCATGCAGTGCCTCTGCTATTTGACTTCTGTAAGTCATCCCAGTTGATGCAACCTTGTTGATCTCTCCTTGAGAAGGGATCGTGATTGTGACCATGAGTAGTGTACATCGTTGAGGTGATTGGATTTATGTTCTGTATCAGTTGCTTTGATTATGCTTATGGCTGATTTCCGAGATTATGATGTGATTTATGGTTCACTAAGGTTTGTGCCAATGGTTACCAGGATCGATGTGGTATCATGATGTTGTGTCGCGATTGCCCTAAGATGTGTGTAGAGATTGCACTGTGTACTATTACCGTGCTACACTAGACTAGATTCTTGTAGCAGTGGTTAGTCATGTTTATGACTGTATTCACTTATGTGTTTTAAGTGTATTTTTAACATTGTGTAAACTACCATTATTAAATGCTTAAATAATTAGAAATGGATTGTCCATGTTGGGTTTATTGGTTATGTGCTGCAAATATTTACCTTGTTATATTTTGATCCGAGAGATATCTGTTACTCGTGTTATGTTTTACATTTGAGATGACCTGAGGGTCAGGTATTATACTTGATTTCAGTATCATAGATGTTAGACTACTATGCTGCTCAGTTAATCATATTACATGATGATGCCATTTTGAGATGACAATGTGTTTTATGATGATATCTGGTTATCTGGTATTTGGACATATATCTGATTGTGTTATGTGATG
Organism: Cupressus sempervirens; assembly: GCA_028749045.1. NCBI lineage: Eukaryota > Viridiplantae > Streptophyta > Pinopsida > Cupressales > Cupressaceae > Cupressus > Cupressus sempervirens. Next base: position 526,378,303 of record CM053789.1, on the reverse strand, counting down.
GATTTAATGCTATGGTTATTTACTTCATTCTTGCTTCCTTATGCTATATGTGAATGTGAGTGATGTAAATAAATTATTTCAGTATAATTGAATAAATTGTTAAATTAGTCATTTAATACGTTTATTGCTCCAGCTATGTTATTATATGCAATTGCACTTGATCCTATTGTTTAGTGTGCAGGATTTATATCCCTGGCAGTGGCACATGGAGTTGGTGATTCAGCCATTCATATTTTACCAATGTCATCCCTGTATGGTCGACGTATCCTTATTTTAATTGTTTAATTAATCCTTTCAATGATTATTAAATCCAAACTCATTTGCATTATGTAATTAGACCAGTAAGCGTCTGTGCATTTAGAGGTTCGTATTGTCGTGAAAATGGTTAAAGAAATTTCTATGTTTTTTGATTTTCGGCCTTTATATAATTAATTTTTAATTTCTGGCAGCTTTGCCATAGATGAATTCCTATTACTAGGAATAGCCCGTTTTTGTTTGGGACAATTCGGAGTTTAACTAGTTTGGCTACTTATTTGCCCTAATCGATTATTCACTCGAAAAGTGAATAAGTATTCAAAAAGGAATTTAATTCCTCACTTCTCACTTTTGAATTAGAAAGTTTGAGAGTAAACCCAAAATCTTCTTCATGAGGAATTATTATTTTGTTCGTTATGGGAGCTACGAGCGTGGGATCATCGCAAGGTTGAGCTCATTGGATCCAGCTCGGGGAGACCTAGGATTGCCGCGATTTTTAGTGACTTTTGCGGATTTTTTATTTTATGGTTCAGATTCCATTTTGCCCTTTTGGCTGTGAGGTAGGGCTCTCCTATTTTATTGTTTCTGCTCTGTTTTTGCTTCTGTTTTTGGTAGTCATTTGTTAGGAGGCTAAGAACTAGTGTTCCCCTCCATTTCTGTATGCTAGCTCTACCCGATTGGGTGGATATGAGCACTTCCCTATTTTTCGGGATGAGGGTTTGGGGTTTTGCACCGTTATGCTGGCCATTTTTGCACAGGGTGTCCGAATCCAAATTTTATTGGATTTTCAGGGTTTTTGTGCCCAAAGACCAAATGGGTTTTAATTTCAAAGTTTTCCAATTTTTGGAGGTGTCCACCTCGATTTGCGTGCTGCCCAGTTTTCTTGAGCTTTCTTGGCATGATGTTGGTCGTGAACCTGGATCATCCGTTTGGATGTCAGTCAAACCATTGTTGCACTTTTATGTTTGCATTGGGATGTGTGTCGCATCCGTACTCCCAACTTTGTGTTCGGTTGAGTGATTTTATACCTGGTGCTATGGTTTCTTTTGAACCTGTGTTATTGTTTTGTGGACACTACGATTCGTGTAGAATCCATACTCTCGGATTGAGGCCAATTGAGTGAGTACATGATGTTTGGTCTTGTTGAATCATTGGGATTTGTGTAGAATCCATACTCCCGGATTGAGGCAGGTTGAATGATTTGATGATGTATGGTTTTATTGTTCTTTGGGATTCGTGTAGAATCCGTCCTCCCGGGCTTCTTTTGGCTGAGTGATATTTTGTTTGTGTTCTCATCCAATCCTTGTGTTATGGTCTTCGTGATGGTGGTGCGCCACACACGAGTACGTGCGTGTACATTTGTTGGGTGACTTGCGAGGCCCGATCTTCCGTAGTACTTCCAGAAGTTATGATCATTGGGGTTGGGTTGGGAATTTGCATGCCACAAGGAGAAATACCACACCATGTGAGCATCCAAGCGCATCTGCGCCTACATCCCACACCATAACATGCCAACATCCAAATACATGGGAGGCCATAAGAGGCACACAAGCAATCACATTGGGAAGTCTTAATCAAATGAAACTAATTAATAAAATTGTGGTAAAATAATAATAAGATGATGAGATTCGTCAAGCATGCCATGAGCCTTATTACAAGGTCATGGGTGACTTGGGAAGGCATGTCCACACATGTAAGCATAGCTTCTTACCTAGAGCCGTTTGCTCTCACATTTGACATCAATTCTATGACATCATTCTCATCTATATAAGAGAATGCTTAGTTTCATATGGTGCATTAATACAAGCACGTAGATGACACTACCTCCTTTGCACTCTAGAATCTAGTACCTTGTAAAGATTTGAGTAGTGGACTATATGGTCTAATCATTTGTGATATACCTCTACATTGATGTTGCATTGTACTTTGGTATGGCATTATGTTGTTTTCCTATGCACTATGTATGTTGTGTGTGTGTAAGCCTACTTTGCTTTGTATACATTGCATTATTGTTTGTGTGGTGTGACTATCTCCATAAGCATGATGGGACAAACCTACGAGATCCACATGGTCGGGTAGTGTTGCCAACCATCATTGGGGACCAATGAACAGGTCAGAGATTGTCTTCAATGGACTACTTCACCGTTTCCCTCCATTGTACCTTTTCTTTCTTCTCATTCTTGTAATTGTACTTGATGTAATTTGACATATGCAGCATGGATCATGATGTTAAGAATACTGCAAATCCCAAAGAAGGAAAAGATGCAAGTTTATGTTTTCGTAGGCATTCTAATTTGCAAGTTTGAATTAGTGTTATGGCCCACTCTTGAGAATCAACATGTGTACCTGGTTTGCAACACGGGGACCTTTTCAGTGCATGCAAGTTCACTGGACGAACAGAAACTACAGTTCAGCACATGCACCTGTCTTTTGGCACCTGCTCAATCTCTATTTGGGCAATTTCCGCAGATTAGTCTCTAAGATTTTCGGCACCTACACTTCTATTGGATTAAATCCTATGAAATCAAGCATGGTTGTCATTGCAGGCATTTGATGGCTATGTATGTACTAGTTTTCTAGTTTAGCACACATGACAGGCTCTAAAGGTTAAAAGAAGCTATTTGTCAGTGTTATCATAGGAACACTTCCTGGGTGCTTAAAATGAATCTTGATTTGTTCTATTATGTGACTGAAGTTGATTTAGTCACCTCCTTGCTTAGTCATGTGTCCTTGACCAGCTCGATATAAAATGAGGCTTGTAGGAGTCAATTTGAGCTCATTCAAGCAACTCAAAGAACAGTTGGTTCCATTCACGTTGCATAGCATAGTAGAGTGAATCACAGAACCCTCGGAAGCTAAGTTGTCGGTTCAGATTCTGATATGGATGTGGATTCAACGTTTGGATTCAAAATTCATCCAAAAATATTTTGGGTTGGGTTTGAATTCCTTTTGGGTTCATCGTACAAGAATTTAAAAAAGAAATATGTTTATATGTATGCAGCAAAAATAAGTTTATACAGAAATGGAGGCAAGGAGTTTTAATTTTCATTCACAAATGCATAAATGACATATATAAAACAACCCTTTTGGTCTTTTTAGAAGTCACTTTTAGGGTTGGAAAGTCAAATAGACCTAAGTTGGCAAAAACAACTTAATGAAAAAGTCAATAAAAATGACATTTTTTGTCAAATTCGCCCAGAATTAGTTTTGGGTTCCTCATCCAATGTCTTCCAAATTCATCTGAAATTCTTACAAGGCCATCTGAGAGAATTTTGAGTGATTTTACCTGACAGTGGCAGGATTTTGAGCAAATTTGAACCGAATCCAACTTTGCAGCGAACCAAATCTCGACTTCCACTTCCACGAGCGAATCTAGTAACTTAGCTTGGAAGTGGTTTAGGAAAGCTTGGGAGCTGTTGGTTTTCGCAGTTTTAGGCCTTTAGACATCTACTAGTGCGCAAGGTTTCATAGCAACCATTTGACTTCCCTTGTAATTTGAATCTAGTGCATTCTGATGTTGTTAATGTTTAATGCTTTGCAAAGAAAACATTCATGTTTTGCCCTATGTTCTGAGGATTACTTAGCAGGGCATTACAGCTTCTAGGTTTTTGAAAGGGTTAGTGGCAACCCTATAGCAAATTTTTGTATATCATTGCATTGCAAATGACCCACAAATACTTAGCAAAAGACAAGGCAGCAGAAAGTGCAACAATGAACCAGTTGATATAAATCAAAGGGAATTGTATGATAACCAATTGACTGACTTGTCAACAGTCATACAAAATGGTTGTAAGCCCTAAAGATATGTAAAGGTGAGATATGGCTATACCTGAAGACACCAATGATGACAAAAGCCCAGTTCAAGAAACATACACTTAAGACGTTTCAATTTCAAAAGAGAACTAGGTGCTGAAAAGAAATTTACTAGAGCATCGGTGTGTGATGTAATAAATTAAAATTTAACATACTTCAATTTTAGTTAAGTTTAATGAATGGTCAAGAGGAAGGAAATAGGAATTTGTGACAATCTAAACACAAAATATAAAAGGGAGGAGGCAAGAAGGAAGAGAAAGGGGACATGCAAATCAAGAAAGAATTAATTGTGCTCTCTAGAAGGGTTGTTATTATGAAAGTTTGTGACCCTTGCGAGGCGCAAAAATGATGAAGGATTGTGCTCTTTCAAAGTGTGGCAATCGTGAATGGATGTGACTTGCAAAGGGCAGACATGATGAATAGTTGGGACTTCTACCTCATGTTGGAAGATACAAAGGGGAAAAGGATTCATTTGAGGATTAAAGCCAAATCAATTTGGACAATAATATATTATTCTCAATGGCAACAATGAGAAGTGGTGACTCAATTATTATGAAAGGGGGTGACCTTTTCACCAATAAAGTATAAAAGAGAAATCACTCCAAGAATTCAAGGATCACTTATATATCATCATTCACCATTACACCAAATCAGCACTCAATTATCACTAATCACTCTATCAATTCCACATTCATTCAACCATCATTACTAATATATCAAATCATCAAATCAAAGGAAATCATTTAATCATCCATCAAACATCAATTGGGAATCATGCAAACAGACCAGCAATCAATTCTTCCAGCAGTTCAATCAGTCTATATTAATCATTCAAACATCAATCAAGGAATCGCAGGAATTGCATTTGCACTAATGAAAGAGCAGATCAGATTGTTATAAGACGTCAGTAATCAAGCAGATATATATTGATTAGATCGGAGATTATTATATAACCTGCACTCATTCAGAAGAGCAGTTTATTGCAGACAACCTACACTCATTCAGAAGAGCAGTTCATTGCAGACAACAGCAAATCTTACTTTAGGAAGGACCTCAATAAGGACAGCTGATACATATTCCCCCTCTAAGTAGCCCACCTCATGCTAGATGGACAATAGCTCCTACTACTCAAGGTCAAGAGGTCGAATTTGGATGCTCCCCTCGGGCTTAGTTGTGGTGAATTTAGGGCCCCTTATGATGGAGTCATGATTGAGAGAGAAGATGTGTATTCCCCTTCTAAGAAGCCAACCTTGTGTTGGATGGACAAGAGCTCCTGCTACTTGGAGCCAAAAGCTCAAGTTTAGATACTCTGCACTCTTGGGCTAGTTGTGGTAAATTTAAAGTATCCTAACATACTTCTTCTCCAACCCCTATTATGGTTGACTATTGGAATGGAACTATTGATGCTTGAATTCTTAAGTTCAAGGTCTATTACATGATTTATTTCAATAGATTGAAATCATAAGCAATATATATATATGCATTTATATGTTACCATAACCCTAAAAGAAATATATGACCTTTGGAATTATATTACATGTGTTAATTAACATTATTAGAGGACCTGTTCCAAGGTTTATCTTGCCAAAAGACATGTTTTATTTGTAAAGTTACAATTCTAACTTTATTACACCTCTTGTTTTGATTGAACTTGCGATTCTAGACAAACATTTAAAGCAATCCCAAAAGAAAGCATAACATGCTGAAACTAAGTAAGCTAAGATTTGAACTCTACTCATGCAACCACCAAGCAACATTATGGTGCAATTATGTGTAGAAAGGAAAGTTTGAGATTAATAACTGAATACCTCTAAGTGGAATTTATTGCTTGTACAATCAACATTTTGAGTTGTTCAAAAATTTCAAAACTTGATACAAAAAAGAGTTCTGTGAAGGTGTCCACCAAGGTGTTTTATACATGCAGCAGGCCATGTGGAACATGCATAGAGAAGTTGTCACAGCACTAGAATTGATTGTACATCACAATCCAATATGAGCTCCGTGTGTTATTTATTTAGTCTATTGAGGGTGCCTACTAAATTGTGCTATGGCCAACGGATAAATTCTTCAAAAAAAACCTAAGAGTGTAGAGTAAGGGCAAAAGTAGTAAAGATAAACAAAAAACAACAACAAACATGAACTGGGGAACTACAACTTCCATCTAATGGTAAAACAAAAGACTTTGATGAGGAGAAAACTTCCAAGACAAACAAAAGGAACAAAATAGGAAGTGGAGGAAAGAGTTTCAAAGGTACCTTTTATAGAAGTGTCAAAGCAGGCCACAGAGCATTTGAATGTCAAGAAGCTGCAAAAGTACAGTGACGCATTGTGAAGAGGACGGACACTTCACGAAGAACTAAATAAGCATGTGGTGCGGCAAAAAGCTTAGTTTCCTAAGGTGGAGAGAACTTGATGTTGCACAAGATTTTGATTAGACCTTCTAAGGAAGACAAAGTACAGTGCTTGAGGAAAAGTATCTTCTACACCAAGTTGAAATCAGAAGGAATGTTTTTAGGATGACACTAGATGATTGTTTAGGATGATAATAGATGATTGAAGTACATACAACTTATTGTATGCTAAGAAGGCAGAGAAATTGAACTTGAAAATGGTACAACATCCTAAAGCTTAGGCTAGGGTCCCATGGAGGGAGACTTCCTTAAAAAAAGAGCTGAAGCTACTTGATAATTTTAGGAACATTTTAAAGCTGCTGGTCCCATGCATTAGTAGTGCAGTTAAGCATAAAAGATTAAACTCCTAAAATTAAGGAAGCTAGAAATCTTCCATACTTTATGCATTTAAAAATGAATAAATAAACCATATTCCCTCCAAAACTATTGTTTTAGAAACATGTAACTTAGGATGTTTGACAAGTAGCAGATAACATTCCTAAGCCGGTGGGACAATTTCTAGCCCTGCCTCATTTTCACCCGCTCAAAAATGCAACCGTAAAAAGTAGCAACTTCTAATTCCAAATAATCCCATAGCAAAATAAAGTTTTGTTCATGGGACTACCTCTTTTTTAAATATATATAAGCCCAAGATTTTGCATAGGACCTCACCCTTACTGGGCTAGCAGATGAATGTCAAGAAGAAATGTTCGGTAGCATTCCATATTGAAGAATATTCAGATCAATTATAATGTAACGTAATACCTATGGATTGTTGGGCAAACCATGGCAATAAAATATTTAGCCTCTCATATTAATAGAAACACATTCCCCATCACCAAAGATAGAAATATATTTGAATTGTTGGCATTAAAGGCCACATTAAAAACAGCCAAGAACAAGGTAATTTTTAAGACTGCCAAAAAAAAAAGTTAGGGAAGTTGGAAATTTTCTTGACTCTGTGAAACCCGCACCGACAGAAGAAAGTAAGACAAAATTTTGAGGAGTCAAAATTGGTCGTGTTGCTGAATAAATTCTAGGACACGAAAGTGAAGTACATAAAGGATTGCAGCCAATGTAAAATATTTCACATTGCATGGATTTTTTATCCCATTATCAAGTTTACCCAACACGGCATCACAAGAGATGAGTCCCAGTCTGAGAACAGTTGATAACACAATATTACAAAACAGGGATCTAATTATGTAAAGTATGAGTGCTTGCACCATACCTGTTGTAACTGCATCAGAGAAGGAAGAATAATAAAGAATGTGCATCAATTCCTTTGCTATCAAAAAGATCACCATCAAGTATAATCCTCCATTAAAGTGTATAGATGGCCTAATTTTCAAATTCCATATTTGTTTCTTGAACAAAAGTGACCAAGTCAAAAAGTTCATCCAGCCAAACAACTTAATTAACCACACAACTAAGCTTGAAGACCCACAACTGGCCGTTCTAAAGGATTATATAGTATTAAGAGCTTGGCAATGATAAACAAAAACATGACAGCAGCTAAGTGAACCACATGACCATTTCCATTGTCAACTGCATCACCCATATTGATCTGGGTAGGTATCTCAACATCAAGAGTCTGCCTGTGTTAATGCCATTCTCGACAAAGATCACCAAACAATAGCAAAGAGTTTTGAATTAATTAATTGTTTTGTCATGCTCCCCAATAAAATTTTCAGACATTTCAAGATAAATCATTCATAGCAGAGAGTTCTGCATGCCCACATAACTTTGGTAGTGTTCTATATTATTCTGGCAAAGAAACCCATTCTTAAGGTCCTGTGAATGATGGCCACCTCCATAACCCCATAACCAATAGTAGTAGGAAACCCAAAGAAATAATATCAAACTAACCTGAAGCAATTCTCTCTAACAAACCTCCTAAACATCTAAACTAATGTGACACTTAATTTTCCTCCATAGACACTGTCTTGAAGGTGCTTTAAACTAATGCTTCTGCGTTGAAGCGTTCATAATATAACTAGACAAGCAGTATTCTTCATAATTTACGAACAAGATGTAGGCCATGCTAAGCAGCAAGAGAGAGCGGGTGTTTTGGATGCTTATAAAATAGTCTGCATAATTTATTTCTATCTTTGAGTCTCTTGTTTTCGTTTTTTTTTCCTTTTTGTGGGATTTAGTGGATGTAACATGGCTAATGGCTTCAAACATCACAAATTGAAGTTAAATCCTAGAAGAACTACGAGAGCACTGCTCTCATGCACTGCCACAAACTACAGTGAATGCAACCAAGCATTTAAATTCCAAATTAAGCTATGGGAAGACATATATTGCATCCCGAGTGTACAATATTTCGCCACGCGCAAGACAGTTTTTACTGTGCTATTTTTCGAAAACAAAATTTTACCATATCGTGGTATATATTTTTCTGGAAATACATGAAGAGCGCGACCTACTGGCTGGAAAGCCACTCATTGAACATTAAAATCCAACCGAAATTGACCTAATTTTTACACAGTGACTCGGCCATTGTTCTCCAGCTGCGGTGGCCGTATTAGGGTTGAGCGGTCCCTTGCTTACAGCATAAGTGTTATTGCTGCCGCGATAAAAAAAATACCAAAAAACAGATTGGCGCAATCCCGGCACTTTAAAATACGGATGGTGGGTTATATTCTAAAATATTACAGGAAACAACAACAATTGGGTTTAATTCTAACATAACTCAGAAAATCACATATTTGAGTTACATTATAACATACTCTAAAAGAACACAATTCGATTAAATTCTAACATACCTCAAAAAAATTATATCGGGGAACAGCAATGGAATTCTCTTCCAAATCACATGGCTGACAAGAAAGGGGGTCCTCTTGCAAGATGTTCATAAACTGTTCGAGTTCGATCTGATCATCCGGAGCATCCAAATCCACAAAAGAATTCTGCACGGCACTGTCACCCATCTCTTCAAATCCAGAGTTTTCCCTGCCAATTTACATGGAAATCGTTGCCCTAATTAAATCGCCCCTCCCGCCAAAATTGACTGCACACACTCAACTCGGCCAAATCATCGTGAAATCACAAATCAAAGGAGGGACTAGACAAAAATTAAAAAATTGAAGAAAACAGCAAAAGGTTGCTCGGTCCTGTGGGCAAAACTGCCCTTAAAAAACCCTCAATTCTTTCTTGTATTTTTGTGCCTTGATATGCGGAATGCTCTCATAGATGGATATTTTCGAGTTGGCTCTTGTTGTTTTTACCGACTAAACTTTTAGTTTTATTTTTAGACCGCTGATTTGATTTTGGCTCCGCTAAACATAAAACGTTCGATTTGGCCAGCGCGGAAATTCCATGGGGCTTTGCATGAAACATCGCATTGTTCTTTTCCATTTTGAATTAATTTCAACGATCCATCCTTAAAAACATGCATAAGATTCTTTGATTATTTTGCACGGATCTAAGACTTGTTCCTCTCCTCTATTTCCTTAAATCTTCTCCGGGCCTTCCGTTTACATTATTCGAAACCTACAGTTAAAACACAAGTCGTTCAGGTGTGAAACTGTACTTTTGAGTAATTGTACAACTTGATTGCCTCCATTTTTCCAATGTCACACATAACCAAGCAGTATCACACTCAAAAACCCTGTATCTTGTACCTTACTTCAAATATACCCTCCCCCAATACGAAGTCTAATTTAGATATAGTGATTTAAAACGTGGGAGGGTTTTAAGTTGTCTATTTTCATTAGGTAAGTTTGTGAATGTTCAATTAAAAGTTTGTGAATGTTTGAGTTAGATGATGAGGAAATGTAAAATATTGATAGTTTAGAAAGTGGGATTTGATTTAGTCTTAGAAAGGAATAATCTTTAACTGTAATTTTGTTTTTGAATTATGTGTATTGTTAAAATTTTATGTAAATCAATTATGTTTTATTTTTGGTTAAAAGTTTGTGAATATTTGACTTAGATGATGACAAAATGTAAAAGTTTGATGATATAGAAAGTTGGATCTTGAATTTTGCTAGTTAGTTTTTAAATTGTGTAGAGATGCAATTCTTTGTAAGTCAATTATATGTTTTTTGGGTCAACTCTATTTTATGTGGCTTTGATCTCTAATCTATGAATTTGATTTAGCAAAATGTTTAATTTTTAATTTTTTAAATAAATACCCTTTGATCTTTTGATCTTAGTCAAAAGGCTTAGTATATGGCTTATCCTCTTATATTGGGTAGCTACACATCAATGAGTTTACATAAAATCCTCCATTGAAAAAAATGTTATAAATAATAAGGTCCAATCATTGTTGCCCTTGACTCTGATGAGATTAATAAATCACTGAAGTAATAGTATATCAAAAGGCAAAACCAATTCAAGTTATAATGCTTGAAGGGTATCCACCACCATCATTCCATTTTATTCCAATCAAACAACAAAACTTATTCAGAGATCCTATTCTTAATCTACTAAAAAAGTTGTCTATTCTCACTAGGTGAAAGTTTGTGAATGTTTGAGTTGGATGATGAGGAAATGTAAAAGAATGATAATTTAGAAAGTTGGATTTGTTTTAGTATTAGAAAGGAACAATCTTGAATTTTTTGATTAGAAGTTTGTGAATGTTTGAGGTAGATGATTAGGGAAAGATTGATGATTTAGAATGTTGGATTCGTTTTAGTATTGTAAAGGAATGATCTTTAATTGCAATTTTGTTTTTGAATTATGTATTATTTATAATTGGCTAATGAAGATATGTCATTGTTGTCATTTATGGCAACACATGATGTACATGCTTGTAGGAAACCTTGGAAATAAAGACAATTAGCTTTTGGTACTCAGAAAATTGTCTAAGTATGAATTTGGCTTACAACAGTGTATTGTTTTGTATGTAACTTGTTACTGATGGCATATTATGACTAGCGAAGTTAGATGGAGATTGTATACATGTTTATAATGACATGTATAACCTAGAACATCAGTATAGACTATACAGAAAAGAGATATTTGCGTTTTACCAGTAAAACAAGATAGCGAAATTAAAGGAAAGGAATTATTTTGTTTACAAAATAATTACTTGACCAATTAGAGTTGACATCCTAGATGTTTACTTTAAGTTAAAAAATATATATTATGGTCTTAGCCGACCTAGTAGCAATTTGTTTAAAGGCATGGTATTTATGCAAAGGACATCTTGTGAATTCAATTGTGTTGTGAAGTAATGTGAGCAATTGTGATATGTGAACTTTCTATGAAGCGATATATGCGAAGTTGATTTTGTGATCTGAAATCGAACTAAGGTCAATCAAGAAAGAAGTTACGAAATCTATATTTCAGAAGACTAGTTACTTGTTTGGTCAGTGAGCTCTTCTTGTAATTGGAAGTGCATGTTTGGGCAGTGGGCTCATCTTGCATCTACTATACTATAACTCCTAACAAGGTTGGAATCTCCTAACAGGGATTCAAAGTCTCCTAACAGGGACTCTCTATACTAAATTTGCACATTGACTCTTAATAGGGTCCATCCTCTAACAAGGAACATATATATCAGTATATTATCTAGTGGGTATCATCCCCACCGAGGTTTTCCCTTAGCCAGGGTTTCCCTTGTTAACAAAATATGGTGTTATGAGTTATCTTTGTGCATGGTTATTGTTATTTTTCAGCATTACTTGTTTAATTTCTTATATATGGTTCAAAGTAATAAATAATATTCAGTTGGCAACTAAAGTTTGTAAATTACTAATTCACCCACACCCCCCCCCCCCCCCCCCAATAATTCTTATTTCTAACAATTGGTATCAGAGCTTAGTCACAAGTTCAAATCTCCTCAAGTAACGCTGAGGGGGGGATTGTTGGACTAAATGCCAATGTTCCCCTTTTGGATGGATTTGTGACATGGAATAACTACCTCTTGTGCTCTATAAGTCCAGTGGTTGTATCAGGCATTGATTGGTCAATCTTTTGGTGCAACAGCAACTCTAGCTTGTAACACTAGCTGAGTGAGCTAGAAGCTCTATCAAACTGGATTCAGCAACCTTCTAACAAAGTTGATGACTTTGAAGGACTGTAAGAATTTGGTATAGCTCGGTACCATGTAAGAATTTGCCTAAGGCAAGAATGAAATGCCAAGATCTAGAAGCTCAAGAGATAGCACAAGAGAGAAAAGATATGATCAAATGAGAATGGATGAATCAGATAATTGGATGAATACATCATAGAAGTGCCTTATATATAAAGGCAATCAAAGTGACAAAGAGTCAGCAAAGAGATAAGCATACCAACTAAGCACATGCCCACCAAGAGTCGATTATCCTCCATTTTGCATGAATGTACGTGCAAAAATGAGAGGATAAGAATGTAATGGTGTATCTCATAAAGAAATGTAGTAGACAACATGTGCTCAATTGGAGTGCAAACTACTGTGTTCTCAACATGACAACTCATATGAATATGCAAACTCCTAGGTGTCTACATGACAACTAATATGAATATGCATTAGCCTAAGTAAAGTGTAAATAGTAAATACTTATTTACACTAACAAGGACAAATGGCCAGTATTCATAATGATATCAGAAAACTGAAACTTTAGAAAGAACAAATTTTGAAGAGATTATCAGAATTTAGAGAGTCTATTACTTTGAATATATCTATTGTTGAGAGACAACTAGAGGAGTGTGTCAAAGCCAAGGACACCTACTCAAACTTTTTATACTCTTATCTGAATGCAATTGAGATTGCATCATATGCCCTATGTGCAATTCTCACCTTTGCTAAACAACCAAGGATACATAGACAAAAGGTCTAGACAATCTTAAGGCAAGTTTTGATGACTGTATGAAGATATTATCAGTTTAAGGCAGATGATTATAGATTTTTTGACACTCTGACCTTTGTCATTGATGTCAAAGGGGGAGAAGATGCATAAGAAAATTATAAATAAGATGAAGGGGAGAAGATAAAATTGTAAGGTATTCATGAAATCATATTGAAAGGGGGAACATATGTAAGATGGACAAGTTGTAATAGATGATTAAAGTATGTTATTGTATTATTTTTGACAAGCTTTTGTTAGCCAACTTTCCCTATTTTGTTGCCATCAATGCCAAAGGGGAGATTGTTGACAATTGGCTAATGAAGATATGTAATTTTTGTCATTTGTGGAAACACATGTGTTAGGATTAACCTCAGACAGAAATAACAGTTACATGCAAATATAACCAATACCAGAAAATAGCAAATTGCATAAAAGAGAACACAAGACACCAAGATTTAATGTGGTTCACCTAATCCTTGGGCTACGTCCACCAACAACAAGACTAGTATTATTATTATCTAGTGATTACAATCTGCAATCCCTTACAGCTCAATATTGTCGCAAGAAGCTACAATATCAACATTGCATTATGAAATCCCTAACCCTAAGTATTTTTATACGTAAGCTTTTGTTGCTTTAAAAATTAGGGCTATAATAAGTTGTACAATGGGAAAAATAGCACTTGGTGCCTCTTATAATATAAGGGCATTTTTGGCTTCGAGGGCACTACCCCCGAAAACCCCCACGAGGGTGTTTCCCCTCGACCCCACCATGTACTGCGATAGGGAATGCACCTGGGGTGCTGCCTCAGGACCCCACAGGGGCACTGCAGCTTGACCTTGTCTTGGGGGTGCTGCCCCCAAACCCCCCTAGAAATAATATGGGGAGAAAAACATGACGAATAAACCTCCGAGTCTAATTAGGCTCCACATGACAAAAACATGATGTACATGCTTGTAGGAAACCTCAGAAATAAAGATACTTAGATTTTGGTACTCAAAAAATTGTCTAAGTATGAATTTGGCTTACAACAATGTATTGTTTTGTATGTAACTTGTTACTGACATTATATTATGACTAGTGAAGTTAGATGGAGATTGTATACATGTTTATGATGATGTGTATAACCTCGAACATTAGTATGGACTGTATGGAAAATAGATATTCATGTTTTACCAGTGAAATGGGGTAGCAAAATTAAAGGAAAGGAATTATTTTGTTTACAAAATAATTACTTGACCAATTAGGGTTGACATCCTAGATGTTTACTCTAAGTTGGAAAAGTATATTATGGTCTTAGCCGACCTAGTAGCAATTTGTTTAAAGGCATGGTATTTATGCAAAGAACATCTCACGAATTCAAATGTGTTGTGAAGTAATGTGAGCAATTGTGATATGCAAATTTTCTATGAAGCGATATACATGAAGTTGATTTTATGATCCGAGATCAAACTGAGGTCAATCAAGAAAGAAGTTACAAAATCTATATTCCAGAAGACTAATTACTTGTTTGGGCTGTGAGCTCTTCTTGTAATTGAAAGTGCATGTTTGGGCAGTGGGCTCATCTTGCATCCACTATACTACAACTCCTAATAGGGTTGGAATCTCCTGACAGGGATTCAAAGTCTCCTAACAAGGACTCTCTATATTGAATTTGCTCATTGACTCCTAATAGGGTCCATCCTCTAACAAGGAACATATATATCACTATATTATCTAGTCGGTATCATCTCTACTAGGGTTTTCCCTTGGGCCAGGGTTTCCCTTGTTAACAAAATATGGTGTTATGAGTTATCGTTGTGCATGGTTATTGTTACTGTTCAGCATTACTTATTTACTTTCTTATGTATGGTTCAAAGTAATAAATAATATTCAGTTGGTGACTAAAATTTGTAAATTATTGATTCACCCCCCCACCCCCTCCGCCCACCAGTAATTCCTATTTATAACATGTATATGGTTTAAATTTTATGTAAATCAATTAAAAATTTATTTATTTTTTGTTAAAAGTGTGTGAATGTTTGAGTTAGATGATGAGGAAATGTAAAATATTGATGACATAGAAAGTTGGATCTTGAATTTTGCTATTTTGTTTATGTATTGTGTATAGTTGCAATTCTATGTAAGTCAATCATATTTTTTTGGGGTCAAGTCAATTATACGTGCCTTTGATCTCTAATATGTAAATTTGATTTAGCAAAATGTTTTATTTTTTAAATGAATACCCTTTGATCCTTTGATCTTGGTCAAAAGGTTTAGAATATGGTTTATCCTCTTATATTGGGTAGCTACATGTCAATGAGTTTATAGAAAACCCTTTATTGAAAAAAAAAATCTTACAAATAAGAAGGTCCAGTCATTGTTGCCCTTGACTCTAATGAGATTAATAAAGTGTTCAAGTAATAGTGCATATCAAAAGGCAAAACCAATTCAAGTTATAATGCTTGAAGGGGACCACCACCATCATTCCATTTTATTCCAATCCAAAAACAAAACCTATCCAGAGAGCCTATTCTTAATCTAGTAAAAAAATTGTTTGAAAGCTTGTTCCAATTCTATAGCTAGTATTGTACC
The DNA here is from genome assembly GCA_028749045.1 of Cupressus sempervirens. NCBI lineage: Eukaryota > Viridiplantae > Streptophyta > Pinopsida > Cupressales > Cupressaceae > Cupressus > Cupressus sempervirens. Next base: position 526,362,489 of record CM053789.1, on the reverse strand, counting down.
ATTAAAATTGAATCTACTTCTTATTGACCATCAAGAACGTAGGAAAAATGAACATCAATTTTTAGAGTGTTAAGAAATTTAAGAACGTGATGAAGATAGGTAATGTTGACAAAGTTGGATTGATATAGTTGATGAATTTCAACTATTATTACTAAAGTCATTAATGTTCACAAATACAACAAACTATTGCTAATGAAGTCTTGTGTTGTTGAAGTTGTTATAAATTTGGGTATTTGTTCTTGTAGGAAATATCTCATAGAATTTTATTAATAAGGTAATAGCTTATTTTAGGTGAAGTTAGTCACTAAATTTTAATATATTTTTTGTAATTATTTAGAGGAGGTCAATTTGTTGATTTTAAATGCATAAGTTTCATAATAGAAGACATTCAAAGAAGTGACTCGAGTTTGTACTAAAATTCAAAAAAAGAATATCTAAAAAAATCAATTTCTATGTGTATAGATATAAGTCTTTATAGTGGTATACATGAAATGTTTGTTGATGCAAGTGTTTACCAATATAGGTGAAAATTACACAAGATGGGTTTAGATTTGAGACTCTTTTTGCTAAAATTCATAATATTAATAGTTTGAAATAAAATATTAGTTTTGTTTGGTTTACTATTACAAAAATAAATAATGGTATAGTGTTATAATGAAAAGAGAGGATGACAATTAATGGAGAGACTAGTTTAAAGGGGTACAAATATGGAAAGGAGTATAAGATATTGAAGCAAGTGGGTATGTTGAATTGCAAGATTAAAATGCAATGAATGTAAAAGATAAGTTATAAAATATAGTTTTGCACCATAAATTATATTTTCGTTAATAATCTTAGACTTTTTTGACATCGATTTTAGTTCCCTAGATCATTTTGAGCTCATTCGTGCTTTGTCCTACCCTATAGTTTCATTGATTAAGCTTACAATTTATCATCTTCAAATTGAAAATTTAAAACTAGGTCCTATGTGTAGGGCTCTAATACATTGTTTCCTCTTTTGATTGTTCCCTTTTGAGTGCACTACGTGTTAGCACCCTAGTCCCTCCAAAAGGGGCCTAGATTTTACTATTTGCACTTTGTCTTCTATGATTCAATCTTAATCTTTACCTTTGATCATTGTTTATTGGTTTGTATTAATATTGTGATCCATATATAAAGCTCATATTTCATCATTCATAAGGTTTAAGGAAGCAATTGGGGGGATTATCGAAGAAGGATTCAAGCACCATCTAGTTACAAAAGTGGTAGACTATCAACATTCTACTTTCAAGATTGATTTTCTATTTGCTATTTTTTATTATCATGTTATGTCATTAATATTTGTATGTTATTGCATCATTGTCTTTACGTGGAACTCTATGAGAGGGTTTTGTACCTAAGGTAAGCTTTGTTAGGATTAGAGAGACATAAATAAAATTACACAAAAGTATAACCAATACCATAAAGGAATAAAGCACACATAAGTGACTAGAAGACATAAAGATTTAACATGATTTGCCCAATCCCTAGACTACATCCACCAAACAAGTCCAATATTATTATCCATTGATTACAATTTGCAATCCGTTGCAGCTCAATACGACCACAAGAAGCTACTAAATCATCATACATCCTAAAATCCCTAACCCTAAGCTATTTTATATAAGATTTATATTGCTTGCAAAAGTAGGGCTAGAATGTGTCATCTAATTTAAAAAAACTCATGATGCCTTTTACAATAGTAAATTCATTTTTGGCCTTAGCAGTGCTTCCCCTCGACCCTGCCCTATGTCGCAATAGGGAGTGTGCCTTGGGAAATATCCTTGGACCCTACCTTAGGTAATGCCCCTAGATCCTGCAAGTGTTAGAATGTTTTGAATGACTAGGGGCGGTTGAATCAGTTATCCAAGGTCCAGATGTACCAATTCAATAAATAAACACTTCAACTACTTCAGATATGTTAAATTCTTGTAGCCATTTCGGATAAATTGAATCCTGAATATATTGGATACTTAAATGAGCAATGTTATTATTAATATGATCAAAATTAAATTTGTATACTTTACACACACACACACACACACACACACACACACACACACACATAAAAGTTCAAACTTATTCTATTATCGGTTTGACCTGACGGTCGACTATGGTCGACATATTTTAAAGGTTGTAAACTGTTGTCAAGTCACGTCGATGGGATGTGACTCATATACGAGTCACTTTTCATCGGGTGAATCTCTATAAATATGGTGGTAATAACTTTCATTTTGAGAATAATATTAAAAAAAAATTTCTCTCCTTCCTCAATTTCAGTGAAAAGGACAAGTCTATGACATCAACAAAATAATATAATTGTTTGCTCATATTTATATGATAGAAAATATACCAAGGAGAGTGCATATTTATATGCATCATTGTTATTTGAATTAATATTATTTTCTTGAGAAGAATAGTTAAAGACAATTATATTTGTGGGTATAATATATTATTCTAAAAAAATATTGAGAAATTAATGCATAGATTCGGTCTAAAATTTTAACATGGTATTAGAGTCGAGGAAAAATCTATTTAGACAAATCAATCTAAAACTATCAAAATGGTAAATGGTATGAGGCTAGAGGATCGAATTGAAGGTGACTTAGATTTTGCAGGATGGAAATTGTGAATGAAACTAACACTAAAAGAAAATGGCCTAAAGAAATTCATCAAAAACCCTGATCAACCACCTGAGGGAAGTGATAAACTAGAAAATTGGGAAATTGATAACATCAAATTCATGAGACTAGTTCTCAATTCAGTTTAAAAAATATTTATTATCAATCATTTCAAAATTGGAGACAACCCATGAAATGCTTAAAGCTCTTGAGGATATATTTAATTAACAATACTACCAGAATAATCATTCTAAGAGACAACCTCCCCAACATCAAAATGAATAAAGAAGAAACCATATTTTCTTACTTCATGAGAATAATTGAACTAAGAAATTAACTATCCATAATAGGCCATATATGTGAAGACAAAGAGCTAGCGATAATGGCATTAAAAGGCCTACCAAAATCATGGAAAACCTTCAAACAAGGATTGTTCTCATGATACAATGTTCCTAAACTCAGTAAAATCAAAGTTGATTGCTTACAAGAAGAATAAATGTTAAAAGCTTGGGATGATGTCACTGCTTCAAAATAATACTTTCAAATTCTCTCCACACAAGTAAATAAGAGGAGGAAACCAAATTCAAAAAGGAAACAATGAGACTATTAAAAAATGCAATGCTATAGATGTGATAAATATGGGCACCCAACATATCAATGTCTTAGACTCAAGAAATAGGCATCCTTTTTTAAAGCAAACAATCCTATTAGACATTCAAAAAATGATGCTTTTGTTGGAAAATATAAGAGTAACTGAGAGGGGAGGGGTGAATCAATTACTGCTAAAATAATTCCAAATCCCTTAGATGTTAGTACAAACTTTCTTTTAACTCACAACTCGGTTAGAACTAGATATTCATTGTAACTCGCTTAACAAAGCAATCTTGAGATATTAATGTGTATTAACCTTTAGTAACTAATTTGTAGAAAGATAAAACAATGAGAAAATAACATGAACACAAGAAACACTAAGATTTAATGTGGAAACCTAATTTGGGAAAACCACCAATGCAACTAGTTATAGCTCTTCACTCTTATGAAGTGAGCCCTATTAGGAGCCAACCCTTTTAAAGGTTACAAAACACACTATTAGGTGTGACCATGTTAAAGGATTTGAATCACTCTGTTAGGAGTGGCCTTATTAGAGGTCTTAAGACACTTCAATCTAGGAATGCCATCTTGTTAGAGGATTTACAAAAATGATTTTTAAGTCAACTCTGTTAAAATATTTATTCACTGCTACAATTGCTAGAGAGTAGCAATGATTGACCCTATTGACGAAGCAACTAGTTTGTAGAATTAGATCACTATTCTAGTTTATCCTTTAGATCCTTCCTAATTAGAATATTCTTTGCAACTCCTTGGATGTTCTTCCCTTAATAAGATATCCTTCTTAATTCGCATATTTTCTTCTTCCACTATTTCATATTTCAATTCACAACTTGACCTTTCATAAATATGAAATCCAATTTCAAGTAAACTTGAATACCCTTATAAATAAACAAAGTTATTATGTTGTAGGTCAACTGACACTAAAATTGGGTCAACTCAGTTACCATAGAGTTCCTTGGTAACTGACCTAACTTAGTTTACATTGAACTCCTTTGGTAACTGACCTGACTTGGTTTATGGAGGAATCTCTTTGGTAACTAACCTAGCTTAGTTTGCACTTGATCACTAAACTTGACTTCTTTTGAAATTTTACTTGGCTAATACTGGAGAATTTTGAGCTTGGTTCCAACTGGTAATGCTCGATTAGAGTATAACATTTGTGTAACATCAATGACAATATACAATTGAATAATTTTTATGAACAATCTCCCTCTTTGGCACTGATGGCAACACAACATGTCATAGGCAAAGAAAACTTTGGAGCAAATATCCTTAGTTTGATTCTAATTCTTCAACCATGATAACTCCCTCTAAGATTCTCGCTCTTCCATTTTATCTTTAGACTCTTTCAGATCAATTTCTCCCTCTTGCTGATATACAGATCACTTCCTTTGATTCTTCTCTAGTTACACCCATCTCTCCCTCAATAAATATATGACATGATTCAATCTCTCCCTCTTTGACATCAAATGCCAAAGGCTTGACACAATTATTTTATAATGTACCTAATGTACTGATTCATATGCAATGAGCTCTGACTTCTTTGCATCAACTTGATAGATCTTCAATGCAGTTTGGTCGATGCATCACTAATTTGTACTCTAGTGAGCATCAAATAGGTTAATGACCCCTAGCTTCCCTCCTAGATACAAAAATTCATCCTTAGCTAATGGTTTGGTAAATATGTTAGCAACTTGCTCCTTTGTGTTCACATATTCTAGTCTTACCTGTTTATCTTGAACTAATTCTCTCATAAAATGATACTTGATTGCAATGTGCTTTGTCTTAGTGTGCATCACTGGATTTTTAGATATATTTATTTCACTTGTGTTATCACAATAGATAACCACGAGATTCTTGATTTCTTCCTTCATTCCTGACAATAGTTGCTTGGTCCACATTATGTTGGAATAATTAACTACTATAGCAACATATTTTTCTTATGTTGTAGATTGGGAGATGTAATTCTACTTTTTGTTTGTCTATGATACTAACCTCTTTCCAATAAAGAATGCTTCTCCACTGGCGCTCTTCCTATCATCAATGCTTCTAGACCAATCAACATCCGTAAAGGATTTCAACTCAAATTTTCCTCCTTTCTTGTACCATAGACCATATTCTTGAGTGCCTTTTAGATATCTCATGTTTCTTTTGATAGCCATCATATGATTTTATCTAGGATTTGCAGAAAATCTTGCAACTATACCAGCTGCTAATGCAATATCAAGTCTTGTGTAAACAACATACCGAAGTTTCTCAATCATAGATCTATAGGTAGTTTGATTTATCTCCTTCAAATCATCATCCTTGGATAGTTTATGTCTAGTAGACATAGGTGCTCCAATTGGTTTGGAATCTTCCATTCTAAAGGTCTTTAGTATCTTGTTGACATATTTTGACTAAGTAATGTAAATTCCATCCTTCATTTGATGAACTTGCAAACCAATAATTTTTTTTATTTCTCCAAATATTGACATTTCAAATTCTTTCCTTGTTTCTTCAGCGAATGACTTGCATAAGTCATCATGACTTGTGAATAGGATATCATCCACAAATATTTCTGCTAACAAAATCTTGTTCTGTGACCCTTCTTTGATATACAGACTATTGTTATCATTTGTTCTTTGAAAACCAACCCTTACTAGATATCCATGTAGCCTCTCATACCATGCTCTAGGAGCTCCTTTTAGACCATATAAAGTTTTGTGTAACTTGCAGACCATGTCTCTTTTCTTTGGATCCATGAAACCTTCTAAATGATCAGTGTAAACTTCCTCTTCCATAATTCCATTCAAGAAAGTTGATTTTACATCCATTTGATATACTTTGAATCTTTTAAATGTAGCATATGCAAGCAGTGTCATGACCCCTTCAAGTCTAGCAATAGAAGCAAATGTTTCTCCATAGTCTATACCTTCTTTTTGAGCATGTCATTTGCACACTAACCTTGTCTTATTCCTTGATACTTCACCATTTTCATTCAATTTTTTTCTAAATACCCACTTTGTACCAATTACATTTTTGTCCTTGGATCTAGGAACAAGATTCCAAGTATTGTTCCTTTCAATTTGTTCAATTTCTTAATTCATTCCCTCAATCCAACTTTCATTATTTAATACATCTTTAATAGTTCTAGGTTCAAATTTAGTAAGCAAACATGTACCTTTTAGTTTGTTCCTTGTCTGTAACGCCTCGCCAGGGGATCCAAAAGAATTAACCTAAAGTTTTACTAAGTTTTCCAAACATTTTTATTTTATTTTAAAGAACAAAATACACATCAAACATAAAGTAGCAGAAGCAATTACATACAATCATACAGAAGAAAACATAACAGATTACATTCCTTAAGGATCCCAAGACGTTGAATCACATTTAAGTTTAATTAATACTAAGTCTAATAAATACCACATCCACATGAAATAATAATTATAAGTCCAAGTCCATTTAAATAATATACATTTGTTTCAAATGCCACTTGGCAATAAAATTTGGAATGCTCAATCATCCACTATACATGTCACAAGGTATGAAAGGCTGAAAGAATATACATTTAAAATAGGTTAAATCATCCCTTTCAGATAGATGAAACAAAGTACAATACAAAAAGTAAAGATAATCCACCATAAAGATATAACCATCCATCATAATACACAAAGATAGAATGAAAAGAAAAGTAGACAAAGAACTCCATCCATGACATCAATAAACGGATCTCAATGGCAAGAGTAAAAAGCACTATCACTCGACCACATGGTAACCCAAAAATTCTCATTCCTACCACGCTAAGGAGATAGTCTCAAGTCACAAATAGGATATCAATCCAAAAATCAAAAGCAATCTCAAAGTCAAGGAAACCCTAAAAGTAATCTAACTCAAAGGTTCCAAGATAAATCAGCATCTAGACTTGAAAGCAAACACAGACACGTAGGAAACCTACTATGTAAGTGGGCAAGTGTCATCGCACAAATCAACAGTACAGTTATCCTAGCAATCTAACTTGACCCTGACCCTCTAGTGACTCTATGCAACACTAGTATCCTCTTGTACAAACAAGGCATACTAACGATGCATGGTCACAACCAAACATTCTCCCTACTTCCATCCTAGTCTATACTAGCACTCGAGGCATGGGTGAGAACACACAAAGGTTCCTATTAGGTTCATTTTACTCTCATTTAGTGTAGTGTTTTCACTTATTAGACAAGTTACAATGGGTTACCTTGGCAGCCACTTAGGGGCCCAACCTCCACTGCAAGCCACTTCCTGAAATTACATATAAATAACCTACCCTAAGCTCATAAAAGTACAAATCAAATGATCATAGTATATCTGTCAGTACTAAACAAGTGACTGGAAATCATCAAAAGATAAATCATAATAACCCATTAGTTCTTTACAAGCAATTGGAAAGTACCCCAAAATACTGATCGAAGACTCATAAAGGTTAAGTCAAGTATGCCATAACATTCATCCCGTTATCCCACAATAACACTGAAGGCAATAACCAACAATATAATCAAACTCATTATAGAGCATACCAACACATTACCATGGTTGAGTTTAAAAGATCAAGATCAAATCAGCATAATACCACAATCACAGAACTCCCAAGCCTCTGGTAGATGTCTTAGAACTAGTCAACACTCTAGTCAACCCAAACCCAAAACATAGACAACATACATATAACATAGTAGTTTCATAGTTTGGTTTGATTCTGAAAGCACATAGTTGAGTCAACAGTAAGGTTTAAATATTTGTTTCAAAGTAAGTTTGTGAGTACCTACGATTTACATTTTAACCCATTCTATTTACCCCATTCTTATATTTGAATAAAATGCGCAATTACCCTAATTCAATTTTAAGTCCATTGTTCCAATGACTTAAGGGTAATTATTTATTTAAATTATTAAAATAATATTTATTATTTTTAAATAAAATAATTTACAATTTTATTAAAATTAGAATTATTAATATAACTTTTTTTTTTTTTTTTTTTGGTGGGTAAAAATGCGAAAATGTTGAAAAAAGCAGGTAGCAATCTAGTGAATTATTTAAAACAAGCGATAAAAGGATATCAACAAAGCAATTACCAATGGGTTGAAAAGAATTAGAGATACCCTATGGTAGTTCCTGTACACTCGAAAGTGTCCCACTCTAAACCCTTCTATCCAAACGATTCCATGAGTTGGAATGCTTAGATGCCGGCTTAGAGCTCCCTATCCATGGAGTGCAAGAGAGTATATTTTAAGAATAAGAAGGCTCTCAGATGAGCCTTAGAGATACTCTTCTTGCTAGTAAACCATGCAATGGGAGGTTCCAAAGACAAGATGCAAGAATGCAAATGTCCCAAGGAGTTCCTCAAGGATGCAATGCAAATGAAGATTAAGCTAGAATGAAAATGTCAAATGCAGCTATTCTAAGCATGGATGAGAGTGTTACAATACCATTATTAAGCTATGTGAGATTAAGCTACATGTAAAAATGAAAGCTAAGCTAAGATGCTATGGTATGAGAGAATGTAGACAAGAAATAGAAGTTCTCCACAAAGCTCCAAAGAAACCTGTTAGAAAACCTGCAGCATAACAATATTCAAAATGAGGATTCGGATTGAGGGGGAAAGCTCTCTCCCTTTTAAAGATGTATGGACGGTGGAGATCAAGATGAAGATGGTGGATGATCAACGGTGGAATTCAAAAATAGGAGTGATCCATGTGCACACACAAATCAACCAATAGAATATAAGTTGACTTGTCATATAAGACAAAAGTCACAAAGCCTTTTCTTTTAATTGCAAAATAGAAAAAGGACTTTATGTGTGCACTTTAAGTGGGTTATAAGAATGGGGTCTTTTATTTAATTAAAAGGGGACATGTTCTTTTAATCAAATAATGAACTTAGGATAGCATTGTCAAACTATAGGTTATAATCAAATAAATTGATTATTAGCAATTTGGTCTAGGTAAATGATTAAATTAATTTAGCCAAAATGATGAGAAGGGGGCTAATAGTCTAGATGACCATTTTTAGATGATTACATTTGCCCCTCTTTGACTAATGTGTGATCGATCTGGGAACACATTATGTCAAAGAAAATAGAAAGCCAAGTAGGTAGTGGTAGATATAGATGTCTGATTTCGAAGAGTGAAATGCAGAAATAGATAGCAAGTCCTAAATGCACAGCCTGATAGCAGTAGTACTGAACACTAGGAAGATGATGTTAGGATCTTAAAAGAATTCTAACACCTAGCAAAGCGAATATATTGAGAGCAAGTGAGAAGATCAAACAAATGCTCCTAAGCAGTGATAGAGTATTTCTGCCCCCTCGGGATCGAAATTGAAATGAGGTAAGGGGATGCAAAATTTGGCTAGAAATGAGAAAAATAGAATATAGCAATGTCCAAGATGACAGATAGATGATTAGAACCCAAGAATGACTATAAGAAACTGATAAAATGCCCCAGTTTGACTAGAGTTGACCTTGAAGGATATAGCATAAAAATTAGATCAAAACGAGTAGAAAGGTGATTTTAGACATGAAACAGTGAATTGAAGTAGATATGAAGTATGGAAATGATGAAGACATGAAGAAATGAAGATGCCCCAGTGATGATTCGAAGATTAGACCTCAAAAGGTCAGCTAACTGCTTAGAAGAAAGTAGAATTTTAAAAGACAATTTTGACCATCAAGATGAACTCGAATTTGGATTTCGATCCCGAAAATGAATCTAGGACGTCAAAATTATTTAAGAGGTCAAAACTTTATATAATGTGATGATAAGATAGAAAAGAGATGAAGCGAAAGATTAAGAAGGTGAAAAGACATGAACAAGAAGAAAGTAAAGAAATATATGAAAGGAGTTAGCTGATATGTCCACAAAAAGATGAAGAAAGAGAGCTCTCCCCATATGCAAGAATGAAAGACTAAGCTAGAAAATGAACCTAAAATGCAAGCTAATATGCAAAGTGGTTTACCAGCAAGAAGCGCATAACATTTAGACTCTTAATTTCATCATTGAGCATTTATTAGGGACATCATGAGATCATACAACCATCACTAGTAAAACTATGAGGATATGAATATGATTGAGATCAGATAGGTATGTGGAAATCCAATCTAAGCATCAAAGACATGTAAGTCAAGATAACTACGCAATTAGATTCCCTAAGTTTAATTTAGCAAGATTACACCTGTATCAAGGCATAAGTGCCAGGATAAACCCTGAGTGTGGTCTTGCGAAACAGTCAAGGATGATACATTTGTAAGTCAACGTGTTGAATAGGACCAGCATAAATGCTTACAACACTATAGACAAACAAAGTATACCCACAAGCAGAAATCAAGAAGACATGCCCCATGCCCCCAGTCTTCTAATCAATGACATCCTCGAAAGACTATTAGGGAGGGAATACATGGAAAATAAATCATCATAGACAGCACACAAAGTAGATAAAGATCAGCATAGCTCAGTCGTTTAAGTGTTAAAGTGCGTGTGTGTAAGTCACTTGGCCATTTCTTCCAGACTTGATTCTGATAGTGAGATATTGCGACATCGGAGACCGTAGGTAAACTATCTAAAAAGTGTTGAAAAACACTTGATGTCAAGGTGGGGGAAGTGTTGAGAAACACTATTTTGTGAGTTGTCAAAGAAACCCTAATGCACAAGAATACCTCAATAGGCTAAGTAGCTATGCCCCCAAGATGAGGACAAGAAACAATTCCAAGCTAGGAAATGTGTAGCAATGTGGATGATTGAGATTGATAGACATAGGTGCAAGGGTTTCAAGTAGTGCCTATTTCTAGGTTTTCACCACTTTGACAGATTTTTTCAGGACTTTTTTCAATTTTTTTTTTTGTATTTTTGAATTTTTTTATTTTTTTGGTGATACATCAAAGTGAGGTTTTCACTAAGATGATCATTTTTTCAAGACATTTTCTAATTTTTAGGATTTTTTCAGCATCATATATGATTTTTTGAATTTTTTAGAATAATTTAGAGATCACTAGTTCTCGAGCAAGATCACATCATTTTCTCCTAATGTCTAGCAAGGTATAGGACACAATGGAGAAACAAGCCAAGTGGATAAGCAAAGATGCATAAGAAAGGAATGTGAAGCAAGTGAAAGTGATCCTCAAGGACTGACTCCTCAAGAGTACCCAAGCTAGGGAAAGAGGTGAAATAGTCATATGAAGCATGTTTTGGATAAGCAATGGAAGTAATGAGCAAGATAGCATGTAGAATAAGCAGTGAAGCCAAAAAGTGAGATAGCATGAAGCATGTAGTCCAAAAGAGTAGACATGTCAAGAGACCTATGAGAACCATGTTTCATTTATTATGATCAAGATCAAGGGGTCAACTAGATAGTATAGCAATGGGATAGAGCAATAAGAATAAAGCTCAAGACAGAGGCTATGAGTGAATGGGAGATCATAATAGAAAATCTAGTGGATAAGATAGCCAATATGCAAAGATAGCTCAACATTGTCAAGATCAAAGAGAGAAGAGGGGATAGATGGATGATGGAAGAATTACGCATGATGCCTGTTTGCCAAGTTTTCATCATGGTACTTATCTAAGGTGCCACAAGAAGTAGTTTTCACCATAGGATAAATTTATTTCTCTTTACTTTTGCTACCAAGGTGCCACAGGAAGTGGTTTTCACCAAGGCACATTTTCATTTTTTTTTTTGAATTTTTAGAAAGAGCTCAAGCTTTTTGAATTTAGATAGTGCTCCTATAGGAAAGATAAGTCATAATAAGCCAAGACCATAGAAAGGTATGCTCAAAGATGTTGATAAGGTGATGAAAGGGAAATGGTAGTAGGAAGAATATATGGAGGATAAGAGTTCATGTATAGAAAGGAGGTGTAAGCTTTAGAGGATTTCACGTGGGTAGCTAAAATATTGGACAAGATCAACATTGAAACACACCTTGAAGGGTATTGGAATGATGGAGGAATCATGGATGAAGTAGCTTGAGGTTTAGATCTATGAGGTGGTAGAAGAGATTTGGAAAAAAGTGGAGTGGAAGGCTTTGGAATATTTTTAGAAAGATTTTTTGAAAGAAGATGGAATGAAAGCCTTTGGAAGCTTGAATGTCAACTTTGAAGTATTTTCAAAATTTAAGTCTTTTAAAAGAGACTTGGGAATCCATATAGCTTTAGATTTTCCTCGTTCATTAGGTGCTTGAGAGTCCATTTCTTCAATGATGGATTTAGGAACCCATATTTTCTTTGATTTAGCTTTTTTAATAGTGGACCTTTGCGGTCTCTTTTGTGCATTCTCCTTCTTAGCATTCACATGTCGATTAGATGGGACATAGTGATCTTCATTTTTCAATGGATTCTTATGTTTATTCTCACTTCCAAAGGACTTGGTATTTGTGGATGAATAAGGATGATATGACTGGTTTAGATGTATAGATGGGTGAAAAGTCATCAAGGATGAGTGTCTTTGTTGATCTTGAGGTAATATAAGAGAGCTAGGGAATGAGCTATGAGTGGAAAATGTAGGAGATGGAGGAACATAAGGCCCCAAAATGGATGGAAGGTTTGAATGCTTTAGCTTAGATGGATAAGGACCAAGGATAGATTTAGAAGATGCAAAGGGATAGTGGGAAAAGATATCAACATCTTTAGAATGAGCAACATGGTCAAAGCCATCAATAGACTCATGATTACCTTTGATAGGAACAACATTTTTAATAGTAGCACTTGAAGCTTGAGCACAATTTTGAAGTGGATATGGAGAAGTAGAACATGAGGGGATGCTTTGATCTTGACAAGTAGCTTTGGATAGCATAGGAAGAGAACTTTTCTCATAATTTTCAGTAAGCTCAAGGGAGATAATGGAAGTGGTATTTTCATCATACTTAGGAGGTGGAAAAGATATAGGATATGGAGGGGAAAATCCTTGAAAGAGATGAAAGGGTGCTTGATCTTGATCTTTCTTGACATTTATAGCTCTCTTTTTTTGAGAGTCCTCTTGACATGGAGCCACTTCTAAGGACAAGGGAGAATGAAGAGTGAATGGAGTAGTGCTTGGATTAGGTATAGTAGTGCATGAAGGTTGAGGATGTTTAGGATTAGTAGCATAGAAAAGGTTTGCAGCCAAGTGAAGGTTAGCTTGAGTTTCTTTTAGAGGTAGCCCTTGAGGATACACGTAGTCAATGTGGAAAGCATTAGGTTCTTTATTTGATAGAGGCATGTTGGAAAGCTTTGAAGTTTTGGGAGATGCACGAGTGTTGGAAGAAGTGGAAGATGTAATGGAGCCACTACTAGACATAGGTTCATCAACATAATCTTGCTCAAGAGAAGTATCCTCAACATATGAGTCACTAGAGGTTCTAATAATTCCATTATCAATAAGATCTTGGATTTTATGTTTTAGCTCAATGCAATCTGAAGTAGCATGGTCATTAGATTGATGATAAGCACAATAGATATCCAAGAATGGGTTTCCATATGAGCTATACTTAGGTAACATGATGATCTTATTGCCAAGAAGTTTTTGCAAAGTGTCATCATAAGAATTCCCCAAGGGAGCAAAAGTTCTATCAAAAATATGTCTACAGTCCTTTGGTTGTTTCTCAAGTGAATATAATGCATCCATGTCTTCATTATTAACTTTGTCAAAGATAGGTCCATCATGAAATTTTGGCATAGGCTCAAGTGCTTGTTCTCTACAAAGGTCTTTAGATCTAGAAGATGAAGACATTTGATGTCTTGAAGTAGAGCATGTAGACCTAGAAGAAGAGGATGACCTCAAAGAAGGTGACTCACATGCATGTAAAGACCTTAAGGAAGATTCATGTAATGACGCAATCTTCTCCTCTAACCTTTTCTCAAGTTTAGACTTCATTTTTGTCATGCGCTTAGAGAAATGAAGGTAAGAAAGATCATTTGTCTCTTCTAGTTCTTTGTATTGCACATATAGATCTTGAAACTCTTTAGTGACATGGAGGATATCATGATCATCTAGATTTGGTTGAGGTTTGCTAGCACAAGGTTTAGATCCCATAGTTTTAGATGCAAAGCCAAGCATAAAAGAGCCTAGAAGATAACTTGATGTTGAAACTATAGGAGGTAGAGTGTTCACTTGCCAAGATAGTAGAGAGAGATTAAAGTGACTTGTCAAACAATATGTCCAAGAAACTTACGACATGAATGACTCAAGTCAATAGCTAGGCAAGATGCCCAAATAGCCAAATAGAAAGAGCAAGCGGGGTGACAAGTGAACAACTCTCCAACCCAAGCGTGTAGTCAAGAAATCAAGGCAACCATTTCAGCAAAAGGATAACTAGCAAGAGAACATAGACCATGAAGACAAAAAAAACCAAGAGCACTAAGACCAAAGAGCCACTTTAAGCATGTTCCAGAACTAGAGACATAGCAGATCGAAGTCAAATGATGAGACTCCCCTTAGCAAGCAACACAAGAAAAAATGTTAAGACTTGATGCTTTGACTTGGTTGACAAAGTTTGACAATAGTTAATAGCATAGCAAGTTTGATGTTCAAAAGCAATTTCTTTCCAAGCAAGATAGTGACACATGGAGTATTCTTCAAACAATCAAGCAAGGGACAAAGCAACCTTGCATGATACAAGCATATGTGACGTCTCAAAAGAATTTTTTAGAATTATCGTCATGTGTATGTTCAAAAAAATTTCATAGGTCTAACACATTCGAGAACACATCAAGCAATATCTACCTAGAAGTCATGGTTCATTACTCAACAACTTGGCCCACGCTTGATGCTCCTTTGCCTCACACCAAGTGGTTGCCCACAAGAGATATTGGCTTTTTCATGAAAATGCCATAAGCATAACCAAGGGAACACATATGGTGAGTGTAAATCTTGGGGTGATCCGGGTAGTCCACTAGGATCAATCCTTGCACTAAGAAGTTGAGCGGCTAAAAAAGGTAGTTACTAACTTAGGGTGTTTAGATAGGGCTTCCGTTCATAGTGTTCCTCTTGCTCCCAATTACGGGACACCTCACCTTGCGATGAGTAACCGATCTCGTGATCACAAGAGTACCTTAAGCATTCTTGCCTAGTGATCTCCCTATGGTCGAAATCCCATAAGCAATCACACTAGGCGAAGAAAAACACTATGTCTACCAAAGTTTTGTGTCCTTGATAGCCTTGATTTTATAGTGGGTTGGAAGAGCCAGGTAATCTGCTTGTCCCCACTTGGGTCGTTCCTCTCAGGTTGTCCGAGAGCAGGCCCTCTAAAGGAATCTAACTACCACAAAATGGATCCACTCTCAAGGGTCAAGATTTCTGATTCACCTGAAGGGTGAAGAGCATACTCTCCTACCTTGATTGCTTCCCCCAAACACACCAAGAAGATTCAGTTGCCTCTTACTCTTGAAACCAAATAGTAAGTCAAGATTTTTGATTCACCACAAGGGTGAAGAGCATACTCTCCTATCACCAAAAGATCTCAATCATAAGTTTTAATGTGCCTAAAAAAAAACTAGTATATGCCGCACATGTAAAAAGTAAAGAACAAGCAAAATTGGGTTTTTATGCGTTGGGCAGCCTTGCAAACAATCGTTAGTAGCCCTTGTGCATTTGAAGCTTTGACATGCGTTCTTTTTATGCAATGTTTCAATTTCTTTCACAAGGATGGCAATCTGCAATCGCAACTTGTTAGCACCACAAGTTAGTATGAAATAACATAAAAATCTACAATAAAAAGTGGTGAGTTGCCTCAAAAATCCAATTTATCTTCCAACCAAGTGCATGCAAAGAAAGTGCAAGTTAATCACAAATGCTTTCATTTTTACTCTTTGGTTTTGACCTAGTCAACAAGATTGGACTTTTTTGCTATGATTTCGTATCCAAAAATGAAAATGAAAAGAAGAGACCCCTATTAAAAATCAAAGAGCTTTTCAAAAATGCAAGAAATTTTAAAAAATCTCTTCATTTGCTCCCTAGAGATTGATTTTGTCAAAACAGGCCAAATTTATCAAATCAAAATTTTTATCCTTAATACGATCTCAAAATTAAAAACACAAAGAAAGAACCCCCATTAAAATTGAAAATTATTTCTGGAAATGTAAGTTTTTTTGAAAAAAATGCTGATGTGCGACCAGAAACGACTTTTTATGAAAAATAAAGAAAATATCATAACTTCCGAAAATCACGTCAAAATGCTCTGAAAATTGGACTGAGACATTTTGAGCATATACACAACCTGCAAACAAAATTTCAGAACCAAATTCTAAGCGGTTTAAAAGATATGATCAAATCTTTAAACCAACTAAGTTTTTGGCCTTCAAACCAATTTACTTATGGCTTGGCCTTAAAACCAAAGTGAAAATTCTACAAAAGCATTTGATTAGACCCAATATGCTGCTGTAAAAAACTAGAGATAAGAAATGAAAGAAAATGGAGCTGAAAATTTGATTCAAGCCCCACGGTGGGCGCCAAAAATGTACACTCGAAAGTGTCCCACTCTAAACCCTTCTATCCAAACGATTCCATGAGTTGGAATGCTTAGATGCCGGCTTAGAGCTCCCTATCCATGGAGTGCAAGAGAGTATATTTTAAGAATAAGAAGGCTCTCAGATGAGCCTTAGAGATACTCTTCTTTCTAGTAAACCATGCAATGGGAGGTTCCAAAGACAAGATGCAAGAATGCAAATGTCCCAAGGAGTTCCTCAAGGATGCAATGCAAATGAAGATTAAGCTAGAATGAAAATGTCAAATGCAGCTATTCTAAGCATGGATGAGAGTGTTACAATACCATTATTAAGCTATGTGAGATTAAGCTACATGTAAAAATGAAAGCTAAGCTAAGATGCTATGGTATGAGAGAATGTAGACAAGAAATAGAAGTTCTCCACAAAGCTCCAAAGAAACCTGTTAGAAAACCTGCAGCATAACAATATTCAAAATGAGGATTCGGATTGAGGGGGAAAGCTCTCTCCCTTTTAAAGATGTATGGACAGTGGAGATCAAGATGAAGATGGTGGATGATCAACGGTGGAATTCAAAAATAGGAGTGATCCATGTGCACACACAAATCAACCAATAGAATATAAGTTGACTTGTCATATAAGACAAAAGTCACAAAGCCTTTTCTTTTAATTGCAAAATAGAAAAAGGACTTTATGTGTGCA
This sequence comes from Cupressus sempervirens, assembly GCA_028749045.1. Taxonomy (NCBI): domain Eukaryota; kingdom Viridiplantae; phylum Streptophyta; class Pinopsida; order Cupressales; family Cupressaceae; genus Cupressus; species Cupressus sempervirens. The sequence continues at coordinate 526,345,112 of CM053789.1, read as the reverse complement.
CTTTAAGTGGGTTATAAGAATGGGGTCTTTTATTTAATTAAAAGGGGACATGTTCTTTTAATCAAATAATGAACTTAGGATAGCATTGTCAAACTATAGGTTATAATCAAATAAATTGATTATTAGCAATTTGGTCTAGGTAAATGATTAAATTAATTTAGCCAAAATGCTGAGAAGGGGGCTAATAGTCTAGATGACCATTTTTAGATGATTACAGTTCCCTCCTCCAAAGCATGCACAACAACAAACCCTACTCTAAATCTCCGCTATTCTAACAAAAAGAGGATTCAAACATGGAGCGTCATAAGAACTACTTCGCCTCTAAAACCTAAACCTCCCAACAAATATTTGATAGAAACTTCAAACCTTTTTGATGTCCTCAGTGAGTATTATGAACAAGAGTGCCCCAAAACAAATCAAGTGTGTCAAAATCAAACAAAGGCTCCTCTAACCTGCTCATTGTTTTCTCCAGCCAGAAAAGGAGACAAACCTACTCATATCATTATAGGGGATGGTAGTAAGCTACCGGATTCCCATGTCTAGAAATCACAACCACATTCCTATTAGAGGTCAGACCATAAATTAAAGGACAACTTTCATTATGTTGATAATTCTTATCTTAAGTCTTCATTCCCCTACCCCATTATTTTTTCTACGACTAGGTTGGATAACCAAATTAGGGTTTTCAATCTTACCAAATATTCAAGCAACAAAAGGTATAATTTATCTTCGCAACATACAGGGCTTCATTTCAATAACACCATGAGCCACTCTTGTAAGATCCATTCTAGGAGGCAAGATCCCTCAATTATGTCATCCGCCAATGGCTCGCCCAGCTCCTATGTCCCCCCCCCCCAATTGCAGATCCCCTACTGCCAACCCTTTAGGTGTTAATCACATAGTTTCCAAATCTTCACCTGTTTCTCATTCTTCCAACCCTAAAGATAAGACTATTACCATCAGTATCCAAGCAAGTGAAGAGTGATGGTAGGAATGTCAAAAAGTGGGTATTTTGCATATTCGAACAATCCAAAATGTGAACTTAGCAGTTGGTTAGAAGATTATTACAAGAATCAGGTAAGTATTTCTCACCACTCTAATAGACTAATATACTTGCACTGCAGTGATGAATTTGTTAAAAAGGACTTTCTTTATGTCTCTGATTGCTTTTTTAAAGGTTATGCTGTGAGATTTTTTGATTGGTCTCCAGACTATAAGGAAGGTATGTTAAACTTTGTTATCCCAACTTGGTTTAGCATCCAATCCCTTCCTCTATAACTCCTTCACCTAGAAATTATTAAGGAAATGGGGTCATCTCTGGGTGAATTGATAGGCTTAGATTCCTCCTTTCAATTCTATAACAATATCAAGCTACTAATCAAATGTAAAGCTAATATTTTGGAATCTGACAAGGTTAAAATTAAAACTAACAGAGCAATATATAGATTAAAACTACACAAATATGAAGGCAAAATAACAGAAACCATCAGATTAGATAATGATAATAAAATTATATTCAAAACATTGCAACCAACTGTAGACCTCAAAAGCACATTCCCTATGATGAACTTTAGAAACAAAAAAGAACAACTAAAGGATTCTATGCAAAAGAAGGATTCACTTTAGGCTCATCGGGACGTCTCAAAAAATATGGATTAGATCCAAGAAAAGGGGATAACAAGCACTAAAAAACCCATAAGGGTAACTCCATTGTCAGATCCTAGACATAACCTACCCCAATCTCTCAGAGAAAGGTAAAAGAAAGTGTTAGAGGAAAAGCAAAAAGATAAAATAACTAGCAGTTAGCATACAAAAAATGGAAAATGGATAGGACCAAGACCCAACAAAGGAAAAGTAGGTCATACAAATATCGGGGAAAACAAATGTGCAAACTCTCTTTTAAATCCACAAAGAACTGGTGAGAACCATAGAGCCAAAGATTTCAGCATAGACTGTAGAAGCTGTAAAAAAGATATGATTATTTCAAAGCCACATGGATTGACAATTATCAACAGGGAAGGAAGGGACATCTCAAGGGAAGCCAAGAAGAATAAGAAAAGCAATCCTTCAATCAAAGAGGTTGAATCACCAGAGAAATTGGAGATACAACCTATCAAGAAGCCATTGGGTTTGGAAGTTAGAAGCATAGAAGAAACATAAAACATCCTTCTATTTGGTGGAGCAGAACTAGGAAAATGAGTGACTATAGAATTAGATGAGGGTATGGAATCTCCTCAAGAGTATACATTAAAAAATGGGCAAGAATCATCAACTACTAATGAAGAACCAATCAAATGGTGTTCCAAAATTTGGCAAACACCACCAGCTAAATTAGACTTAATTGCTCACTTTGGCAACAATTATAAGGAGAAGAGTAGTGATCAATCTAAAATTAAAGGATGGCTAACACAAGATTTTCAAGATTTCTTACACAGAGACTCAGTCAGGGAGGAAGAACTAGAAAATTTGTATCTAGATAAGGCTAAAGAAGACAATCTAGAATCCTTAATTGAGGAATTTATTGAAGTCTTCAACTTTGAGAACATTGACGGGAGCAATGAAGCGCAAAAGGAGAGTTTGATTCAAAAAGTTCTAAAAATAGGAGGAGATAATTATGCCCATGAAGATCTAAAAAGAGACCTATTAAAAATTGAAGGTGAAGACAAAAATGGGGAAACATTGCTACCAATCAATGCACTTCCAAAGATTATGCAAGATAAGGACCCTGAGGAAATTGAGCTCAGAAGATATACATCTACAAAGGAAAGAGCCACAAATTACCACCTAAACATAGAAAAATAGTTATTACAGGAGATGGTAAGTGAAGAAATGGATGGTAAAGAAGGTAATCAATCTAAAATTGCTTTAAGGGTGCAAGGGAATATAGAATAGTTGGGTATCCAGATGAATCAGGAAGGACTCAAATCCCCTAAATATGGTAAGGTGAAACCTAAAAGAGGTAGAAAATCCCTCAAGGAACTTAGAGAAGCAGATGGTCAGGCCAAAGAATAGCAAAAGATCAGTTTACTATTCAACTCAGAGAAGGAGAAGATCCTTCCCAAGGAACAATGAAGATCACCACTTGGAATGTTAAGGGCTTAAATGCCCCTAGCAAGAAAAGATTACTAAAATAAAATTTAAAATTATTCGAATATGAAAATACTCTAGTTTAGGAAACTAAGTTAAATAAGGAAGAAGGTACTAAGTTAGAAAATAAAATAGGGAGTTGGAATTCTATCTTCCACGAATCTAGAGGGGCTTCTAAAGGTTTAGGATTCATATGGAACCCCAGGAAAGTCACTTTAAATTTTTTTAACTCCAACAACAATTGGTTAGGCTATAGTGTCAAAAGTACTTAATCTAGCCTTTAGTTTATTCTAGTGAATATATATGGTCCAACCTATAATATAGACAAGAAACACTTATGGGAAGAAATTACCTTATTTATTAATAATCATAAGAATGATCTAATCCTTCTAGGAGGAGACTTTAACACTATATTAAACATCAATGAGAAAGTAGGAGGTACTCAGTGAGCCTCTCAAGCTTCTAAAGACTTCAAACATTGGTGCAATACCAATAATCTGATTGATATCCCACTTAATAATGGAAATTATACATGGAATAATAGAAGGAAGGACTTTATGTATATTGTTGAGAAGCTGGACAGGTTTCTCCTCAAAGGTGAACTGAATGAAATTAATGCTAACATCCAACGCTCAATCTTGCCAATAGCTAGATCTTATCACTTTTCGGTTAGACTATTTCTTTCAACCTTCCAAACTAGCTAGAAACCCATTCAAGTGTGAAAAAATGTGGTTTTTAGACTCAAACTTTCTAGAACACATTAAAGATTGGTGAAATTTAGGTAGCTTTAAAGGATCTAAAATGTATATCTTTGTATCTAAAATGAAAATGCTAAAAGAATATATTCTTAATGGAACAAAGATCATTTCAATAACATTTTAAAAGAAAAACTAGAAATCGAGGAAAGAGTGAAAGATCTTAATATAGAAGTGATCAAGAAAGGTATGAAAAATGACCACTATCTGTTGGAAAAATAATTACTCACCAAACAAGAAAACATATTGGCTAAGGAGGAAGTTTTCTAGAGACAAAAGTTAACAAAAAAATGGCTAGATGAAGGAGATTAGAACACTAAGTTCTTCCATAAGTCCACTCTCCTTAATAGAGCTAAAAGTAAAATAGTTAAAATTAAAGATCATATGAGTACTACTATTGAGGATCTGGGTAAAATATCAGAAATCCTAGTTAATCATTTCAAGAATATATTAAATAATTATGACTACTCCAACAAAATAGCCCAATCAAAAATGTTTGAAGGCATTCCTAAAGTATTATCTTCCAAGGATAATAAAATTTTAAACAAACCCATCACCTTGGAAGAAGTTAGAATGGTAGTATTTGACATGAACCCTGACAAATTGCCAGGTCCTGATGGTTTCCAAACATTCTTCGATCAGAAATGCTAGGATATCTTGGGTGAAGATCTCTGGAAAGCTATCAAAGCCTCTAGAAATGGCAACTTGCTGTTGTTTGAAATCAACCACACCTTTCTTACTTTGATTCCCAAGAAGGAGGGCCTTAAAAATCCAGGGGATTTTAGATTGATTGCCTTATGTAATACTATATATAAAATATTAGCTAAAATTTTAACAAACAGACTTAAAGAATTTCTTCCAAAAATTATTTTTGAAGAACAAACTGGGTTTGTTCCAAGTAGGTCAATCCTAGATGGTATTCTTATTATACAAGAAACAATCCATTCAACACACAAGAATAAAAGGGCAAGTATGTTTACGAAGTTAGATATCCAAAAGGCATATGACATGGTGGATTGGAGATTCCTTTGTAAAACCCTTGAAGCTTTTGGTTTTTCTCACCAATGGATAAATCTCATTTATCAATGTATCTCAACCACTAATTTCTCTATCCTTGTAAACGACACCTCAAAGGGCTTCTTCAAAACCTCAAGAGGGATTAGACAGGGAGACCCCCTCTCTCCATTCCTATTTATCATTATGGTAGAAGCCTTCGGGTGAGAAATCACTAATGCTTACAATAAATGGGATATGAAGGGAATAACTATAACAGATGATATCCCTAATATTACTCATCAACAATTTGCAGATGATACTATTATGCCAAGTGAAAGCACTCCAAAGGAGGCTCTGAACATCAAGTTTATCCTTCGATTATATATGGAAGCCTCAACTCAAAAAGTAAATACAGGAAAATCTAAAATTTTCTTCATTAACACAAATCCAAAATTAGAAAAGTAGATTTGTCATATCATGGGCTTCAAGAAGGGTGAATTTCCTTGTAAGTATTTGGGAATTGATCTGGAAAAAGAAAGCAAATCTAGCAAGGTATGGCAAAACATTTTGGATAAATTAGAGTCTAAGATAGGTGGGTGGAAGGATAATGGCTCACAAAGGTGGGCAAAATTACCAAGATTAAATCTGTCCTATCTGCCATTCCTAGTTATTCTTTATCTTGTTTCCCACTACCTAAGAATATCAATAAGAAGTTGGAAACAATTCTTAGAAGTTTCCTTTGGAATAACAGTGAGGACTTCAATAATCTTGCACTCATAAGGTGGGACAACATTTGTAAACCTAAGGAATATGGAGGTCTAGGCATTAAAAACTTACTTTGGCATAATGAAGCATTTGGGGCCAAACTAATATGGCATCTCTTCATGGAAAGTAGTAGAAAATGGGCTAAAATTATATATTGTAAGTATCTTAATGTGACAGACCCCTTGTCCATTTTCAGGATGAAGACTCTCCCCAAAGGTTCAAAGAGCTGGAATTTTATTGCTAGATGCAGACTACTCATCAGTAAATATCTCACATGGGATACTAGTAAAGGAGATGAAGCCTTATTCTAGGAGGACTCGTGGGATGGACTTCCTCCCATAGATAGCTTGGAGATTTCTATAGAGCTCAAAGACAAGCTAATCTCCTTATGGGGTCGCAAGGTCAATAACTCTAAAGCAAAGATCTCAACAAATGGGACTGCTTTTTGGGTGTGGAAATCTTTGGATAATATAGATTTGGAACCCTTGGCAAAAGAGAAATATGAAAAGATCATGAAAAGCAAAAAAATCAAACAAATAGAGAGGAATGATAAACTAGTTTGGGTAGCATCTAAAGATGGAAAATACAGTGTGAAAAATAGATATAAGGCTCTTATCAACTCCAAAAATTGGGATGAAGTGGATCTCCCACTCAATCTATGTTGGGATCCGTCCTGTCTATCAAAGCCTGGGTTCTTTTTATGGTTGGCATATCAAAACATGATCCTCATGACTGATAGATTTCGCAAACTTGAGTACGAAGGCCCCTCTAGATGTGAGTTATGTAGATAAAATAGTGAAGATACAAACCACATCTTATTTAGTTTTCCTTACACCCAACATTGTTGGGATTGACTCAAACATATGCTAGGTTGGTATGCCCCTTTGCTGAACTCACTAGTGGATCTTCTTAAAAGTTGGCCTACTAATATCTATAGAGATGTTTACAATAACATTTGGAATATTTGCCCATCTATCCTCATATGGGAGGTATGGAAAGAGAGAAATAGAAGATTGTTCAGGGACTAGGTAATGCAACCAACAGAGATTGTTAAGAAGATAGAAGCAAGCATAGTCGAGACACTAAACTCCTATCTCAAAAAGTCCCAAAAAGAAGAAGGATCATTCTCATACTGGGATGGCCTCATTAAGAAAAATTGGTCTAATCTCATTAACCCCTCGCTCATTTATAAAAAGAAGAACAAGGAGGCTAGGGAAAATTGTAAATGGAGTCCCCCTCCTAATGGATGGTCCAAGTTAAATTTTGATGGTGCCTCCAGAGGCAACCCGGGTTTTAGCAGGTATTGGCTACATTATTACTAACGATTTAGGTAATTGGATAGCTAAAAGGGCTAAATCTATTAATCCTACTACTAACAACTTAGCTAAGCTGGAAGCTTTGTAAGAAGGGCTCCAACTCTGCCAAGAACTAAAACTATCCAATATTAGCATTGAAGGAGACTCCCAAATTGTATTAAATGCTTTAAGAATGAGAGCTATGCCCAACTAGGTTTTGAACTCAAAATTGGAAGAGAATCTTAATATTCTAGATAAGTTTGAAGATACTCAGATTCACCAATCTTTCAGGATGAAAACAAGAAGGTTGACTTATTGGCAAACGAGGAGGCTAATGGTAAAACTACTTGGTTATTAGAGATAGGTAATATCTCCTTAAATTTCTCTTAAGGGTTTTGAAGTTGTTTTATTTTTCTCCTTTATTCTTATTTGTTTTGTTTTCCTCCCTTCAAACACATGGTAGACTAGTATTAATTATGTGGTCATATCTTTAGTTATGTCTAGATATTAATTTCATGTTGCCCTCCATTTTTCCTTGATTATCCCACAGGCTTAGTTGTAGGCCCCTTTCATTTGAACCCTTGTATGGCTTCCAGTGCTATCTCTTCATGATTAATTTGTTATTTATCTTCTCTGACTTTCATCATCAATTGTCCTTTAGCCCCCCTCGTGATCTTTTTCCTTATGGCATCATCAATGCATGATGTCACTACCTCTAGGTGCATCTAGATCCTTCCATTTTTTTTCCTTTTATTTTAGCCCTACTATCATTTTCTTTCCTTGGCATTACGATCTTTTTCCTTTTGAAATGGATTCAAATATTTGTCTCTTTCATACCTCGAAGGAGAGGATGATGGAATTCTGGGGCAATGTTAAGCCAGAAAGATGGAGTAGAGTTTTGAAGCCTGTTGATGATATGACTAGGATAGTGGTCAGTAGGGTCATCGGTGAAGGTTCCTTCAACTATAGTTATACATGGCAGACCAATAATGACATTATTGGGTCATTTATCAGTTGTTTGGGAAGAGCCAGGGTGGAACCATGGGCCATGATTAGGCTTTGTTGAAATATTTTTGACCCAGTATGGCGAAAGGGACTGGAAGAAGCCATCAGTAGCATTGATGATAAATGTAGGACCCCCCTTCCAGAAAAGTAAATGTCACACTCATTAGATAGTCCAGAATTAGAGGTAGCTTATCAATGCCCTACTCTAGTCATCCGTGAGAACTTGGCCTTCTATAAAGAATGGCCACTAATGGAGGCCAATATATAGTTCCTCATCTAGTGAAGACGACAACAAAGAGTGGTTGAAGAACTACCTTAATATTTTTAATGCTTAGATCCATCCAGGGGTGGCTCTAGATAACACCGAGGCCTTGAAATTCTGCACTCTAAATGCAGAGAAGAGAAGCAAGGAGAAGATAGAGTTTGAATTCCCACCTTTCTTCCAGTTGGAGAAGCCTAATGACATCTTAGAGGTCATCATGGTTTATTGGAAGTAGGCAGGCTCTCATGTACCATTTTGTGTCTCCTCTTGCCATGTTGAGTGTGGGTTCCCCTGTTTGTTCCCTATTCTCTCTATGACTGTATGTTAGCTCTTTGTCTCTATCTTGGTTTGGTTGTAGGGTTGACGGTCTTAGTTTTAATGTGTTTACATATGTTTTCTCTCTCTCTCCTTCCTTTTTTTTATCTAGCCACTATATAGCTTGGAAGGACTCTCTTCTAGTTGCACCCTTCTACCTAGTTCCATTTTTGTATCAATTTGCTCTCAAGGTTTTGCTTTCTCCCGTATTCAGATTGTAAATATCATTCTTTATATATATATATATATATATATATATATATATATATATATATATATATATATATATATATATATATATATATATATATATATATATATATATATATATATATATATATATATATATATAGTACAAAAATCTAAGGTTACATTCTCTCAATTTATTGGCCCCTTTCGACCTTTGTTGATGGTGAGATTTTGCTTTAAAGAGCTAAGATGTTTGTTTTCTTTTAGTATAATGGTGGTAATGTGATCAACTTCAAGCAATTACAAATGAATCAAAATCTCCAAAGTTTAATTATTTGCTATTAATTTAAGTTTAGCAAAATCTTAGAATTATAGATGGAGTAGTAGTCCTTTCTATTTCTTTCCTACCCTAAATGAAGGTTGTAGCATTGCTAGCTAGAAAGAGCTTTGTTTGAGGTTGCAATCAGGATAATGATTATACTAATTCATCAATCTTTCAGATAAGTTCTCTCTAGATAAGAACTAGTTCTAAATTATTTTCTTTAAGGAGTTTTAAATCTTTCCCAACAAGATCTGTGTTTATAGGGCTTTGACCAAGGCATCTTGCTCGGTAACTGCTACGTAACAATGCCCTGCTTTAATTGCTCTATGGTTTCCAAAAGTTAAATTAAACTTAGTCTCAAAAGGTTTCAATCTTATTCAAACTTATTAATGATAGGACCAAAGTTTTTAACAAAATTTTGACAAGTTTTAATCAAGCATGAAATGATTTCTTAGTTTAATTAGGTTGCAAAGCTCTACATTATCCAACTAGGGAGGCAATTTTTTAGTTTCCATAGTAAGAATAGTAACTATATCCTCTTAGTAATCTATTGTTTAAGCAGATCAATAAGGTATGTGTGACACAGATAATTTAAGAAAGCAATGATGCTCATCAAAAACTAATGCTCTGGCTAAAGAGGTTCTCTTGGATCAGGAATTCATCAAAAGTGGACTAATTAGAATAGATCAAAGGTAGAATACGATCGATGTCCACTATTTTGTAATAAAATTCAAATTTTAAACTGGGGTATGCCCCTTTTATTTTGTAATAATAAAGGACTTAGGTCCCAGGGAAGACTGGAGGTTTTCTTCTCCCTTCTTTCCTACCAGTGCCGGCTTGAACGAAGACACTCCTTTGTATTTCTTTTCTTTTAATTAATCTAATCAAAGGCTCCGACCGTTTATCGATTTTTTTAATTTAAATCTGAGCTATTAATAATAATTAAATAAATTTGCAACTCTATTGAATAACCTCCATTATCAATTATACTTAATTAAATTATATTTAATTAAATTAATAAATAATTATATCATAATATTAATGTCTTATTAATTATTAATTATTAATAATTAATAACACTATTTATAAATCCATTAATAAATAAATTAATAATTAAAAAACTTATTAATAAACATTATTAAATAATAGTAGAATTAATATTAAAAAAATTATTAATAAAAATTATTAAATAATAATAAAATTTTATTTAATATAACAAAACAACGTATGTTTTGAAAGCCCACCAACTTTTAATAGTTGTGGCCTATGGCCACAACAGTGCTATGTATTATTATTGTCGTAGTACCCTGTGTACAACATCAGTAATACTGCCGGTAAGAATTAGGGGGGGGGGGGTGGTAAAACCTGCCTCCCTTCATATATATATATATATATATATAAAATTCGTATTTAATAAATGAATTAAAACCCCTCTCCAAATCAGCTTTGTTTTAAGTAATTTTTTAAACATAATTCTTATCAGTACTCTGATAGAAAAATTATAGCGAACCAATCAAATTTTTAATTTAAAAATTATATTTCATTTCAAAACCCTTCCTAGTTTAATTTTTAATTTGTAAAATTATTGAACGAGGATCCTATGATATTTTAATCTTTATGTATACAGAAGAAACTCGATACGAAAGAACAAAAGATCTAGAACAAAAGATTGAAAGATTCACACAACGAAATTTGGGAAACAGATTTCAACAATCACAAAGAAGATAGGAATAATATATAACGTAATTAACTGGGTGAATCAAAACACAAGAATCTACTTGGTTCTGATAGTAAAATCACAAACATACAAAAGATTTGTGAGAGAAATTTCTTCTCTCAAAACCTTCTCTTTGAAAATTCCTTCTTCAAAATTCACTGTCCCTTGAAAATGAAACCTCAATTGTTGATAAGGAGTTCTCTCCTAAATTTGGAACACTAATTGTGTGATCACCTGAGAGGACTCCTTGCTCACAACTTTTTAACTCTCTATTATCTTTTTCGAAACCTCATGCACACTTTCTACAATTTTAAATATCTTTATTTAATTTCACTTGCCTTCTCTTTTTAATCAATTTATTATATTTTACACTCATGCATACTTTATACAATTTTAAAACTCTTTAATAAATTAATATCTTTTCCATTCTTTAATTCATTTTCAAAGCATTAATTGATAAAATATTTATTAACTTAAGTTATAATATTATTTGGCATTTATTTAAAAATAGTCTCCTAAATATATTATTATTAAATTAAATAAATATTATTACGCTATAAAATTAAACTTATAATTTTATCCTTAATTTTATGTTTTTATTTAATTAATTTCCCAATTAATTAACTATAATTAAATATTAAAAATATCATAATAGTATTCCATTAAATTAAAGCATTAATTTAATCTTTAATTTGACTTAATTAATAGAAAAATCACCAAAGACCTATAAGACAAAATACGAAAAACCCATCATAGAAAACCGCATACAAGATCAAACTAAAGGTTTATAATCATGAATTTACGTCATACGCTGGATTTAGAAGGTAATCAACTTAGATACTTGTCCTAATTTTCTAGGACAAATGGGTTTAAAGGTTAGGATTTAGAATTAAGAAATTATCTGCCCTCTCTTACTATTGAGATAATGCGATAGGGTATGCTCATTTTGGCAATTCAGGGAAGTCGATACCTAGTACCTGCAATCTGCATAAAATCCATGCATGTACAAACACATATATACTAAGCTAAACAGGAAATGGCAAGAAGTGGTGCATCGTGTAGATCCTGACTAACAGGTGACTACGACTCCCTTCCTTAAACGCATCAGAAGCATCATCCATAAGGAAAATATACACGCACACCATGCACATGTAGTATGGGGTAAGTATCCATAAGAAAACACATGTGATAATCCATCAAACTAATTGTCATCAATAACTAAAATCACTATAATAATCATCATGCATACATGAAGTATAGAGCACCAAGTAATCTCATCATACAATCAACTAAATATGAAATAATATATGATAATCTCAAAAATAATGCTACTAATAATCAAGCATAAAATTGGCCTAAAAGAGTTCAACAATAATAATAAAAAGTAAACTAGGGGCTGACACTACAATGTCATTGTGCCTCATATTTGATTTCCAATAATTTACTCAAGTGCATGATGCCTCTTGACATATCTAGCAAGTACAGGTCCCTTCTTTCTAGATTCTAGACTTGGTTCACCATGCTCAAAGGTTCTACGAACTTCTGAACTCTGCTCTATCTGAGACTTAGTTCCCACAAACTGTGACTTAGGTTCCTCTTTCTGGGACTCGGTTTGAACTGTATCTAACTTGGGTTACACTAGCTACAACTTAGTTTAAATTGGTTATAACTTGGGTTGAATTGGACACTTAGGTGACTCAGGTGATGTTATCTGCTTTTGCCCAATCACATTTTCTTGTACCTTTGGTAAAGTATTAGGCTCAAAGTAAACAAAATTTATGTAGTCTTCAAGTTCCTTGTTGCTTTGTTCTTTACTTTTTTCTACAAACTCATTAATTTTTACATGTATACTTTCAATAACCTTGTGATTAGCAAGATTCAAACATTTATATGCTTTGCTCTTGTTGGAGTAGCCTAGGATTATGCCTTCGTCACTTTTTGCATCAAAATTTCCTTTCCTTGATTCTTTCAAGATATAACATTTGCTTCCAAATACTTTGAAACAACATACATTAGGTTTATAGCCATACCATAATTCATAAGGTGTTTGATCTACACCTTTCTTCAGTTGAACTATGTTCAGGGTATGAATTGTTGTGTTTATTGCTTCCTTCCAGTATTTGGTTGCAACGTTTTTCTCTACCATCAATGTTCTTGCACAATCCATGACAGATCTATTTCTTCTTTTTGCTATGTCATTTTATTGAGGTGTACTAGGTGCAAATACATGTCATTTGATTCCTCCTTCATTGTAGAATTCATTGAATTCATTAGAGGCGAATTCTCCTCCTCTATCTGACCTTATACATTTTAACTTCTTTCCTATTTTCTTTGTCAATGCTAGCCAGATACCACTTGGACTTTTGAAAAGCTTCAGATTTATCTTTTAAGTACATTACTGTCATCATTCCAGAATAATCATCAACAAACAAAATGAAAAATTTATCTTCAATGTAGTTCTCTATACCTATTGGTCCATAAAGATCTGTATGAACTAGTTCTACGACTTCTTCAATATTGAAACTCTTACTTTTGAAGTTAGTTTTACCCATCTTTCCAATGTAACATTGTTTTCATATGGCCATTTCAGGTTTCTTCAGATTTGAAATACCTCTTACTCTTTTGTTCTTACTTATAGTAACCAAATTATCAAAGTTTACATGACACATTCTTGTATGTCATAACCAACTTTCCTCTACTTGTGTTAACAAGCATGAAATTTTAGTGAGATCTAGATAGAATAGATTACCTTTTGTCTGATTGCCAGTTCCAACTAGGTTTGCTTTAGTATCCAGAAGCCTAACCTTCCCATTCATGAATTCTACCTTGTATCTAGTGTTGTTCAATTGTGCGACACTTAGAATATTGTGTCTTAGTCCTTCAACCCAATAAGCATTGTCACTTTTGAGTTCATCAGTTAATGCAATGCATCCTTTTCCCTTCACATAACATGGTTCATTGTTTCCAAATTTAACACTTCCACCATCATAGTGCTCTAAGTGTTCAAACTTAGTTTTATCACCAATCATGTGATGAGAACAACCACTATCTATTATCCATGTGTCATTCTTGCTAACATGAGAAATAATTGCCATCTTTTCATTATGCTCATCATCTGATTCATATTTAATAGTAATATGCACCATTTCATCTTCATCATCATTGTCAGAATCTTTAGCAATATAACAAGACTTGTTACCTTTGTCTCTGTAGTCTTTGTAGCTCTTGAAATATTTCCTGCCTTTGAACTTGTTGAATTTTCTGTAATCTTTGTTTTCCTTGTTTGGACACCTTGCAACAATGTGACCAACTTCTTCAATAGAGAAAAAAATCAATAGAATTTTGCCTTTTATATTTACCTTTGCCTTTTGGTAACCTTCTTGTGAGTCGAACTTCAATGACTTCAAAGTCATCATCAGATTCTTCTTCTTCTTCACTATCAGTCTATTTTCCTTTGGAGTTTCCTCCCTTTCTACCAAGAGTTAGGTTGGCTTTGAATATTGATTCTATATTCTGAGAGCTAGGAAGATAGTTATCAAAATTATCCAACTCAAAAGTTGTTAACCTTCCCACTAGTGCATCCAAAGTTATATCATTTTTGGGATCTCATTCCATCTCTTGAATAGCTGAAACTCTAATTACATAAATAGAAAGAAGAGTTATTAATACCTTGCTGACTAGTGTCACATAATCTATTATTCTTCCTGAAGCCTTGATTGCACTCACACTTGCTTTGTTTCTTTCACTGTATTTTGTAATTTTTTCATCTTCTCTCATCTTCTCTCAGCTTCATCTAATCAAATTGGCCTTTTAGAATTTTTTTTGGCTCTTTTCACATTGTCATCTCCTCCATAGATCTTTTGCATCTCGTTCCATATTTCATGAGCAATAGGGCAATCTTTGACTTCATCAAATTCAGAATAATTGAGAGCAGAAGTAATGCCAATTATCATTGTGTTGTGATTCTTTTTATCCACAATCTAATCTAGAGTCAAAGGATTAGGAGATACCACATACTGGTTCTTTAGGAATTTTAGGCATGTATCTGCAATAGTTCCCAAATGCAGCTTCATGATTTCCTATCATGCTTTGAAGTTATCTCTATTCAACTTAGGAATCTCTCTTCTATAAGACATCTTGATCTTAAGCTTAGGTCCTTGAAACCTTTTCTACAAGCACCAACAACTCTAATACCAATTATTGGAAATATAAGAGGAGTAATTAAGAGGGGAGTGGGTGATTTAGTTACTACTAAAACAATTCCAAATCCCTTAGATGTCAATACAAACTTTCTTTTAACTCATAGCTTGGTTAGAACTAGATATTCACCATAACTCGGTTAACAAAACAATTTTGAGATATTAATGTCTATTAACCTTTAGTAACTAAGTTGCAAAAAGATAAAGCAATGAGAAAATAACATGAACACAAGAGACACCAAGATTTAACATGGAAACCCAATTTGGGAAAACCACCAATGTATCTAGTCACAAGTTTTCACTCTTATGAAGTAATCTCTATTTGGAGCCAACCTTGTTAAAGGTTACAAAATAGACTGTTAGTTGTGACCCTATTAAAGGATTTGAATCACCCTGTTAGGAGTGCCCTTGTTAGATGTCTTAAGACACTTCACTCTAGAAATGCTATCTTGTTAGAGGATTTACAAAAATGACTATTAAGTCAACTCTGTTAAGAGATTTCTTCACTGATACAATTGTTAGAGAGTAAAAATGATTGACTTGATTGACGAAGCAACTAGTTTGTAGATTTAGATTATTGTTCTAGTTTATCCTTTGGATCCTTCCTGATAAGAATATTCTTTATAGCTCCTTGGATGTTCTGACCTTAATTAGATATCCTTCTTAATTCACATATTTTCTTCTTCCACAACTTCATATTTCAATTCACAACTTCACCTTTCATATATATGAAATCCAATGTCAAGTCAACTCGAATACCCTTGTAAATAAACAAAGTTATTCTGCAACAGGTTGGCTAACACTAAAACTAGATCACTTGGTTACCAGTGAGTTCATTGGTAATCTGCCTGACTCGGTTTACACTGAACTCATTTGGTAACCGACCTGACTTAGTTTATATAGGAACCCCTTTGGTAACTGACCTAGCTTAGTTCACACTTGATCATTGAACTTGACTTCTTCTAAACTTTTGCTTGGTTGATACCGAAGTCTTTTGAGCTTAGTTCTAATTGCCAGTGCTCAGTTAGAGTATAAAATTTATGTAACATTAATGAGAATATAAAATTGAATAATTATTATTAACAACTTTCTATTCGACACTTTCTAGTGAAATATCTAATAGATTAAACACATGGGTAAGAGATAGTGGAGCATCTAGACAAATTACTAGGTCAAAGAGCAGTTAGATACAATAAAGGAAGATTATATTGATGATGTAACAATTGGAGATGACACCAAATACCCAGTAAGAGGAATTGGAACATGTACCATCAATCTAAAATTAGAAGTCACACTTGAACTCAATAAAGTGCTTTATATTCGAGGACTGGCATCAAAAGAAATCTGGTTTCAACCTCAGCTCTTGAAGACAAATGATATAGAGTTGAATTTATAGAATGGAAAGTGCTAGCATGGCCTAAGAAATATAAAATTTAAAATTCTGATACGATTAGTTCAAGACATGGATGTCTATATAAACTAAACTTATGCCCTTCTGCAACACTATTACATGATTCCTCCAAAGAAATTGAGATATGGCATAGAATATTAGGGCACTTCCACTTTTGAGGATTACCCTCTTTAGAATAGATGGTGATAGGATTACCCAAGTTAGAATAAAATCATGAAGGAATTTGTAAAGGGTATGCATTAGGGAAGAATACTAAGAATTGTTTTCATAATAGAAAAAGCAAAACCAAAGAAGAGTTAGTGATTTTTCATTGAGACTTATGTGGCCCAATGCTTATTGTGTCCCTATGAGGATTTCTCTACTTTATTATCTTTGTTGATGACTTCTCTAGAAAAACATGGATCTACTTTCTAAAATGTAAAGAGTCTGATGAAATCTTAACAAAATTTAAAGAATTTAAAGCTCTTGTTGAAAACCTTTTTGGGAAGAAAATGAAAATCTTGAGCACAAATAATGGAAAGGAATATATATCTAAGACCTTTCATAATTTTTGTAGAAGTGTTGGCATTAAGAGAGAGCTAAATGCTCCTTACAAGCCTCAATAAAATGGGTTAGTAGAAAGGAATAATAGAACCATAATTGAATCTGCCAGGGCTATGATACTTGTTCAAAATTTTCAAACCCTCCTATGGGGTGAAGCCTCTAATATTGTCGTATATATCCAAAATAGATGTCCTCACTCTCATCTTGATCATGAAAACCCCTAAAGAAGTGTTCTCTAGAAAGAAACCAAATCTTAGCCACTTAAGAATTTTTGGATATCCTACATATACCCACATCCCTAAAGAGAAAAGGTCCAAACTTGAATCTTCTGAAAAAAGAGGACCTCTTGTAGGTTATAATGAAACATCTAAGGCTTGTCGTTTCTACATCCCAAATCAAAGAAATATTGAATTGAGTAGAGATGTAATTTTTGAGGAAGATACTGCATACAAATAGTCCAAAGTAAAAGATGAGTCAAATTTTGAAGAACCTATTAAAGATTCATCTCCTGAGATTGAGAGGGAGATTCTAATGGAAGAAAATTATTCCTCTAAACCTATGGATACAAATGATGAATATAAAGAAAAGAAAAGATCTCGATGGGCCCAAAAATTGATTGAGGAATCTAAAAACATAACTACCCCTGTTGGATGTGTTAGAGAAAGGAAGAGACCATGCCTATTCTCTAATTATATTGCACTTATGAATGAGATCTCAAATTTTGAACCTTTAAATATAGAGGAATCTATGAAACAAAAAAAATGGATAAATTCCATGACTAAAGAATATAACTCTATTCTTAAGAACAAAGTTTGGAATATTGTCCTAGACCTAAAAATAAATCAGTTGGGTCATCAAAATGGTTGTTTAAAATTAAACATGCTTCAGACATAAGTATCGATAAATTCAAAGAGAGATTTGTTGTAAGAGGGTTTCCTCAGAATAAAGGAATCCATTATGAAGAAACCTTTTTTCCGATAGCTAGATATAGTTCAGTTAGAATTGTAATTACAATTGTTGCCTCCAAAGGATGGAAAATTCATCAAATGGATGTTAAGACATCCTTCTTAAATGGGGAAATAGAAGAGGAAGTCTATTTAGAGCAACCTGAAGGATTTTTAGTTCATAATAAAAAAAACACATGTGTGCAAATTAAAGAAGCCTTGTATGGTTTAAAACAAGCCCCCAGAGCTTGGTATGAATGAATAGGTCACCATCTAATCAAACTTGGATTCTTTAGAAATATTGCAAATCCAAACCTATATTTCAGAATACAAAATAATGATATGGTAATATTAGTTCTCTATGTTGATGATTTTTGTTGTTTATAGGTGAGGAACATCTTATAGAAAAATGTAAACAAGATTATGAATTTGATATGAAGGACCTAGGTGTTGGAAACAATTATTTAATTGTATATTGTCATTGATGTTTACACAAATGTCAGTATTAACTGAGAAATGTAGAGTTTGCAATATTAACCTTGTATATTCCAATATTAACTGAGAAGTTGGTTAATAAATGGATTCTTTCTTGTAGTATTGATCGAGTGGTCAGGCATTGATGAAGTCATAGTATTAACTGAGTGTTCATTGCTAGTTTTGGCCAAGTGACAACATAATGTAATTTTCAAATATTTTATTAATCGAGGCCAATTATTTGGATGTTTATTGATTTTTTGGAAGGGTATTCAAGAAAAATTTTCCTAGCTTATGATATATAACTAAGGTTAAGTTGTAAAGAAAAAAGTAAGAAGAAGGTGTTGGACTAATTGCCAACGTTCCCCTTCAGGATTCATGACATGGATTAACCACCTCATGTGTTCTATAAGTTTAGTGGTTGTATTAGGCATTAATAGGTCAATTTTATGGCGCAACAACAACTCTAGCTTGTAACAAGTGGTATCAAAGCTTGGTTACAGGTTTGAATCTCCTCTGGTAACACTGAGGGGGGATTGTTGGACTAATTGCCAACATTCCCCTTTAGGATTTGTGACATCGCTTAACTGCCTCCTATGTTCTATAAGTCTAGTGGTTGTATCGGGCATTGACAGATCAATCTTTTGGTGCAATGACAACTCTAGCTTGTAAGAGAAGGAATATGAAAAAGATGAATATGTGAGTGAAGACAAAAGGAAGAGTAGGAAATTGTGGAAGATAAAATCCAAAGAACATTTGATCGAGAAGGATCCAGAGGTGAAGCCAACACAAAGATTTGAATTTGCAAAGGAAGTTGCTTCATAAATCAAGTCAAATTATTTTTCTTTGTAACCATTGTAGCAGTAAAGAAATTTCTTAACAATGTTGACTTAATAGTCATTTTGCAAATTATCTAACAAGGTGGCATTTCAATATTGAAGTGTTTAGGTGATATAAATCCTCTAACATGGCCATACTTAACATAATGTTTTGTAACCTTTAACAGGGTTGGCTCCTAATAGGGCTTACTTTAGAAGAGTGAAAATTATTGTGACTAGTTGCAAGATGGTTTTTCCCAAATTGAGTTTCCATGATAAATCTTGGTGTCATCTGTGTTCATGTTATTTTCTTATGCTTTAAGTTTTTGCAACTAAGTTACTAAAGGATAAAATAGTTTAAATAAATCTTAAGATTACTTTGTCAGTCGAGCATTAGTAATATTATAGTGTTAACCAAGCTATTAAGTATTCCAAGATTAGTGGAAGTCTGTATTGACATCTAAGGGACAAGGATTTATTTTGAAGTAATTGATTCACCCCTCCCCTCTTAGTTACTCCTCTTACATTTCCAATAATTGGTATAAGAGTAGTTGGCACTTGTAGTAAAAAGGTTTTAAGGAACTAAGCTAAAGATCACGATGTCTTACAGAAGGGAGATCCCTAAGCTTATCAGAGAAAACTTTTTAGTGTGACAAGTATTAATGAAGCTACATATATCAAGCATCAATGATGTTGATGTGTTCTACCTAGAGAAAAAATATGTGCCACCACCCAAACCTATGACTATGGAGCAAATAAAAGAAGTAAAGGATAACAATATTATGATGATTGATATTACATCCTCTTTAAACTATTTTGAACTTGATGAAGTCAAAGATTCTCCTACTACATTTGACATGTGGGAAAAGCTGAAGAAAGTCTTTGGAGGTAGAAAAAATGTGCAAAGAGCTAAAGAATAAAGTTTAAGAGGTAAATTTGATCGATTGAAAATGAAAGAAGGTGAGAACATCACCGAATACAGTGAAAGGGTAAAAGAAAGTGTAAGTGCAATCAGAGCTGCAAGAGGTAAAATTGATGATGAAACAATAATCAACAAGGTACTAATAAATCTTCTTCCTATTTATGTGATTAGAATTTAACCTATTCAAGAGATGATATGTAATCCAAAACATTATTTAACCGTAGATACTCTTATGGGAAGTTTGACTGCTTTTGAGTTTGAGAACTTTGATAACTATGCTCCTTCTAACAATCTTGAATCTGCATTCAAAGCAAAACTAACCCTTGGTAGAAAATGAGGAAACTCAAAAGGAAAACAAGTTGAAAATGAAGATGTTTCAGATGAAGATCTTGAAGTCATTAAAGCTCTTCTAGCAAAAAGAGTAGCAAAAGGAAAAGGAAAATTTAGAGGAAAGATTCCATTAATTTGTTTTTCATGCAAATAAGTTGGCCATATTACTACAAGGTGTCCAAAAAAGGAAGATAAAGATGAAAAGAAGTTCAAAAAGTTCAAAGGAAAGAAAGACTGATAGTGATAATGATAAAGATGAAGTAGTTTATATTGTTATTAAAGATGAATCTGATGACAAGGAAAATGAAAAGATGACACTTATCTCTCTTGTTATAAAAAATGATACATGGATAACAGATAGTGGGTTTTCTCATCACATGACTGGTGATAAAACTAAATTTGAAGATTTGGAACACTATTACAGTGGAAGTGTTAGATTTGGAAATAATGAACCATGTTATGTAAAGGGAAAATGAATCATAGCATTAAATAATGCAACCAATGTGAGAATGCCTATTGGGTTGAGGGATTAAGGCATAATCTACTTAGTGTAGCACATTTGAACAATATAGGATACAAAGTTGAATTCATAAATGGCAAAGCTAAACCATTGGATGGAAAAGGAAAACTAGTTGGAACTAGTAATTAGATAAAAGGAATTTGTTTTTACCTAGATTTCAAGAAGTGCTTGTTTATTAGCTCAAATAGAAGAAAGTTGGCTATGGCATAAAAGAATGTGTCATGCTAACTTTGATAACCTGATCGCCATAAGCAAGAATAATAGAGGCATAGATTATTTGAAGAAACCTGAGATGGGCATGTGCAAATAATGCCAAATTGGTAAAATGAGTAAAAGAAGTTTCAAGAGTAAGTCCTACAATTTTGAAGAAGTTTTAAAACTAGTTAACATAGATCTTTGTGGGCCAATAGGTGTGGAAAGCTACTCTGGAGATTGTTAGTCTCCGATTGGTTTTGAAAATTGAGTGTCAACACACTTGACCAATTCTCAAGATGATGCTGAGAATAATACAGAAGCTGAGATATAATGTGTGCCAAGCCAGAGAATTCAATAGGTGCCGAGTGAACTTTAGGTGCCTAGTGAAGTTCAAGTGCCAAGTGATAAGTGATGCTAAGTCACTATAGGTGTTGAGTAGAGTATAGATGTCAAGTGAAACAAAAATGCTATAAGAGCCCAGTAAGATAGAATTCCTATATGTGTCGAGCATCAGCAACTAGTAAGTGTCGAGTAACACAGAATCAACATATGAGTTTGTGCCTTCACAAACTTAGATGTAAACCATTTTTGAAGCTGACATAGGATGAATCTTGAAGGATCCTGAAGATAGGAATAAATCTTTTGCATTACCTATGTAATCAACATGTAGCCAATAAGAAAAATGGAGCAGACATGCAACCAATAGGAAAAGTGCAAGAATTGAGCAGGAAATGAAGAGTAAATATTGATCAAATATTCATACCTAATCCCGAGTCTTCAAAATCTTTAAAAGGAGGATGAAACCCCATTGTGTACACGTGAGAAGTGGATGAAAGAAGTGTATGGGTGAATTATAGCAAAGTGCAGAGGGGTGTAAAGACTTATAAAAGAGCAGAACAACATTACAGAATTTAGTTGATTAAGAACAGAGTATCAGAGTTACGAAAGAGTGACATATTAGATCAAGCAAGGATCAGAGCAGACATAGCAGAACAAGGATCTAGAATCAACAATTGAGGATTGCAAGTCATCAAGTCAAGACATTCTACCATACTTTCTAACCATTGTATTGTGAGAATGGAAATCCTATGTTGATAGGTTGGCTTAGCAGCTATATTGGTTTAGCAGCCATATTGTAGATCCTTAACAGGATTGTAAATCCTTTAATAGGGTAGCATTCCAAGTGAATGTTTATAAATCCTTTTACTAGGTGACTTTTAACAAGGTGTAAAGTCTTTAACAAGACACGCCTTTCATAGGGCAGACCATTGGAAGTGGTCAAACTTTGTAACCTTGAATAGTTACATATTGTTGCAGTGATATTTTTTGGGTGTAATCCCCACCCCAGTTTTACCTTCTCATTTTGGAGGGTTTTTGGGTTACCAAATCTTGTGTTATCTATTTTCATGCATGTCTTTACTTTCATGTTTATTAGATGAATTAGATGCATGTGAATGATTTCCATTAGAAGGTTTTAAAGAGGTTAAAAATTGGTTACTTCTGATTCACCCCCCTCTCAAAAGTAAATGTTCCCACTTGTAAATTCCAACAAAGATATACATTTCATTTTATTTGTTGATGATTATTATGGGATGATGATTGTAATGTTTTTGAAGGATAAGTCTGATGCTTTTCAAAAGTTCAAATGGTATTTGGATAGAGTTGAGAAAGAAACAAGGAAGAATTTGAAGTGCCTGAGATTAGATAAAGGAGGAGAATTCATCTCAAATGAATTCAACGAGTTTTGCAATGAAAGAGGAATCAAAAGATAGATATCAACACCTATAACTCTAGAGAAAAATGGAATAGTAAAAAGAAGAAATAGATCCATCATGGAATGTGCAAGGACACTATTGATAGAGAAGAATGTTGCACCAAAATACCAAAAATAAGAAATCAACACAGTTATTCATACACTGAACTGAGTTCAATTAAAGAAAGGTATAAACAAAACACCTTATGAATTATGGTATGGATATAAGCATAATGTTTTTTATCTTAGAGTATTTGGAAAAAAAATGGTTATATCTTGAAAGATGTAAGAAAAGGAAATCTTGATGCAAAAAGTGATGACGGAATATTCTTAGGGTACTCCAGTAAAAACAAAGCATACAAATGTCTGAATCTTACTACTCACAAATTCATATAAATTGCCCATGTGAAAATTGATGAGTTTGCAAAAAGAAGTGAAGAACAAAACAACAAAGAGCATGGAGATTACATAAAGTTTGTTTATTATGAAGAGGAACTTGAAACTTTGCATCAGAAGGTTGAAGCCAATCAACAACTAAGTGCACTTAGCTATTCAGGCTGAATCACAGATAAAGGAACCCGAGTCTTAGTTAGTTTAATTTGAGTTGTAGCCTCAGGCAATGCAACCCAAGTCATAGGCAATACAACCCAAGTTACAACCAGATCAGCCAGAGGAGCTCGAGCAAAAGGATTAAGAGCTTAGAGAACCAAGTGAACCAAGTTTAGAATTAAGTAACATAGATCCAAGGCTTACAAAAATTTTCAGAGGGCATCATACACCTGATCAAATAATTGGAAGAGAGACAAAAGACATGTTGACAAGGAACAAATTAAAAGGTACACGCTTACTTAGTGAAGTTGAGTCTAGATCTATAAAAGATGCTTTAGAAAATAAAAGTTGGATAGAAGCAATTAATGAAGAGATTGAGCAAATAGAAAAGAAAAAAAATTGGTCTCTTGTTCCTAGACCCAATGATAAAAATGTAATTGGTACAAAATGGATATTTAGAAATAAGTTGAACGAGAAAGAAGAAGTGACAAGCAACAAGGAAAGACTTGTATGCAAAGGTTATGCTCAAGAAGAAGGTATTGATTATAGGGAAACATTTTCCCCTATTGCAAGACTTGAAGGAGTTAGAACACTTCTAGCTTATGTAGCATAAAAATGAATCAAAGTATATCACATGGATGTCAAATCAACTTTCTTGAATGGAGTCTTAGAAGAAGAAGTCTACATTGAATAGGTTGAAGGTTTTATTGATCCAAGCCAAAGAAATATGATTTTTAAAATACACAAAGCTTTATATGGATTAAAGAAAGATCCTAGAGCATGGTATGAAAGACTACATGAATATCTAATAAAAATTGGTTTTGAAAAGATAAATGATAATAACAATTTGTATATTAAGGAAGGACCACATGACAAGATATTGCTTGCAAAAATATTTATAGGTGATACCATATTTGGAGGACATGAGATTTTGTGCAACTCATATGTTGAAGAAATGAGGAAAGAATTTGAAATGTCTATGTTTGGAGAAATCAAATTTTTTGTGGGTCTACAAGTTCATTAGATGAAGGATGTGATATTCATCACTTAATCAAAATACATCAGGGAAACATCGAAAGTATTTGGAATAAAAGATTCCAAACCAGTTAGAACACTTACCTATGCTAAACATAAACTCTCAAAGAATGATGATTCAAAAGAGGTAAAATAGACTACTTATAGATCAATGATTGTGAAACTTCAGTATGTGGTTCACACCAAACCTAATATTGCATTAGTAATTGGCATAGTTGCAAGATTTTTTGCTAATCCTAAAAAAAAACACATGGTGATAGTCAAAATAATTTTGAGATATCTAAAAGGAACTAAAGAATATGGGTTATAGTATAAGAAATGAGGAAATGTTGAGTTAAGAGCCTTTACTGATGGAGATTGGGTAGGAAGCATTGGTAGTCAAAATAATTTTGAGATATCTAAAAGGAACTAAAGAATATGGGTTATAGTATAAGAAATGAGGAAATGTTGAGTTAAGAGCCTTTACTGATGGAGATTGGGTAGGAAGCATTGATGATAGAAAAATCTGTAGTGGAGGAGCATTCTTTCTTGGAAAGAGGGTAGTGTCTTAGACAAGAAAAAAGTAAAATTGTATTTTATAATCCATAATAGAAGTAGAGTATGTTGTTGCAACAGTTAATTGTTCTAACATAATGTGGATCAGGCAATTGATGTCAAGAATAAAGGAAGAAATCAAGGAACCAATGACTATCTATTGTGATAACATAAGTGCAATTAATATATCTAAAAATACAGTGATGCACTCAAAGAAAAAACACATTGCAATCATATATCATTTCCTAAGGGACTTAGTTCAAGACAAAGAGGTGAGATTGGAATATGTGAACACCAAGGAGCAGATAGGAGACATATTTATTAAATATTTACCTAAGGATGCATTTATTTATCTAAGAGGTAAACTAGGGGTCATTCCCCTATTTGATTCTCACTAAAGAAAAATATAGTGTGGCATCAACCAAGATCCATTGAAGATCAATCAAGTTGATGTAGTGAAATGCATAACATATTGCATATGAATCACTACAAAGGTACATTGTAACTTCAAAGTTGATATCCTTTAGCAATTGATTTTAAAGAGGGAGATTTTAGTGTCAACATGGAAGATTGTGAAAAGATCACTATTAATGAGAAAGAGGGAGAGTCTTGATATTCAGATGATGGAATGTACAACTAAGAGGGAGAATATAATAGAAGAGCAGTGACAGGAAAGAAAGAGAGACAAATCCAAGAAAAATCTCAGAGGTAGTTGGTATGGATGAGAATTAGGATGAAACTAAGGATATTATCTAATTGCTCATACTTTTATCATCTTATGTTGATTTGTTGTGTTGCCATCAATTCTAAAGAGGGAGTTTGTTGGAAACAATTCTTCAATTGTATATTGTCATTGATGTCAGTATTAACCAAGCAATGTAGAGTTTGTAGTTGTAGTATTAACCTTGTATATTCCAATATTAGTTTAGTAGTTGGTTAATAAATGGATTCCTACTATAATCATCCAAAAATGGTCATCTAGACTATGGGCCCCCTTTCTAGCAATTTTTCATAATTTATCTATTGCTATATTTGATCGAATCAACAAAAAATCTATTTATTTGATTATAACCTATGGTTTGACCACTATATCCTAAGTTCCTATTTAATTAAAAGGACTTTCTCCCTTTTAATTAAATAAAAATACCCACTTCCCACTTATCCTAAGTGTGCACACATAATGCATTATTCCTATTTCAAAATAAGAGGAAAATACATTTTTGTCTACACATGAATGCACAACTTTCTATGTGAGAGGAATCTTTTATTTTCAAAATAGCTTTAATTCTCCTCCACACATTTCTGCACCACTGAAAAAGTCAACCATTGTTTCTTATTGATCGAGATGGTTGTGCACATGGATCACTCAAGATTAATTCTCCTCCCTTGATTATGCTTCTCTTGGATTTTGATCTCAACCATCCATTTTTCTTTAAAAGGGAGAGCTCTCTCCTCATTCTAAAAATCTTAGACTCTCATGCTAACATTATACTACAATATTTTTAGGTGCTTTTGGATCTTTGAAGACTTGGATCATTTTGCATTTTGGCATTTTAGCTTAGTTCTCATTCTACTTGCATTATGAAAATTTTAGCTTAGTTTCCTTTATTCTATAACTTAGTTATTTCTTGTTAGCTTCCATCTTATTTAGTTCAGTTCTTGCATCCTTCAACTTGCATTGCATTTCATTGTGATTCTTGGATGCTATTACTTTTTCTCCCATCTTTGAATATCTTATTTTATGGTGCACCTTGCAAGGGTTGCATAGCTTTAGTTCATTTGAGAGCCACCATTTCTCTTCTTGCACCTTTCCACATCATAAATAAAGAGCTATAATTTGCCTCTTGAGATGCCCTCTTTCATGGGTATTCTCAAGAATAATGGTTTATAGAAGTATGACACTTTTTATACACACATTTTTAGCACTTATCGTGGGGCTAGAACCAAGTTTTTAGCTCCATTTTCTTGCTTGCATTTTTAGTTTCATTCTCATTTCTAATTTTTTATAGCAATTTATTGGATCTAATCAAGTGGTTTTGCAGGATTTCCAATTTCATTTTAAGGCTAACCCTTGTGTAGATTGGTTTGAAGGCCAAAAACCTAGGTTTCAAAGATTTGATCATATCTTCCAAACTATTTTGAGTTTGGATCCATTTTTTTTTTTCAAGTTAGGGATGCATCTGAGATGTCTTGGTTGAATTTTCAAATTTTTTTGAGTTGATTTTCACCCATTATGTTTTTTCCTTTATTTTTCATAAAAAATCATTTATGGTCATAGATCAATAATTTTTTCAAAAAAAATTTACATTTTCAATTTTTTAAAAAAATTCTACAGGGAGTTTGTTCAGTATGTTTTGAATTTGGAATTCATATTAGGGCTCAATAACTAGATTTGAAAAAACTGGTATGTTTTGAGAAATTGGGTCCCTAGGGCACAAATGAAGAGATATTGCTGAATTTCTTACATTTTTGGAAAGCTCTTTGATTTTTACCAAGGGTCTTTTCTTTATATTTCTATTTTTGAAGTTGAAATAATAGAAAACAAATCAAATCTTGTTGACTAGGTCAAAAACAAAAAGTGAAAAAGAGAGCATTCGTGATTAGTTTGCACTTTTTTGGCATACACTTGATTCGAAGACAACTTGGACTTTTGAGGTAATTTACCACTTTATGTTGTAGGTCTTGCTTAGTTTTGATGACCTAACCTTGGTTTTTTTGTAGGGTTTCCTAAATTGCTTGCTAAATTTCTCATCAAAAGAACACATGTCAAAAAGGGCTACTAACATTTGTTTGTAGGGTTCCCTAGCTAAAACAAAAATTCATTTTTCATTTCATAGTTTTATTGTCTATTGTTCTTGCCTATTTTAAGCTATATTTCATTTTTTCATAGGCACATAATTACTTGCTTTACTAAAGTTTGTCACTTAGTAGGATAGTATGCTCTTTAGCTTTAGGTGAATCAGAAATCTTGACCCATTTGATATGCCAAGGTGAAGTAAGGGGTACATGAAAATTTCTTGGTGTGCTTGGGGGAAGTAGTTGGAATAGGAGAGTATGTTATTCACCCTTGAGGTGAATTCAAAATCTTGACCTCCAAGAGTGAAACCATTTTGTTTTAGGGATAGTAGCTTTAGCAGGCCTGGTCTTAAGAGATCAAGAGGAATGACCCAAGTGGGGACAAGTAAACCCAACTCTTCCAACCCACTATAAATCAAGGCTATCAAGGAAACAAAACCTTGGTTGACATAGTACTTGTCTTCATCCAGTGGAAGTACTTGTGGGATTGTGACCATGAACAAATCACTAGATGAGAATACTTAAGGTACTCTTGTGGCCACGAAGTCCGTTACTTATCACATGCTAAGGTGTTTCGTATCAGAATCAATAGGAGTGCTATGAATGAAGGTCCTTACTAAGAACCTAGGAAGGAGGCTACCCTTATTTTATGCTTAATATCTTGGTGCAAAGTTCGATCCTAGTGGACTACCTGGATCACTTCAAGATTTGACTCACCATATGTGTTCCTTTAGATGTGGGTAATCCATATATGACAAAGCTAATATCTATCATGGGAAACCACTTCGTGTGAGGCAAGGGAACATTAAGTTATCAGCCAAGGTATTGAGTAATGAACCTTGTCCTTTAGGTAGCTATTGCTTGATGTGTTTTCGAGTGTGCTAGACCCGTGATAATATTTTTGAACATATACATGATGGTAGTTCTAGGGCTTTGCATTTAAGACCTCACATATGCTTGTATCATGAAACATTTCTTTGTCCCTTGATTGATTACTTGAAGACTAATCCATGTATCAATATCTTTCTTGGAAAAAAATTGCTTTTGAACATCAAACTTTCTAGGCTATCAACTATTGTCAAACTTTTTCAACCAATTCAAAACATCAAGTGAAAATATTTGCTTGGGTTGCTTGCTAAGGGGATTCTCATCATTTGGCTTTGATTTGATATGTCTCTAGTGCTTGAACTTGCTTGAAATGACTCTTGGTCTTTTCCACCTTATTGGTCTATGTCAAGCTACTAGGACCTTCTTTTTGGTTGAAATGATTACCTTGATCTCTTGACTACACTCTTTGATTGGGAAATTTGTTCACTTGTCATCTCACTTTTTCTATCTACTTTTCTATTTGGTCTACTTTCCTAGCTCTTAACTTGAGGTACCAGTGTCATAATCTACTTGGACACTTTGCTTGACAAGTCACTCATTCATTGCTACCTCTCTTTGACAAGTGAACACTCTACCTCTCTAGTTTAGGCATCAAGTTATCTTGTGTCATCTTATTAGCTTCATCTAGTCTCCTTCATGCTTGATTTTCTATCTACCGCTATTGGCTTCAAACCTTGTGCTGCCAAACATCAACCAAGTCTAGATGATCATGAGTTCTTCTATGCCACTATAGAGTTTCAAGACTTATACACCCAATACAAAGGACTATAAGAGATAGATGATATTGCTTACCTTTATTTCACTAAGCATATGATAGAAATGAAATCTAAAATTGAGAAAAGGTTAGAGGAAAGAATGAAATCATGACATGAGCTTCCCTTAAGCTCTAAATATACACAAGGGTCATCTTCATCTACTAGTTATAAATACCTCTTTAGAGAGGTAGCAAGTAAAACCTCCTTGGATCATATGTTAAACTTTCATCACAAGCCTATCTTTGACCAATATGATGAAGACATGTATGCATGCTATTCACTTAATGAACAACAAGAAGATCCTAGACATACTCTTGTGAGAACCTTTACTCACTTGGAAGATTCTTATGATGCCATCTTGCAAAAACTTCTTGACAATGAGTTCATCACATTACCAAACAACTCTAGACCTTATGAACCTAAAATCAAACCTCTCTGGTGGAGATATGATCACTTTTGTAATTATCATAGAAACAAAGGTCATAAAATCAAAAGATTGCATAGAGTTGAAGCATAAATTCCAAGATCTTATCGATGACAAGGTAGTTGGAACTAAGAACTCTATTAACTCATGTGATGAGGATAATTCTCTTGAGCAAGATCATATTGATGAGCCTAATTCTAGTGTTGGTCTTCCTGACACCTTCACTTCTTCCAACCTGTGCGAACTTGCCAAAACTTCAATGCTTTATAACATGCATCCTTTGTTGAAAACAAATTGATATTGTATGCACCCTAAAATGACCACCCAGACTATGGGCCCACATTATTGAATTTATCAATTTATCAAATTTCCTAAATCAATGGTCTACAATATTTTATTAAATCAATTCAAATCAATTTCCTTGATCAAATTTGATTATTTCAATATTTTCTAAGGTTGATCATTTTATCCTAAGTCTTATTTAATTAAAAGAAAATCTCCCTTTTAATTAAATAAAATAAGTTCCCATTTAATTAAAAGAAAACCTCTCTTTTAATTAAATAATTTATCCACATTTACTTAATTAAGAGAAAAACCCCTCGTTTAATTTAATTAAATATTTCCTATTTAATCAAAAGAACTTGCTCCCTTTTAATTAAATAAATCCCCACTTAAAGAGGAAATAAAATAAATAAAAATTAAAAATTCCTCTACACTTTAGTGCACATATTTCTAAGTGGGATTCCATTTAATTCTTTTCCTATTTTCTCATTGGTGGATCTTTATTTCACACAGATCATTCTTTCTCCACCCTTGATTAAATCATTTTGCCTCTTAATCTTGATCATCCAATCTTCTTTATAAAGGAGAGCCCTCTTCTCATTTTACACACACACACACACACACACACACACACACACACTATGTTATTGTTATGCTGTAGGTTTGGAGAGCGATTTTTGAAGGAGGAGTTTGAATACTAAAGCTTTTTGTGGAGAACTCTTATCTTCTGGTCTTTCTCTCTCATGCATCCATGACTTCCATTATCATATCTTATCCATGCATTTTTATATTAGCTTAGATCTTACTTTCGTAGATTAGATCTTGCATTGTTTTGCATTGTTATCATATAGATTAGCTTTCATCTCCATTTGCATGCATATTGGATCTTTGAATCTCTCATTTTATGGTGTACTTGCATGAGCACAACCTAGGTCAAAACTGAGGGCCTTCATTATAAACCCTTGCACTCCATGAATAGAGAGCTATGAGTTGCCATTCAAGACCTCATTCTGGAGCAATCTTGGATATAATGACTCATAGGGCATATGCACTGAGTTGTGGTGCCAAAAAGGTGACAAGTGGTTTTTTTTTCCTATTTTAAATAGCATGTGCGCACTATAGCACGCACACACTATGGCTTGGGTAACCTGAGCCATAGTGCATACGCACTATTACCAAAACAAAAAAAAAGTATATATGATGGGTTGTAGACCCGCAACCCATCATTTTCATCAGTATTTTGTTCTACTCCTACAGCGAGCAGCACGTACGGGATTTGAAAACTTAACATTTTCACCACCATTTGCCAAAATGCCTCCTCATCGACAAAATCCAAGACCACAAGTGCACCCATGACGACGCCGTAAGTGATATAAACCTAACTTTGCATTGTTTGATATGTTTTTCATATTGTTTTGTAGGTTTTTTATATTGTTTTATAGGGTTTTTACAAATTTCGTTTAGATTTGTTTATTTATTTGGATTTCAATTGATTTTTTATCAGGAAATGTCCATAATCAACCGAAAAATCCACAAGAACATCAAAACCCTCAAGAACCTCAAAACCAAAACCCTCAATAAGAAGAACAACAAATTCCACAACCCGAACCAATTACAAGACCTCTGCTAGGCACACAAGAAAATATAATAAATGAAATAGTGAGAGGTAAAATTGAATTAGAACGACTCATTGCTCGGTTGAAAGAATCCAGAAAAACCAATCTAATAAGGGCTCAATTGGCATCAT
Organism: Cupressus sempervirens; assembly: GCA_028749045.1. Taxonomy (NCBI): domain Eukaryota; kingdom Viridiplantae; phylum Streptophyta; class Pinopsida; order Cupressales; family Cupressaceae; genus Cupressus; species Cupressus sempervirens. Next base: position 526,313,285 of record CM053789.1, on the reverse strand, counting down.
CCCTCGAATCCATTAATACCCAGATAGCCTCAGTTAGTGGTCGGTTAGATATTTGGCGGGTTAAGAGGGATGAACAAAAAAAATTTATGCAAATAAATTGTCATATGAAGATGTTAAAAAAAAAGAAATACCAAAAGGTAGTATATGTGCATTATTTAGAAAACCTGGTGAGAAAAATACTATTAGAGAGGGTACTAAACGATTCCCCATCCATTGGTGCATACACGATGCTATTAGAAATAATTTTTGGGATAGATGGTGGATGGTTTTTGATGCCCCTCCTTGAAATAATCACGAGGTCTCCATGTATTTTTTGAAAAAATTATATTGTGAGTTTGTCCTTGGGGAGATCCCTAATTATTTTGATATATTAGACTCCCAAGGTAGAGGTGGGGGGTCATCATTTGAGAGGCCGAGAGCACGTCGTGATCCTAATGTTAGGGCACCTATGGTCAAGCCACAATGTGAGCATGTGACTATTCCTTCAGTTGTGAAGGAAAATGTAGAGGCCAACACTCTAGGGACCATTAATGCTTTGACGCAGACCCTCATCCATTCCATGAGCCCATTAGTTGAGGGGGAGCCTTCTGTGCATTGTGGTCACATGTGCACTTCATGCGGATCCCTATGCATATTTGGCACTCATGCTGGAGATGGTGCAGATGATGGGCTTGTCACCGATTAGTTCTTGAATGACACATTTGGCATTGACACATAGGTAAATTACAATTATAATTTACTAATTTGATCACATTTCATATGTATAGTGAATGATTAATTAATTAGCATCTATTGACATTGTTCAAAATTCAGGGTCAGAGTGTTGTTGGGCCTAGCAACAATCCTCTAGGCCCATTTTTTGTCCCTTCCACAAGTCCTGAGGTATGTATTGATTTAATCATTTTAATTAATATATATATTTATTATGTAATCATATTAAGGATTGACAAAAAAATTTATGCATTTGCATCAGTTCTCCACAGGACCTTCAACTTTTACCACAGACTCAAAGCATAGACATCATACGAGCTTCACACAGGTATAGTTGTTTCATGTTAATTTAATTCATTTAATTATATTTATTTTATATTTCATGTTAGATGTAATGTGTATTGTATGACATGCAGCTCATGATGTCAGACACACCTCCTCATCTGTGACAGTCTATTGATAGTGGAGTGGCCGCAACTGTGGCTAGCTCATAGCCACTGATGGAGGTATGAAAGAATTTTCTTCGTTTTAGTTGTTGTTTATAATAGTTAATCTCAAAATTTCTAATGTTAACCTTTGTTTATATATTATTGTAGCTTTTATGGTTTTTACACAAGCAGTATGTATGTTAGGCCTACTGATACTCTTTTAATTATGGATCGAAACCTTGTTTTTGTTTTACTAAGTGGTAAGGGGTAGTTTTGTTTAATGGTTATCTGCTGATAGTAGGTCAGTTTGTTGTTAAAGGGCTAGCCCCCTAGTTTTGGCTACTTTTAATATAAAAACTAGGAGTGGAGGTAGAAGTGGCAATGAAAGAATTAGATAAAGAAGAACTAGGAGCACATATTGAAGTTAGAAGTAGAGAAGAAGTAGGAAAATCAAATAAAGTTATGAGGACTAAGAGTAGGAGATAATGAAATTAAAAGTAAAGATAGGAATAGAAGATTAGTTGTATTCCAAGTTGATTACAACTAGGAGTAGGACCTACAAGATGGAAGTTATATGTTTTCTATAAATAATAGTCAAGTTTAAAGATATAATTGGTGATTAGATATACTCACCTTGGTCTAGTAGAGTCATAAGCGCAGGAGAATTTGTGTTTTAAATTAATATTATTCATAGGCCAAAGTCAAATGTTGAACTTGATAGTAGAACTAGGCATATCCTTAGGATTCAAAGAAACTATAGTTTTTGGAATCAACACCATCAACTCTCCTTCACTATTTCTTTGGGGTGAATGGAACTAGCATAAGAAAATTCTACATTCTTTCATTCTCGTCCTCCTCCTCCTCTCATACAAAATAAACTTGGATAAGATAACTTACTAGACTTTTGGATTCATGGCCCTTATCTCTTCTTTTCATACCCTTGTAGCTATGCTAGTGGGATAAATCATTAAGTATTTTCTTATTTTTTAATTTTTGCTCTTTCTTTTCTCAAGTGACCACTTGAGCTTTTGCTATAGCTTTTTCAACATGATGCTTGAGATTGAGACATTTTCTTGAGTGAGGTCTCTTCAACTAGTTGACTTGGAATCTTAGTAAGCTTTAGGATTTTGTTGTTCTTTTATGTATCCTTGCAAATGAATGTAATAGTTAATATTCTTGGTTTGGGAGCTTTTGTCCTTCAGCTTGGTGATATTTAATCTCCTTGTAGTTTTCCCAAAATCTTTACCTCTTTCTCTTTTTTTCTTCTACTTTATTGTGTGCATGAGGTGGACACATGCTTCCAATAAAGTGGGGACTACATCTATCATTTGAAAAAGTAAGAACACTTATTTGGTATTAATTTTAGCCCCACTTTAATATACATTATGGGTTCCTACATTGATTTCACACTCTCCTAACACTCATTGGATCTTCAAATTATTATTTAAGTCCTATAATGATTCATTTTCTTTAAAAACTCAAGGTTACCCTTATCTAGAAGTGTGCTTCTCTATTTCAACTTCAATCAAATAATTCCTTTCATTTATTGGACCTTATCTTACCATTTATGACATGTATTTTCTCTCTAAACCCAAAAATAAGTTTTTAGATCAAATTTCACACGCTCTAAATATCTTGGACCCACAATCAAAACTTGGGTTGGAATTGGTGGGTATAAGATGACTTTGGTGATATTTACTTGGGTACAATATTTTTGTTGGTGATATGTGTATTTATAAGTGATTATATTTATTGAATTTTTGTAGGGTCTCATCACGCCTGATTGTCCACGAGCATTTGAGGTGAACTTATAGAGTGACTATTTGTTGGTGGTAAGAAAATAATTGATTTTGTGTGTACATATATTTGATTTCAACATATAATAAATATTGATTCATATCTACTTTCTTTGTATCAGTTGGAGCTGGAGAAGAGCCTCAACAAGAGGTTGAGTGAGCGTGTTAGGAGGGCCCCGTCATCTCCACTGTCTCCCTCCACATGATGGAAAAGGACGTCGAGAGACTTGTTTCCTTCCCCTCGTGGGAAGGAAAAGATGTAGTTGATCTAGACATGTGTATATATAGGCATCAGTGGACATATTCGATACAAATTTGATGTATATGACATTCTATATTTGATGTATGACATTATTCGGCTTATGACATTATTGGTTAATATATGATATGTTTGTTCATATACGACATATGATATGATATGTTTGTTCATGTTTGTTCATGTATGACATTAAATTAGATATGTTCATGTATGACATTAAATTAGATATGTGCATGTATGAAATTAACTTCTATACCTAATCTATTCAAAACTTTGATAGAATATTGATTAGCAATAAACTTTATCATTGTTTAAGCATAAGTTAATCATTTGCAATATGTCATCGTCATATGATTTATGATCTTGTTCATGTTTAAAGTTTTCCTTCTCTATCATTTGTTTATCAAGTTTAATTCAATACCTAATTAGTTTGAATTTTTGATACAATATTGATTGGCAATAGACTTTATCAGGCAATATTTGTGGACCTCTTGGCAATTGGTCACCTAAATGAGAACCTTGAGATTTATTAGGAACTCCATTAAAGAAATCAGTAGTTTGAAATTACTCTATCCAACAAAATAGTGGTCTACAAATGTTAGAGAGATAGACTTAATATTTACCAAGTGGCCATCCAATGCCAAGTGTTGTGGATGTATCTCCATTCAAAGTTCAATCACATGTTAAATAATAGACATTTTAGGAGTAAGAATAAGTTATCTAACCTTATTAACATTCTTTTGTATGAGTTCTAAGTAAGGTATCAAGAGTGCTTGAAATTCAAGACTTTGTCTTCTCATCTTGTCCATGTCTTTACTTAAATCAACCTAGATTAACTAAGGTACCTCAGTTAACTTAGAAACATTATTCTTTAAATCCTCATCAATATTTCTCAACTTTCTTTAAAATATATTGTGTCAAATGTACTACATCACATAACTATTGGAGTAGGTGGATTATCTCCTTAAGAATATTTTCTAGCTCAGTTGTAATACCACCAAGTTCAACTTGTTGAGCAGTAGTGGACTCATTTAGTTTCTCCATAATCTTCTTCTCTATTCTTTTCTCTTCTAATTGTATCAAATTTTCATTAACATCAACATTAGGTGCATTTACCTATTTTACAAGTAAACTTAATTGATCAATCATTGGAGGTTTGTCATTGGCTGGTACATCTAGAACAATTTGTAATAAGATGTCCTTTGCATCTTATAATACTTGTTTGTACTTCACTTCCTATCTTTCTCTTTTGCATCTTGCCCCCTTCACAATTCTCCATAATTTATCATAGCATCAAAAGCCAATTTTGTATGATCATAGATTGAAAGTATGATAGCTTCATCTAATATTACCTGATCTCTTCTACTCTTTTTCATCTTTTTATTGTCTTGTAATGTGATTGATCTTGTACTTGGTGATATAATTGGTTGCACTAAAGACATCTCCTCCTTAGATTTCTTATTTTTCTCATCAATTAAAGGTTTGTCTTACTTTACCCAATTTTTGTTGTGCAAATATTAGGCTATTTAGCTAGTGTCCCTATAACAACATTTGAAACAACAATTTTGTTTAGTTTTGGCTATGCGTATACAACAGTGTTCATTATTATTTAAGGGAATAGTGATAGTTACTAATCCATGGAACCCCAATAATGTTTCCTTTTATTCATTACAATCCTATAATAGTTGATAATCTCTATAAGGATTTAACTAATTTTGACTTGGTTGTGCATAAGGTGCCTATTAGTAAGTCATATTTTGCGAATAAGGACTCTAAGAAGAATTTTGATCCTTTACAAAGCTATTCTCTACATCAAACTCCCATGCCTGATTTAATTCAAGTGTCTACTTGTAAGAGACATCAAAGAAAACCTAATTCTTAAAAGATTAAGGAGAAAATTGACCTTGGTATTCAAGCTACTCTGGATAAAAAATTGATAAATAGAAAAAGGAAAAAGAGTGCAAAAGGCACTCCTTAGAAGAATGAGGGACCTTTCATGAAATGTTAGACAAAAGATCTGCCCTCTAATCTAACTTGATGTGGGTGGTGCTGACGTAATTTTGCTTCAAAAAACAAAATTGTCTCAATAATCATATTCTTCTATAATTGCAAAGTTGACTAAGTGGAGCTCATTTCATGTTCATGTTGCAGGTGCTTCAGGTGGTTCATGTATTCTTTGGAACCATAAATCTTGCACTGCTATATATTCAGTCTTTTCCTAACTAGTGGCAAGTAGTTGTTACTAATTTTGGTATGTCATTCACAATGCTCAATATATATGGATTCCTATTCTTAGGCTATTTCCAGCATTGAAGATGATACATTTATTGTGCCTAGGGATTTCAATGCCATTCTATCTCGAGATGAGAAAATTGAAGGTATATTCCCCCTCTTCATAAAATGATAAATTTTCTGATTTTGTGAATAATAACACCCTCATTTATATCCCTCCTTCTAATGGGGCATTTACATGGACGAATAAGGGACAAGAATTTTATCAAATTACTAGAGAATTGATAGGTTTCTTATTTCTCATGATTGATTCCTTTCAATTATTAATATTAATTCAGAAATCCTCACTTTGGTTGCTTCAGATCATTTTGCTATTTCTCTATGTATTGAATCTAAGGGGAGTCCCAGTGGTAGTAAACCATTTTTTAAGTTTAAGCATATGTGGTTTAGGCACTTGGATTTCTTGTCACTACTCAACCAATGTTGGGTGTCTGCTCCTTTTGTCAAGGAATCTAGAATGTATCAGCTTCACACGAAGCTTAGATACGTTAGTGTAGTTTTTTATTTTTCCTATTTTGCTAGGTTTTTCCTACACTTTTAATAATCTCGCTTAGGTTAATAAAGCATGTCTTATTATGTGAATGGTTGTGAGGTGTCACCTTCCTACATGTGAGCATCCATTAGCTATCTTGGGAAGATACTTTGCTATCTTTAGTCCGATAGATGGTTGCTCCTCATTGGTTGGTGTTGCCACCTCCTCCCTCTTCCTAGCCTATATAAGCATGCTACCTGGCTTGTATTTGTATCTCTTGTTTTTGCATCCTCTTAATGCTATTTTGCTTCCAGCATTTTCATTACTCTCTTGGAGACTAACTCTATGATGCTATTTTGATTTTGTATCATTTACATTCATAGTTTAGATATTTACTCTTTGCACTAGTTTTCTGGGTTATTAATCTTTTCAGATTCTAACATGGTATCAGAGCTTTTCTATGTGCAAGAGTAGATTTTAGTTTCCTTATTTGAGAGATTCGAGGGGGGCAAATAAAATTTATTGTAGTTTTTTGAAAAATGAAGTATGCTCTTCTCTTGCATCTTTGGATGATCCTGAGAATCAAAAAAGTTTTGACAAAAACAGTTTTTCTCTAGGGTTTCAATCTCAAATCTAACAACCAACTTGCATATTTGGAGTTTTCAATTAGTTTTGCAGGTTCCAGCGTGCCATTGATGGATTTAAGAAGCTGATCCAGCATTTGCATGTTACATTTTGGTTGCTGGGGTCATTTTTTGATTTTTGGAGCCATTTTTTACTGTTAAAGGCGTCTGATTTACACTACAACAACATCTTCTGTACATCAGCAAGAAAAATGCTTTCTAATGTTTTGTTCGCAGCCCCGAAAAACTATCTGGGTATCTTTTAGATTTTGCATGCAAGCTGTATATTTTTCAGAATCGAGCATGCAAAGCTACAGCCATACCCCTCTCCGTTGGTAGTCGCAGATTTGAATGCAGTTTTCAAATGTCTCGTTCTTGCTCATACAGACTTCAATTTTGATGATTCTTGTTATGAACTTGGCTATTTTTTTGTGCTCTATCCACTAGTGGAGTTGTTTTTTGATTTTCATGCATGAATTCTTCAAAAATTGTAGATTCTCAGCCGTGACTGTGCACAGTTCTCATTTTGGAAACTTCGGAGGATCATAACTTTCTCATACGACCTCGTATCGAGGTGATTCTTTTTTTGAAAGTGCATGATTTTTCGAGTAGATCGCAGTGGTGCTATTTGTTTCCTTGATTATTATGCCCAAGTTTCACTTTTAGCATATGCTCTTCATGAGGGTTTGTAATGCATTGAAATCAAGACCACTAAGTATCTCTTTCTAGTAGTAGTTGTAAATGCACTAAAATAAAGTGCCAAATCATATTTCTTTGGGGGGGGAGGTTCTTCGATTGAGTAAAAAGGGGGGGCATTGTCGTGGCTGGGTTCTCTTCTTTCTAGCATTTCTTCTCTGCATTTCTTCATCATGGATCAAACAAATATGCCCATCCTAACTCCATACAATTACTTTGAGTGGAAATCACACATGAAAATTCACTTAAGGAAAGCTATATTAAATAGGATAACTATGGAACTTGAAACTGAACCTGCTAAAGATGAAGATAAGCCTAAGTGGTTTAACAAATGTGATGAGGCATTTGGAACATTGTGTTTGTCTGTTTCTCCTGACTTTCTATTTCACATTGAGTCTTTGGATACACCAAATGAACTATGGACAAAGCTAGAAACACTATTTGGCACACAAGATTCAATGAGGGGTCATATGTTGGAAAATGAATTAATTAGTTTGAGTCCAGGCAATTTCAACACAATCCAAGATTTCTTCACCAAATTGAAATCACTAAGGCTGCAGTTAAAACAATGTGGAATTGAAAAGAAAGATGAACAACTGATTCTTAGTATTCTCTCTAAGCTAAGTTCAGAATATTCTGTGTTTGTCTCTACCTTCTATGCTACTAAGGGTGCACTTGGTACTCAATTCACCATGCCATCTCTAGATGATTTTGCTGTCAATCTCACTCGAGAACAGGACAAGCTAATCCAGATGGGCATTCTTAAGTCCTCTAAGTCACATGCCTTGGCTACCAACCAAGGCACAAAAGAACAACAAGGACAAACTAGTAACAACAATAGTAAGGACAAGAAAAAAAAGAATAGCGAGGAGAAGAAGGATCAGATGCTGGTTTCTTCAAAAGCTACTATTGATACACCATCTTCCAAGGGCGATAAGCCTAAGAAAGAAAAGGTCAAATGTGACTATTGTAAAAGACTTGGTCATGATGAACATAAATGTTTGCAGAAACAACTTGATCACTTAACATACATTCTTGAGAAAAATAATATCAGTGTTCCTGAGTCTATCAAACAAAGTTCTAATGAAGGGTCTAACAAAGAAAAAGAAAACAACAAAGGGAAAGGAAAGGGCAAGGCCCTTTTTGCAGTTGCTTCCTCACCATCCACTTGGGTTCTTGATTCGAGTGCTTCACACCACATGGATTCATCTAAGGAAGAACTTGCATCCTTGGAGCCGTGTACTATGCCTTCTATTTTGATGGGTGATAATACTCCTGTTGAGGTGTGTGAGAGAGGGTTTGTTGATGTGGGGGTTGGCACATTCCATGATGTTCCTTATGTACCCTCATTGTCAACTAATCTCCTATCGGTATACCAGATCACTCACATAGGTTTAGGCAAGCGGGTTGAGTTCACTCCTGATTCAGTGGAGATATGTGAGTTGCACAATGATTCTACAGTTGCAGTTGGGAGAGAAGATCATCAGTCACGACTCTATATGTTTTCTTACTTTGTTCTTGATCCTCCTTTGACTGTTTCACTCACTCACTCTAATGATGTGAGCAGATTATGGCATGAGCAATTTGGCCATGTTAACTTCCACTACTTGCATCAGCTTAACCAGTAGATCATGGTCACAGGTTTGCCTTCTACTTTGACATTGGAGTCACTTGGAATACATGATAGATCTTCTAATGGGTCAGATTCACTTGAGCAGTCTTCTACCTCCACTTCTGATGTAGAGAGTGATTCAGAGGACTCACCTCCTTCCTCTCCTAGTCATCATTCACAAGTTGATGATTCTTCTCTAGATTCTCCATCTTTTGGTCCACTTTGGGCTAGACAGACCTTGCAGTTTGCAGGTGATTGGGTTGGGGATCCATCAGACACCAAGCAGAATCATTCACAATTCCAAGATGCTCTACATATCTTCATTGCTACTACCTCAAATCCACAGTCCTTTCATGAGGCTTCTGGTATTTCTGAGTGGGATACAACTATGCAGGAAGAGTATAGTTCCTTGATGAGGAACCACACTTGGGATCTTGTCCCTTTTTCTAAGGGAAGAAAAATTGTTCGATGTAAGTGGATCTACCGGACAAAATTTGCAAGCTTTGCTGGAGGTGCAGGATGCTACATCTTTTGGGGGGGCCTCTTCCTCTCACTTGGAGTCCTAATTTTCTTTGGGGAGTCTCTTTTCTCTCTCTTTTGGGGGAATTTTATGTACATGGGTACCTCATCAGGCTTGACTTGCCGGGACCCATTTCTACATCCACCTAAGCTTCGCTTATGGGGGGGTGTTAGTGTAGTTTTTTATTTTTCCTATTTTGCTAGGTTTTACTTACACTTTTAATAATCTCGCTTAGGTTAATAAAACATGTCTTATTATGTGAATGGTTGTGAGGTGTCACCTTCCTACATGTGAGCATCCATTAGCTATCTTGGGAAGATACTTTGCTATCTTTAGTCTGATAGATGGTTGCTCCTCGTTGGTTGGTGTTGCCACCTCCTCCCTCTTCCTAGCCTATATAAGCATGCTACCTAGCTTGTATTTGTATCTCTTGTTTTTGCATCCTCTTAATGCTATTTTGCTTCCAGCATTTGCATTACTCTCTTGGAGACTAACTCTATGATGCTATTTTGATTTTGTATCATTTGCATTCATAGTTTAGATATTTACTCTTTGCACTAGTTTTCTGGGTTATTAATCTTTTCAGATTCTAACAAGATATATTAAGTCAAAAAAAATTATTGGAATTTTTTTTCAAGAACAACTTTGAGGAGAAATCACTAATGGAGAAAGAGCTAAAATAGGTTCAAGAATCTAATTTTGAAATTGAGTTTGATCAGTTGACTTATTTGAAAAAATAGAGAGTTGCAATTCCAATGGAAAGAACTATGTCTTCATAAAGAGATATATTGGAGAGAAAAGTCTAGGGAACTCTGGTTAAAGGATAGAGATAAGACTAAATTTTTATTTCCATAATTCAGCCTGTGTTAAGAAAGGTCAATAAGAAATCTTTTCTATCAAACATTGTGTCTCTGCAAGCAATTAGTTGTCAAGGACGATATCTTAAAAGAAAGGACAAGATTTATTCAAAATTTTCTTGCTCCTCATCGTTTGCTAGACTTTGATTATACATGGGAAGAGGATATACTTTTATCACATATTCCTCATTTGATTCATGATGTAGATAATGAAAAACTTCTTCGATGCTTTACCATTGATGAAATTAAGATTGTGGTGGTCTCTCTCTTTTTTGATAAGGCCTTTCTTTTTTTAGAAAGATTTGGATTTTATTCTCTTTGATATTTTCCTAGCCTTGGATGAGTCTTGAAAGAGTGGTGCAATGTTATCTCACTTTAATAACACCATAATTTCACTTATTCCTATGTCTCAAAATGCTTCTACTTTTGCTGACTTCTATCTTATTTCATTGTGAAATATCATCTATAAAATCTTTTCCAAGGTAATTTATTTAAGGACTCAACATTTCATTCTTTTGATTGTTTCTAAATAGAAGGGGGTTTATTTTTGGAAGAGAAACTACGGATGGTGCATTAGTTTTTCATGAAGTATTGCATTCCATTAAAAAAAACTCCCTTCCCTAATGTGTCATTAACCTGACTATGATGAAAGCTTATGATAGGCTTCAAAGGGATTTCTTGCACAAAGTTATGATAAAATTTGGTTTCGTTAAGAAATGATGTAAATGGAATGTCTTTTTAGAGGGTGCAAGATTTTTTGTAATTATCAATGGTTCAATTGGTGATCATTTTCATGCAACAAAGGACATTCGACAAGTCATTAGAGAGATAGACTTAATAGTGGTCTATAAATATTTGTTTAATAGGTTAAGGATAGGGTTTATTCAGGGCTAACAGAGTAGACAGTTCAATCCCACGATGAAAGGTGAGAGAGATTTGGCAATTGGCAACTTTGTACTAGCCAACATTGTAAGTTTCAACATCACTCGAGATGGCATTGTGAAATGAAAAAAGAATGTGATCTTCAAAAAGTGAGAGAGTTTATTGTAGGTCTCTGTAACACAGTCCTGTAGGAACTAGAATCACATCCATACCTCGCACGAGCTCTGAGATAGGCCCCGTCAAAGATCGTAGCCCTATGGGATTTAGTGACCCTTGGGGACATTCCAGTTCAGCATGCCCGAGAATGTTTGAGCGCTGAAGGGGATAAGACAAGGTTGAGGATAGGGTTTACCTAGCCACTCAGAGCTAATGGAGCAGACAATTCGATCCCACAACAAAAGGTGAGAGAGATTTGGCAGTTGGCAACTTTGTACTAGCCAACACTGCAAGTTTCAGCATCACCCGAGATGGCGTTGTAAAATGAAAATGTAATGTGATCTCCAAAAAGAAAGAGAGGTTATTGTAGGTCTCTACAACACAGTCCTATAGGAACTAGAATTGCATCCATACCTCACACGAGCTCCGAGATATGCCCTATCAAAGATCGCAACCCTGTGGCATTTAGTGACCCTTAGAACATTTCAGTTCGGTGTGCTCGAGAATGTTTGAGCGCTGAAGTGGATAGGAGGAGGTTGAAGATAGGGTTTACCCAGCCAGCCGAAGCTAACGGAGTAGATAGTTCGATCCCACAATGAAAGGTGAGAGAGATTTGGCAATTGGCAACTTTGTACTAGCCAACACTGTAAGTTTTAGCATCACCCGAGATGGCATTGTAAAATGAAAAAAAAATGTGATATTCAAAAAGAGAGAGAGGTTATTGTAGGTCTCTGCAACACAGTCCTATAGGAATTGGAATCACATCCATACCTTACATGAGCTCTGAGATATGCCCCGTCAAAGATTGAAGCCCTATGGGATTTAGTGACCCTTGGGGACATTCTGGTTCAGTGCGCCCAAAAATGTTTGAGTGCTGAAGGGGATAGGATGAGGTTGAGGATAGGGTTTACCTAGCCACCCAGAGCTAACGGAGTGGCAAATTTGTACTAGCCAACACTGTAAGTTTCAACATCACCCGAGATGGCATTGCAAAATGAAAATGGAATGTGATCTTCAAAAAGTGAGAGAGGTTATTGTAGGTCTCTACAACACGGTCCTATAGGAACTAGAATCACATCTATACTTGGCACGAGCTCTGAGATAGGCCTCGTCAAAGATCAAAGCCCTATGGGATTTAGTGACCCTTGGGGACATTCTAGTTTGGCATGCCCAAGAATGTTTGAGTGCTGAAGGGGACATGACGAGGTTGAGAATAGGGTTTACCCAGCCACCCGGAGCTAATAGAGCAGATATTTTGATCCCACGACAAAAGGTGAGAGAGATTTGGTAGTTGGCAACTTTGTACTAGCTAACACTGCAAGTTTCAGCATCACCCGAGATGGCATTGTAAAATGAAAATGGAATGTGATATCCAAAAAGAAAGAGAGGTTATTGTAGGTCTCTGCAACATAGTCCTGTAGGAACTAGAATCATATCCATACCTCGCATGAGCTCCGAGATATGTCCTGTCAAAGATCGCAGCCCTCTGGCATTTAGTGACCCTTGGGGACATTCCAGTTCTGCGTGCCCGAGAACGTTCAAGCGCTGAAGCAAATAGGATGAGGTTAAGGATAGGGTTTACCCAGCCACCCAGAGCTAACACAACAGACAGTTTGATCCCACGACCTTTTTTCCACTAAGTTGCAAATTTGAGCAACTTTTACAACTTTCAACAATGCAACTTTGCACAAAAAGTGCAATTTTTACATTTTTCACTTGATTCCAATTCTATGACTTAGAAAAAGTTTGAAAATAGTAAAACCTCAAAGGAATATAGAAATATAGATAGTTTTATGGTTATTTCCTAAAAGTTGTAAATTGTTGCAAAAGTTGCTAATGCAACTTTGCAATTTTTGCATTGACAACATTTGGGTGAATTATGCATTTTGGCTTGGAGGGTATGGAAATTGAAGGGTGTTGATGGGAACATGCTAGATAGGTTAGAACAAACCTATTAAAGCCTAAAAATATCTTAGAGTTGATTGTTTGTAGGATTTGCCCATCAGGATCTGGAAGGGTCACTTGGCACATTGTTACAAATTTGCTCATTTTGGGTTGTTACTTGGGTACATCACCCTATCCTCTACATCAGGATTGATCCTAGGTTAGGTGTGGATAGAAAAGACCTATAAAGGTATTAAATAATTTAATAAGGCTATCAAAGCCTCTAAAAGATGTAAAAGGCACTAAAAGTGCAATATTTTGTAAAATTGCCAACATTGGCAATATACGCCAAAATGGGCTTAATCAAGTCATGTAAAGGGTCCAAAGGGAGGTTTCATTTGGTTTTGAGAGTCTAAATGAGTTTAAAACCTCATTCCCACGTGTGGGAGACAAGTTTGGGTAGTCAAAATTGATTGCTCCAAAGGTGGATTTAGTGTTTTCTCTAAAAAAGAGTTTCATTTTACATTGGAAGTCATCTAATATAACCAAAGTGAAGGTGTTTGAACCATTTTGGGATTCTAGAGACATTGCAATGTAAGATTTCTAGAAAGCCCTAGGGTAAAGGGGCTAGAAAGGAGGGTTTTGTAAAAACCATTGTAAAGTTGATCGTGAGACCAAAAAAAAAAGAATCCTTGCATTTGAGTCATCTCTTAAGACTATTTTGGGTCATCGGAGTTCCAAAAGTCAAGGGATTGTGAGTTGCTTTGTAAATGGCCTTAAACTAGGCCTAGTTGGCAGACTAAAATAGCCAGTTTTGAGTCTTTATAATAGTTGGTATGTACTAGGTGCATGGTGCATGGTAATCTAGCCTTATGGTGTTGTCAGTTTTGATTGTTCTAGAAAATCAATTTCAGTTTGGTATTGGAAATAGTTTGGAGTTGGAGGACAACTGCTGCAGAGGATCTTGAATAAGGTTCTAGCCTCAACTACTAGAACTCACTCCAGGCTTTCTCCTAGCCTCTTAGGATATTTCTCCTATACCCTATTCCAAGGGAATCTTCTCTCTATTCCATTATTACACTAATCCTCACCAATCAACTCAAAACTCTATTTCACCATGGGGTCTCCGTAGTGCTCTCATTGCATCGTTCTTCACAACTGGCTTCCAAGAGTGCATTTTTGGCTATATTTAATTCCAAGGCTTGTATTAGGTCTCATTCAATAGTTTTTAGGATCATTAAGTGGATTGGAGTATTGGGTTTCCAATCGATTTGCAGATTGCATAGTTAAGAGGGTTACTAGGACTAATAACAAATTAGGCCTCCAAAACTGATTTTTGGCTTATATCTCCTCAAACCCTTAAGAAGAACTCAAAAAAAATTATTATTTGGGTACCTTTTTGGCTCCCCTTGAAGATTTTTCAGGTCTGCAACACCCAGGTCATCTGTACAAGGGATTCCCAAAAATATGCCTATTTACAAGGGTTTCTTGTTTGTATGAATAGGAATATAGAGGGTTTTTCCTTCCACCACTCAAATGGACTCTAAATGACTAATCTTCTAGAATTAATTTCCTTCACTCACCACTCTTGCCTTCCATGAATTTGTATTGCCCCCAACTGATAGGGAGAGAAGGGATGAATTAATCATTGATTCATGTTTCTAGGCTACCTCTGAGACTTAGGGTTTCCTCCAAGATCACCACATGGATTTATAGGATCTTTTTCAAGAAAAGATCCCCCAATCCTAAACCCTTCTCCACTATCTTGAGAAGTTTTCACCTCTTGCTACGTGCCAGGCTACCATTCTCAATGAAGATCATTTAAAACCTTCAATCAAACTAGGTCTTCTTGACCAATCTTACCAACCACTTGTAGTATCATGGAAGGAGTCTCAAACCCTTGCAATGTACTCCTTTATCATGTCAAAATAGGTTGCTGAAGCCTTCTTCTTTACCGATTTCACCAAATTGCTCCAAAATAGAGCTACAAGGAATCAAAGGACAACCTGCTGTCCTATCTTGTTTGTTGGCCAAATGGATTGGTGGAGCACTATCCTTTCACCCAAAGAATATCCTTTCACTCCTCTTCCAACCTTCAGCAACCTGCAACAAAATCCACAATCTTGCAATGTAAAATGCTTATTATGCAACTCTTCCCTAACTGGGCTTGCTTTGGCTCGCCTAGGGCAAGAGATTAAAAATGCTTTCCATCATTTTGAAGGGCCATACTTTTTCCTACATATAGTACTCACTATCCCCAAAAGGCCGTACAATTTCTATGGTGGGATAGTGGGTTATCTCATTTTCTTTACAAAGTGCTGTAAACTGGACATCAAACTACCTTAAAACAAAATATTTTTGTAACTACCAAACGAAACGCTTTCAAGCCAAACTTCCTGAATAAAAATTGTTCTAAATCATGCCATCTAACATTATATCAGGTACAACATGCAAAAAAAATGAAGGAAAACCTCAAAACTGAAAAAAACTAGTCTTTTTGCTCTCAAAATGCATGCTACAGCACTTGTTTTTTTCAAAATGACAACTTCTTCCTCACTTTAGGGTTTGGGAAGTCATTTATACTTCCTCCTAGGTCTTTTCCTCCCCTCCTAATTTTTTGCATCAGCCTCTTTATGTTTTAAAGAAAAAAACTCCAATTTCTAGCAAAGGACAACATTTTTTTCAAAAATTGCAAAATTGCAATAGAGCAACTTTTACAATTTTTCTTGCTTACATGCCTTTTTACACTTCCAACTTTTCAAATAGGTCACCCCTTAGCAATTTCATGCTAGATACCCTTTCCTAAGTTAGTTACTGATCACTTAAGCTACCCATTACCCCATGGTAAGGTATACCTTGCCTTTTAGGCCATTTTGCACTCTACCTAGGACATTTTGACTTCCTACACCCCAACTACCACACGTAGGTCCAATGACCCTCATTATTATTTACAAGAGCTCTCTTGGAGCACAAGAAAAAAAAAAGAAAAGGTTAGGGACCTATCTTTCAAGGTGCCCCTGGACCACCAACACCCCATTCTATGCTCCTTTCAAACACTTATAGTAAAGTTGGCAAGTAAAGTTGATATAGTAAATGGGAGACAGTTCACCATCTAGGAGAGTTGTAACAAAAGTTATAAAGGAATATCATATCATAGAATATTATAGGATTGAATGCTCCTCATAAGAAGGATATTTGGCAGAATGTGGTTTGGTAGCATACATAGGATGTGATTTTGGTGCAAGAAACTAAGATGACTAGAGATAAAGGGGAAATGCTTTCTTTCTTCAAAATGGAAATTGTTTGTTTGTAGGTGATATTTTCCTTTATAATATGTCATGTATGTTCAAGGAAAGGTGAAGTAACCTTTTTTTGAATTTGGAAGTGGTTGGAGAAGGCACTTTGAGAAAGCCCTAGTTTTGAGGGCATAAGACTGAGGGTTTGGTAGTTAGCCTATCGAATGCCCATGGATAGGTATATGGGTGTGAAAATATGTTGTTTTAGATCATGATAGAATATTACCATAGCCCGTATAGTGCCTTGGGTTAGAAATATTGAGAGTTTCTTTGTAAGTGAAGGGTAATTAGGCCTATTTTGTTGAATCCATAGTGTTGGATCAAACAGTTGGTCCAAAGGAACTAAAAATGAGATTGATATATGTTGTCATACTCCAATATTAGTATTTGTAACTATAATTTACTTGTATGGGGTTTGGGAGAAATTGGTGAAAATAAGGAATTACCTGATTCATAGCGATACTAAGATCAAGCCTAGATAATGTCCAAGTAAGGGGTTTTGAATAAACCTATTAAAGATATGCATTTAGACTATTGGAACAACCTTATTGAGATATTTTAAGACCTTAGAAAGAGTTGGGACAATCCAATAAATTTGGTAATCCAATTTGAACATTTGGAGGGACCCTTGTGGAGAATGGTAGGTATTTAGTTTAATGGTTTGAATCTATTCTTGAAACAAGTCATTTGTTGAATGTTTATTACTTCTTGGGGATCTAGTTTGACTCCTCAAATCATTAGTATCAAATCTAGTAGATCTATTGAGGGGTACAAAATTAGTTACTTGTGTTGTAGATTGTTATATTGAGAAGATACCTCCAAAAAATAAAATATAGAAGGAGATATAAGAGCTGATATAAGCTACTAAAATAATGGATAGAGAGTTGAGGAAACAAAGAGACTAAGATGCAATAAGGTAAAGGGAATTGAGACAAGTAAGCAAGTAAAATGCAACCATCTTGGAAATCTTGGAAGCTTTGGAAAGGATTCCTACGAGGGATGTGCATGAAGAACAAGAAAGTGATGCTTAAGCACTTGAGAATCCTCATGGAGAGGATGGAGGGGACTTAGATCTTGAAGAAAGAAGGATGATAAGATTGTTGAAGATATTTCAATGTGGTAGAAGAAAGACAAGTATCATGGCAAGATAGATAGTGAAGAGGTTTTGGGGTTGATAGATTCCCAAGAGAACTATTATAATTATGGAGATATAAGTGAAGTAAAATAAGGTAAAGCTATACAAAACATAGCTAAGAGGGACAACATTGACATGGTGGAGTAGTGTAATGGAAAAGAGGTTTTGTAAGGGTGGAACAAACATGCCCAAATGGTGAAGGATGTGCCTCTTCCATCAAATAATACAATCCAAAAATAGAGGATAAGGAATAACTTGAAAGAAAAGGAGATGGGTTTGATGACCTACATAGAGGAATTTCACAAGTTGAGCATAAGAGGTGGATTAGAGCATAAAGATGAAAATGTTTCAAGGTATCTTAATGGGCTCATATAAAACTTGCAAAATGGGATTACCTTGATTTTTCCTAAGATGCTTAGAGATAGTTTCAAATTGGCTATAAGTGCATAAGATATGGTCAATAGGAAGAAAGAGAGACAAGAAGGTGGTAGAGGAAATGCAAACAGAGGAAGGGGAAGAAAAACCAATAATATAGGAATAGGACAAGGAAGAAATGACAAGGGTAATGAACCTTTTTTTCTTATCAAAGAGGAGGCTATAGAGTTGGAGGAAGATTTTGTTTAGGTAGAGGAACATGGATGTTTACAAGAAGGGTAGGGAACACATCAATTAGGTGTCAATTAAATGATCAAGGTGAAAGGAAGATTAAGAAGAGGGTCAAGAAGTTAGAGCACATAGAGGTTCAGATCCTTATGTTTAACTAATTTTAGAGACTAAAGGATAAATGTTGATTTTTATAAGGGGAAAACAAAAAAAGTGAAACCAAAGCTATTAATTTTTAGAGCACAATATAAGAGTCAAGATAAGTTGTGAATGAAAAGAATTCATCTAGGTTCCAATGATAGTTTAGTTTCATATGAAATGGTGAACAATTTATATTTGGAATGGTCACCACACAATAGGCCGTATAGAGCATCACATGTAAGTAGTGATGATTTTCTTAAAAGATAGATGACTATGAGGTGACTATCCTAAATTGAATGACATCTCTAGGAATTGATTGGAATCAAGTTCTATATGATTGTGCTATACTTTAAACAAATGGAAGTTCTAAGCATTGTAAATTTGTTTCAAGTCATTAGAATGTGACTTCCCAGAAGTATGTACTTATAACTATTTTAAACTATGTCAAACTCTTCATGAAAGCTATGACCCAAATGCATCACCATTGTGTTGAATCTTCTAATATACATCTCCATTAAAATATGTTTGCTGGTGTAAACCTGTGAGGAATAGTTGGCCCCATTTCAGTTGTGTGTCAATATTAGGAATGTGACCAATTAATGCTACAAACCTTAGTATTGACATAATTTAACCATATTGTGGGTTGAATTCAATTGGGTTTGGAAATAAGTTATTATTAACATGTGTACAAACAACCATTACTTCATAAATCACTTCAACTCAATCATTACATTGTACAAACAACCTCATCATATGTCACTTGAACAAACTGATCATGTTACAATAGTATTAACCTCATGGAACACACATGGGATGAATATACATAATCAACTATTAACCCTTTCCAACACGCCAACTTTATGATAATAATGAGTCAAATTCCAACAAATTGGAATCATTAGAGAGAACTATATCTGTCACTGCCCCATTATCATTAGATCGAGACCTATTTTCCTTCTTACTTTTTGATGATTGTGATCCTCTGCAATTCCAAGCATAAGATGATTAGCATACAATGGTACTTGAACAAAGAACACTAATAAATATTGAGGATGTGAATTGATAATACCATTTCAAAGATGATTTTGGCATCTCACCCTTTATCACTTGTGCATCAACTTTATTAGCCCTCTGCTTTGGTGACCTGCAAATGAAGAATTAGCACAGTAAAAAATCTAAGATAAGATTAATCCACTAAGATTAACACACATGGGATGAATATTCATAATAAACTATTAACCCTTTCCAACATTCCAACTTTATGATAATAATGAGTCAAAGTCCAACAAATTGGAATCCTTAGAGAGAAGTATATCTGTCACTGCCCCATTATCATCAGATTGAGACCTATTTTCCTTCTTACTTTTTGATGATTGTGATCCTCTGTGATTCCAGGCATAAGATGATTAGCATACAATGGTACTTGAACAAAGAACACTAATATATATTGAGGATGTGAATTGATAATACCATTTCGTAGATGATTTTGGCATCTCACCCTTTATCACTTGTGTGTCAACTTTATTAGCGCTCTTCTTTGGTGACCTACAAATGAAGAATTAGCACAGTAAAAAATCTAAGATAAGATTAAAAAAAAGGGTCCTATTAAAGAATCTAATATAAATTCAAATAATGTATCTAGATTCTAAACAAGTAAAAACTAAATCTCATCACTTACACATCATAACAATACGGTCCACCTTAGTCATGTGATAGTCTTGGGGAAGAGGTTGTAACATTGTATTTGGATCCAATTGATCACTTTTTATCTCTCTCCCTCTCTCCCTATTCAATCTAATGAGCCAACTGGATCTGCTCGACATTTTAATGTCTCAAGTATTGGCTCATGGTCTGACTCGCAAACTTTCCAAAGAATGTGGTTTTCCACCATATTTTATCAAGTGGACATTTGATGCAACAAAAAGGTTTGAATAATGAAGAATCTTCCTCTCTATTTGCCAATCCTCGAATAATCACAAGTTAGGATTCTTCATAGGATATTGTTTAAGCCATGTGCCTATTACAACCACCACAATGACATGGTACTCTAAACCTTCACCATCTATAACTGAGTGATCCAATTTTTTTTTGGCTTCAACACAATGACACAAATAATAATCTATCCCTTCTTCATTGTCTTCAGGTGCAATAACAACAAAAACATGGTCTGCAGTGACAAATGTACAAAATGCGGTCATTAATTCAGAAAATACTTGGGTAAAAGTTATAAAGTTACACATTGAAATTAGAAAGATATATCACATTTTTGGGATGTGTCTAGTTAAAAAATTCATTAAAAAAAAAATATACATTATAAAATTACCCGAAAAATCTGGGATAAACTACATAGTGTTAAGTAACTTTTGACTAGAGCGATTAAAGAATTTCAAAAAAAAAGTTAAAATTTTAGGGGGGCCACACTTTGTACTATGTTATGTTTTTTTGGAATAAATAGTACCACTTTTTGTGGCCCCCTTTTTTGAGGACCTAAAACTAAACCATTTTGAAAAAAAATTAGTAGTTTAGAAACTAGATTCAAAGGACTATGACTTTTGTTTTTTTCATATCTTAAAATTTTGAGTGTAACTATCTTCAAATTCTTGTTGAAGTTCAAAATTTGTAGATTTCAAGAAAAAGGTGTCCACTTATACCCCCCTTTTGGTACCATAGCTTTGTGCACTTACCCCATAGAAGTGTGTCAACATTTTATCGCACACATCTTTGGCACCCACCATGGGGCAACCCACATTTACTTGTTGGTTTTGGACATTTTAAGATCTAACACCCTTGTACGAATTTGTTTGGAGACAAAAAATCCTAGATCTTAAAGATTTGATCATATCTCTCAAATGAATTGGTGTTTTGGCCTTATTTTCTTTTTGCAATTTGACGACACATCAAAGAAGCTTTAGTGAAATTTTTAGATTTTTTGAGGTATTTTCTATTTTTTATAAATTTTTCTTGATTTTCATGAAAAGTCATTTTAGGGCACAAATTAGCACATTTTTCAAAAAAATTTACATTTTTAGAAAGATCTCTGAATTCTAAATAGGGTTGGTTCTTTGTGTTTTGATTTTAGAGATCATATTAAAGCTCAATAGTTCAATTTGCAAAAAATGATCTATTTTGACAAAATGATTCCCTAGGGCACAAATGAAAAGATATTTTAAAAATTCTAACATTTTTGGAAAGCTCTCTAATTTTTGATATGGGTCTCTTTTTTGCATTTAGGGTTTTGGATCCAAATTTATATCATATAGGTCCAATCTTGATGATTAGGTAAAAAATAATTATTAAAAAGGGGCAGTTAATGAATAGCTTGCATTTAATTTTCACAATGGATCAATGCATGTTGTGATCTTTCATTTGGGTTATTTTCTAATTATTATCACTCTTAAAAATTAGATTTTCAAATCTAACCCTAGTTTTGCATAAGTTGGATATATATTGCATATTTTGTGTTTGCTTGTTTTGCTTGTTGCTTTGTTCATTGTGAGTGAGTGTTCAAGCGTAAAAAAAAGGTACAATAGAGAAAAGACACGTTGGAAGGATTATTAGGTATTTTTTTGGATCTCTATAACATTTGAATTTGGAACTAAAATGAACATCTCATGTGTTTGGCTTGAGTACTTTTACATGCTTTCATAGATTCAAACTTTATTTGGTGCTCTAAAATTGGATCTAGATTTTCTTTCATGCATCTATGTTTCACAAAGTAATTAGGCCCTATGAACACTATTTGGGAGATCTTTACAAACTGAGCTTCATTTGCTTGCTTTACACGTGAAGCTCTTCTTGATGACAGATCCCCTTGTAGTTGGGGAAGGATATTTGTTATTATCTCACTATTCTGCTTGGATTTGTTCTTAACATCCATTAGTACTTTCTCTTTTGAGATTTATGGTGTTTGTTATTGGATTTTACAAAATATTGGTGAGGTGATTTTGAATTAGCATGTGAAAGAATCTTGTTTGCTATGTTTGGGTAAGGTGAAGAGGCTAGAGGAGTATGCTCTGTTCCATTTTGGGTACATCAAAAATTTGGAACACTTGAATCCAAACCAAGTCCCTATATGGTACAACTTTATGAGTCTTCCTTGATTATAGAGGGTTAACTGTAGTGGACATTCCCTTTATTGGGTCAACCACATGGACATAACCTCAAGCGGTAATAGCCATTTTTGACAAGGTAGTAGCAACACCACTATATAAATGTCCTTGTGGGGAAAATCCTCATAGGTGTAGTCTTTTGTTGGGCTATCAAATTTCCTCAGTATCTTTGATTGATTACATTTTTGAAATATGTCAAAACCCTAGTGCCCCAGGATTAGATTTTGCCCACTCTAGATTGCAAAATTTATAGAGTTGAACATTACTAAGAAACATAGTGCTGCCAAATTTTCTTTTCTAGGACTATGTGCGTGATTGAAAAATATTTTGAGAACATACACAGTAGTGTCTTACAGATTAGATTGATACTACAACACTATTCTTGTTCATGTGCAAGGGTGCTTTGTCCCTTGCTCATTGTTTGAATACATTTGCTTGAAATCCCTAATTGTTGTCTTGTGTGCCTAGTTCATGATTAAAAATCTCCTAGTTAGATATTTAAAATGAACAAAATCTAAGTTCCTAAGTCAAGACTTTACGATCAAACTACTTTGTTGTCCTATTATTTCCAATCTCCCTAGGTTGATCTGCTTTAGATTAGGCTAGATACCCCATCATTAGAAGCTTGTTTACACCTTGGGTTATTGTGCTTTGACCTCTTGAATTATAAGTAATCATTGATTTTACAAGTGACTTTGTTTGGAGTTGGTGAGTTAGAGACCATCCTTGTTGAGAAAGATATACCTTGGATTCTTTGATATTATGCTTGGAGAATCTTATTAATCTCTTGTCCATCCACTTTCATCAAAATTCAATTTTAATTAATTAAAATTTGGGTAAATCATCCTTCTGGTCCATATGTGCTAGGGTACTCACTCAAAGTTGTGGGCAGTTCTATGACAATGTTGGTTTATGCCTATTGCAAAATTCTGTCTTATTATCTCTTTCTTGGACAAGTGAGTGCTTTTACTATTCTAGTTTGGTACCAACATTTCTTAGGGTTATCCTATCAACTAGTACCTTTTCTTTCATGTCGGTTACACCAAGATATCAAGTAGATCAAGGAAAGTGACCTCAAGTTGTCTTTAAATAGTTACCTTTAGTACAAACTTGTCAAAGACGTAAGGGAAAAGAACCTATGTTTGCTGAATCACCAGAGAGTATTCCAAGAGCTTTGTTTGACCTTAATGGTGATCTTATTGAGTTGAGTACACCCTTAGCATCACCTCATTCAGATAGGATATGAGTTTTACAAGATCTCCACACAAGAAGAATCAAAGTAATGAGTATTATGTTGACCTTTTGAGCGGTGATCCCACTCGTGGAAGTAGACCAACCTCACCCCTTTTTGAGGATAGGTATTTGGATGCACATCAAAGGGATGAGAAAAGTAAACATTATGCCTATCAAGAAGAGGAATCCCAACATGATGATCAAATTAGTGAGCCTTCTAGTGCTCGTGTGAATGCAACATTTACTGGTAACTAGTTTAGACAATCAAGATTGTGTATGCCACTCATGACACCTTTGGGTTATGCGAATGATAGACTTAAAACACTTGAGTGTAAGAAGAAAGACCTTCTAGAGGAACAAGCTAAGAAGGAAGAACAATTAAAATGCCTAGAGGAAGAAAGGCAAGTTATGATTGAGATTGAAAGAAAAGCCTGTCAAGAAGCACAAGATCTTCTCATGGCTCAATAACTTGACAATGAATTCAACAATGTGCACATTGGTGGTGGAAACAACTCTCCTCCACTCACTCCTTCCAAGAGTCCATGAAATGGAAAACATTGGAGAACACCTTCACCATCCCCTAGTCCTAGAGGAAGGAGAACTTCAAGGCATGATGATTATAGGAGACCAACACCTCCTAGAGTTTTAAGACAATCTTCACAACATGCTCGTCATGGTTCACAGTATGGTGGTAGTTTGAACGTTGACTATAATTCTTATGATTTCATGTGCAACAAGATCCACAATTTCAACAATATGTAGAAGCATATATGGAACAAAATAGAGATGCATGCTTACAACATTTAGCCAACAAAGGTGCTAAGGTCCCTTACAACTTTGATATAGAAAAAAAGATTCAAAAGGATGCTCCTTCTATGGAAGAAGAATTTAAGAAAATGAGAAAGAAAATGGTGCAAATGGAAGCATCGAAGAGTTCATTTTCACTTGATTTAGTTTTTCCTAATCCTTTTGATTAGAGTGTTGACATGAAGGAGTTTCCTAGGAAAATTGAGATCTCCTAATATGACAAGTATGATGAAAATGGGGATCCAAATGATCATGTGCATCAATTTTACACCATGAGTTTTGAATTTCATCATGAAGACTCATACCTTATGAGATTGTTTCCAAGGAGTCTTAGGGGTCAGGCAATGGAATGGTTCACCAATATCACTCCCCCTGTTAAGATGTTCCTTGAGTTAATTTAGAGATTTTTTCAACACTTTGCATACAATATTTCACGATCTGTTTCATTATTGGGTTTATGTCACACAAAGCAAAATCAAGGAGAATACTTTGCCACTTTCTTATAGAGATGGAGACAACAGTGCTCTCATTATTCTAGGACTATCCCTAGTAAAGAAAAGATTGAAATCCTCATTAGTGACATGGTTCCCAAGATGAAGTATGAAGTTAAGAAGATGGTCTTTGAGTCTTTTGATGCCATGATTGAAACCACATTTAGAATTGAGGATGTTTTGAAAGAGCAACATATTTTGACTAAGAATGGAAACAACAATAGTGGTCAGAATAACAACAACAATAACAAGGATAAGGGAAAGAACATGTATTGGAGTAAGAACAAATAAGTGGTTAATGATGGAGTTGTGGATTCCTCTAAGCCTAAAGATCGATTTGTTCTCCATTTGGCTAGTGCCAATCAACAAAGTAACAAACCAAGATATCAAGAAAGGCCTAAAGGAGAGAAACACAATTTTACACAATTGGGTGAATCATATGAAGAAATATTCATGAAGCTCCTTGCTTTTAATCTGGTGCACCCTTATGATGCCACAAAGTTCTGCATACCTAAAGTTAAGCCATATTGGTGGGATGAGAAGGCCTATTGCAAACTTCACAACGGTATTGGACATGATATTAAGAACTGTGGTAGATTTAAGCATGTTGTTCAAGATCTTATTGAGAATGGAAAACTTGAGATAGACGGATTAAATACCAATGCTGATCACACAACCTTCAAAGAGCCTTTGCTCAAGTATGAGAAAGGGGAAGCTTCCCAACTCAAGAATGGTAAGGCTGCAACCAATTACACTTATGCAAATGCAAAAAATGTTGTTAATATGGTTGCGATTGTAGAAGAAAGTGTCAACATGATGGAAGATAAAGATCCCCATGGTCATGATTTGAATATGAGCTCTGCTATCCATGGTAACAAACCTATTTTGATGCTAAGGGGTGCTTACTCTAAAGAGTCATCTCAAGGTCCCCTTTTCATTAGAGGACCCAATTCAAGCTGTTCAAGTAAACCTAAGCAAGTGTCCTCCCAAAATCTCAATGTTGTTACATGAAGTCAAGGTACCCTTATCATCAAAGGACCTAGTTCAAGCCAATAAAGTAAGCCAAAACAAGTGCAATCCAAGAATGTTTCGTTAGAACTAGTGGTTAATCCTAAGGCAAATTATACTTTTTTTGATCGATTGCAAAGAACCCCCACTCAAATTTCAATCTTTGAGCTTTTGGAGTTGTCTCCGAGACACAAGCAAGTCCTTGAGGATGCTTTGTGCATGGCAAACATCCCTAACAATTTATACATTGATCAATTCCAAAACATGGTTAATCATATTGCTAGCCCTCATTACCTTTCCTTTTTAGAGGAAGATGATAAGTCTTTGAGCCATCCACACAATCTTGCCCTTTATATTGAGGTCATGATCCATAAAACTCATGTCAGGTGCATGTTGATAAATGGGGTTGCTGTGCTTAATATTTGTTCTTTGAGTCTCTTATAGACATTGGGTTATTTTGAACAAGTTATTGATACTAGAAGAAATATTACTATCAAAGCCTATGAAGAAGTAGAGAGAAGTTCAAAGGGGTTGGCCGTCCTTCCTGTTAGGATTGGCCCTATTGAAAAATATGTTTTATTCCAAATAGTTGACACTAGACCCCTTGTGTACAACATTTTAATTGATAGACCATGGATTCATGATATGCAAGTAGTGCTGGCTGCCTATCATCTGTGTGTTAAGTTTCCTTACAACAAAACAAAGATTTGTATTCTCAAGGATAACACTTTGTCTATTAACTTGATTTCAGCAAGTACTCATATTCCTCTCAATAGAGAAGCAAATGATTTTAATGCAATTTTAGCTGATTTCAAAGACAAGTTTATGATGCAGGAGCATCCAAAGGTATAAGGGCAATCCTGTGTCACCCAAAAAAATATACTTAGACTTAGTTTCTATTTCATGTGTTTTCATTTTTGGATACCAATTTGGGTCAAATAAAGGTTCCAACTCTCACAATTCCAATATCAATGTGTTTGAAAATCCTGAAAAAATAGGAGCATGTAATTGGGCCATCATTTTGGTAAACTAGAAGGCATGAATTGGCCAAATGAATGTAATCATGATTTAGAGCATTCCAAAAAAAGAATCAGGTCAATAGGCCCCACGGTTTGAAAGTTATTACAGTTTTTCGGGTTTTGGAGACCTCCTAAGAATGCTTCAAAGTCAGGTTAGGGGCATTAAATGACCTCAAAAAGGGTCAAAAAATGGGGGACAAGCAAATCTGGTCCATAGGGCTATAGAGCGCTTCGAGAGCTTTCTAAAAATGTAAACGGTTCGTCAATCGGAGCTACGGTTCAAAAGTTATGCCTCCCGGATGTTCGATTACCATTTTTGGATTCTTCTAGATTTGCACCGACTTCTATCACAGCTTCCGAAACCTTCTATTTGGTCAGTGGGTGCCTACTAGCACTTTCTAGAATGTACTCCTAGTCCTTAACCCTCCGGGGTCTATTTAAGGAGATTTTTGGCATTGTAAAAGGCAGTTCGGAGTGGAGTTTGAGAGGAGGTACTGAAAGGAGAAATTATCTCCAGATTTATGCTATTGTAAGCCCTTAGGGCATGTTTTGAAGTTTATTTTCCTGTATTGTTTATACTAGCTTATTTTCTCAGTTAATATAATTTTCCCCTTTTTTGTTGTGTCCATTTTGTTCTTGGATTGTGTACCCATCAGTTTAAGTCCATAGACCTTGGCATGGGGGGATATCAACTTAAATCCCTCACAACATTACTAGTTTCACCTAGGTATAATGGGAAACCTTCACAAGAGATGAAACCTTCCTCTTTAGCTATGACATTATTTGACACATTTGTACAGTCATCAGTACTTATTCAAGATGAGAAAGAAGATGTGGCTGTTAGAGATTGGATTTATAGAGAAGAGAAGTATATACACAATGAGAATTTCACTCCTTCTCCTAATGCTTATGGAAGAGGGTATGATCTTGTCAAGAAAATGGGCTATCCTTGACATGGTCCTCTTAGTAATAGATTGGATGCTAGAGTTGAACCTCTTGATCATGGTCTTTTTGGACACAAGTATAAGAAGCCAATTGGCCTAGAACATGTGAATCATAGTAAGAATGTTGGTCCTATCCTTGATAAGTTAGATAGTGAAGAAGAGATTGCATATATGCCTAATTTGAAAAATTAGCAAGACATGTGTGCAGATTTGGTCCATTGCACTAATCTCCTTTGGGGAGATTCAAATAGTTCATCCACTCATGAGATAGTTGCAAATTTAGAACATGAGGGTGTGACCCTTAATGACATTGAGGCATCAAGTCTAGGCATCCAAAGCCTTCATGGTGTAATAATCCTAGTCAACATTCAAAAATAGATTCACACGACTATGAATGGGACTCTTTCTCAGAACCTTCCATAGTTGATATGGACGTTGATGTTCTTCATACATATAGCTCTTAACCCAAGTTACTCAATGAGTCATGCGTAGGACTAGAGGATTTGAACGCACATGTTGCCTTAGTAGATGATTCTTCACTTGTGAGGATGAATCCTAATTTGGGTAGTTTGGGAAGTTACTTGATGGACTCTAAATCTTTAGTCACCAAAGATATCATTCATATTCACAACCTTGAACCGGTCATTAATTTACCCCTTTTTTATCTTGACCTAATTGATTGGTCCCAACACAATCAAGAACCTAAGCTCTTAACATTTCAAAACGACTATGAAATAGCCTATTATTTGAATGCCACTGAACTTATAGTCTCTTCCACCAGTTAACCAACTACTAGTATGACAGAACTAGACATCAATTACCTCAGTCACAAACTAAAGAGAAAAGAAAAGAAAAAGAATAGGAGTTCTGATCACAAAAACCACTACAAGAAAATGGTTGATTCCTTGAGACTACTTCACATTCATCTCATTTTAGCAAATCCTTCAAGTAGAAAATAAAGTAGTTGATGCTATGGCTACACTTGCTTCACTTTTTCAATTAAAGCAACATGAATCAAGATTTGAATTCCTGGTGGAAGAGCTACATCATCCTATCTATGATTCCCAAGAAAATCATGTCATTTGTACAATTGTTGGTCATGAGTCATCCTATTATGGTGCTATTTACTCATACCTTCTTGATGGAATTATACCTAAAACCTTTAACTGATCTGAATGCAAAAACTTTATTCAAAATGCCTCTTGTCATTCCCTTATCTATGGTGATTTGTATAGGAGGGGTCTAGATGGAACACTTCTTAGATGTTTAGAAAAGGAAGAATTTGATCAACCGTTAGTTGACATCCATGAGGGTATCTATGGGGGACATTTTAATGGTATTTCCATGGCTTGAAGGTTGCTTAGGGCATGGTACTATTGGCCCACAATGGAAACTGATATAGTAACTTTTTCAAAGTCATGTGAAAAGTGTCAAAAATATGGTAACTTGATACATGCTTTAGGTAGGCAGCTCATTCCTTCTATTTCTCATTGGCCATTTCAACACTAGGCCTTTGATCTTGTTGGGTAGATTCATCCCAACTCATCATGTGGACACAAGTTTATTATTACTACTACTTATTATTTCACTAAATGGGTAGAAGTTGTCCCACTTTCTATTGCCTCAAGCAAGACAATTTCTCTATTTATTTTGAATCATATTATCTGTAGATATGGAGTGCCTTTTAAGATTATCACTGACAACAAAGGTGAGTTTAAAAATAAGGACCTTAAGCAACTCTGTAAGAAATTCAAGATAAAAAAACATTGCTCCTCTATTTACTTCCTGCAAGGAAATGGTCAAGCATAAGCATCAAATAAAACCATTCTTAAAATCTTGCATAAAACAATTCATGAGAATGGTAGAGATTGATACTTATAGATAAATCTAGCTTTTTGGGCCTATAGAATGAGTATTCACACTCTCATTGGGGCTACTCTTTTTGCCCTTACATATGGTGCTGAAGTAGTATTACCTTTAGAGATTGAGATTCCTTCACTTAGAGTTTCTCTCAAAGGTCTAGTTATAGATGAAGATTATCACACCATGAGACTTCAAGAGTTAGAACTTCTAGATGAGAAGTGTCAAGCATAATTTGACCATATAAGGGTCTATCAAAAGCACATGTCAAAGCATTCAAAAAAAAAGGGTTCACCCTAGAGAATTCCAGGTGGGAGATCTTGTCCTATGTATGAATCCTAAGAATCAACAAAATAGAGATCAAAAGGGTAAGTTTGAACCTAATTGGCTTGGACCTTACATTATTACAATAGCTTTTGGGTTTGGTGTCTATTTACTATCTACAACAGAGGGAGAGAAGCACTCTGATCCTATCAATGTCTTGCACATGAAGAAGTTCTACCCATGATGCCCGTTCTGTTTGGGGCATTGTATATTATTTGTATATATTTATTGATCCTGAAAAATACAAAAAAATCATATATTTCAAAAATCCAAAAAAAAAGAGATATTGTGAAAATTCTAAAAATAAGAAAATGTCCTAAAAAATGATCATCTTAGTGCAAACCTAGCAATAGGTGCTTTGATGTATCTCCAAATTTTTTTATATATTCCAAAAATTACAAAAGATATCAAAAAAATAAAAAATAAAAAAAAAATTAGAAAAAGTCCCTTGGTGAAAACCTAGAAATAGGTGCCTTGGTAGCAAAAATACAATTTTTTTTTTGAAAAATCCAAGTGGTGAAAACCTAGAAATAGGTGCTACTTGAGGCCTTTGCACACCTGTTTCTTAGCATGCATCCTTGACAGTTATCCTTTCTCCATCATTCCTTGTCCGTGTTGCCCTGATTTGGAATTGGTCTTTGTCTAGGGGGCATAACTGTGTTAGCTTCAGTCTCTTAGATGCGTTAGTCTTTAGGACACCTCACAAATGGTGTTTTTCAACACCAACTCAATTGTATTTTTCAATACAACCCTTGACATCGAGTTTTTTTCAACACTTATTGGTTTTCCCTTATCCAATTTTTGTTAGAAATGCTTTATAATAATTTTCAAGGGGGGGGGGGGGGGGTGTTGAATCAATTATTCAAAGTCCAAATGTCTTGATAAAAACTTTTCACTAAGTATAATGATTCCAATTAAACTAATCATGCATCCAAGCTAAACTTTCTACTTAGCAAGTTACTAGAAATCAACATGTAAGAATAAGACATGAAAGATCAACACATAACACGGTGATTTACGTAGAAACCCAATTTGGAAAAAACCACCACTAACATACTACTCAATTCTCACTCTTCTAAAGTGATGCCCTGTGAAAGGCCTACCCTGTTAAAGGCTAGAACACACTATTAAATGTGACCTGGTTAAAGGATTTCAACCACCCTGTTAGAAGTGGGCTTGGTTAAAGGACTTTAGAACATTCACTTGAATGCCACCCTGTTAAAGGATTTACAAATGGCTATTAAACCAACCTAAGTCCATTGGATTTTACCCTAACTGATACAATTGCAATAGAGTAACAATGAGGGCTTTTGACTTGATACAACTCACAACTTAACTTGTAGTTTTTAGATCTCAATTTAGCTCACAAATTTTCTTGGTTTTCAGTCTCTACAACTTTGATAGCTTGTCCTCCTTTCAAGTTTTATCTCCTTGAGTCTCCATGCTCAATGTACTAGTGCAATCACCTCTGTGGTCACCTATCAAAGTAGAGTCTCTATACTTTGTTCCTTGCTCTCGATGCCTTCGCCTTGACATCCAACCAACCACTCAACTTGGTAACTCTTGCTTCTTGACCTGTAACTCCTTAAATAGAAGTCTGGAATACTTTTCCGACTCTTAATCTTCCCACTTTTAATTTTAGTTCGAATGGATTAGGTAGGATTGAATAAATCTACCCCTTATCTTGTTTCTCCTAGAAACATAATGAAGAATCCTCCTATATTCACCCAAAAATGATTTACCTAAAATTTTTTGCCACCAGCTCATCATCCTTATCTTTCATCTAGTTCACAAAATTCAAAGTAACAAACTTTGTTAGCTTAGATCTGGCAAATCTTTAACTTTTCAAATAATGTAGAAGCTCGACACTATTGAATTTTTGATGCTCGACACATATTGTGTTACTCAGCACCAACTATGTTTTTCTGATGCTCGACACCTATTACCTACTCGACACCTGAACTTTCTCAGCTTCTTCTATTTCACTCAACACACACTAGATTTTGCATTTTCTCAACACTAACTAAAAATTTGCACGATAAGAACTAGCTTGCTCAACACTCACTAATGAATTTAGTCAAGCTTTGCAGATAGCTTTGTTACAACTTATCATTCTAGAGTTTCTAAGTGTGGCCAACCTCTATATCTTCAAGTGTATTATTAATACATCATTTTACCATTGTCTTAACTAATCTTTGTACTTCATTACAAAACCATAACTCAACCTTTCCCTTAGGTGCTTTTGTTACATCTTATTGATTAAATCCTCTTCATCAATCAACTAAGTGATAGTACTTGGATCTTACAAGCAATTGTCATTCCAACAAATAACAGTTTTGACATCAGTGACAAAACAATGATTGAAAATATTCTTTGTCAACAATCCTCCTCAAAAATCTCCTTCTTTGATAGTGATCTTTTCAATTTGATTTCAACAATCTCCCTCTTTGGCATTGATGAAAAACCAAACTGATCAACCAAGTTATCAAAATGCTAACTAGGTTAAAACAGTAAGTCAAATGCCAAAAAGAAATTTGTTACCATTGCTATTTTCATTAGTTTTCATATCTCCCTCTTTGCTCATACATTGTCTTATCATTTTGTTCTACTCCCTCTCTGATCTGCCATCTTGATTTCTTTGCTTCTGCTTCTCCCTCTTAACTGCCATTTCCTACTCCTTCCTTTCTGCTATTCTTCTACTATTTCTTCCTCTACATGTTTGATCAGTTTTTGTATGACTCCCTCTTTTCTATAGCTTACCACTTTGATCAATTTTTCTCTTCCTCTTAGCTGCTATTTCTTTCTTTACACATTTGATTTTGTAGATTTGATTAGTTTCTGCTATTTCTCCCTCTTTGAAAACAAAACCAAAGACATACTATTTTAGCATCTAGACATGAGAGTGTAGCATTTATAGGAACTCAAATTTCTCCCTCTATCACCTTGCTTGTGACTAATTTGGAATTTCAATTTACTTCAGGCAATACCTAAAGTAAATATCCTCTGCATCAATTTATAAGATTTCAACAATCAACTCATTTGATGTAGGGCAATCTTGCTATAGCTCAAGTAGCCTCGGATAGGGATATCACCCCTAACTTACCTCTAAGATATTCGAATGCATATTTAGGTAATGGTTTTGTGAAGATGTCAGCAATTTGTTCCTTTGAGTTAACATATTCCATCTTCACTTGTTTGTCTTCCACCAATTCTCTTACATAGTGATACTTAATTGCAATGTGCTTTGTTTTAGCATGCATCACATGATTCTTTGATATGTTGATGGAACTTGTGTTATCAAAATAGAGTATCATAGGTTCAGTCATCTCTTCCTTCATACCTTGCAACATATGTTTGATCCATACAGTATTGGTGCAGTTGATAGCAACAAAAACATACTCAACTTCAGCTATGGACTATGAGGTACAACTTTTCTTTTTGCTATCCAAATGACTAATATTTTTCCTAAGAAAAGTGCTCCTCTATTGGTGCTTTTTCTATCATCAATATTACCTCCCCAATCTGCATCAGTGTAGGCTTTCAACTCAAACTTTTCACTCTTCTTGTAGTATAAGCCAAAGTCATCTATTCCTTTTAGGTACCTTATTATTCTTTTTACTACCATCAGGTGATTTTCTCTTGTATTTGCATAAAATCTTGCCACTATTCCAATAGCTAATGCAATGTTTGATCTGATATGCACAACATACTGGAACTTTCCAATCATTGATCTCTACATTGTTTGATTTACTTCAGCTGACTCATCATTCTTGGATAACTTATGTCTTATTACCATTGGTGTACTAACTAGTTTTGAATCCTCTAAGCCAAATGTCTTGAGTATCTCCTTGATATATTTTGATTGAGTCACAAATATGCCATGTTTCAGTTGATGTACTTGCAATCCAACAAAGAATTTGATTTCTCCAAACATTGACATCTCAAACTCCTGTTTCATCTGATCAATAAAATCTTTGTATAGTTCATATTTTCCTCCAAATGTTATATTATCAACAAAAATTTTAGATATCAAAATGTCTTTATCTTTTTCTACCTTGATATACAAATTGTTTTTGTCATTAGTTCTCTCAAATCCAATTTGTTAACTCTCTCATACTATGCTCTAGGTGCTTGTTTCAAACCATAGAGTGCTTTATGTAATTTTCAAACCATATCCTTGTTGTTGTCATCAACAAATCCCTCTAGTTGTTCTATGTAGACTTTCTCTTCCAGTATATCATTTAGAAAAGTAGACTTCACATCCATTTGGTAAACTTTGAAACCTTTGTAAGCAACATATGCAAGTAGTGTTCTTACTTCTTCCATCCTTAAAATAGAGGTAAATGTTTCCCTATAGTCTAGTCCTTCTTTTTGTGCATAACCTTTGCAGACTAGTCTGGCCTTATTTCTTGTGTTCTCACCATTCTCATCTAGGTTGTTCCTAAATACCCACTTGGTACAAATCACATTCTTATTAGCTAGTCTTGGAACTAAGGTCCATTTTTATTTTTCTCTATCTACTCAATCTCTTCTTCCATAGCTTTACACAAATTGCCATCTTGTAGTGCATCTTTCACTATTTTGGGTTCAATTTTTCTCGGCAGACATAATTCATTCCTTAGTCTATTTCTTATCATTAGTCTGGCTTCCTTGTCACCAATGATTTTTTTAGTAGGGTGATGTCTTCTCACATACTTGGATAGTCTTGGTTCTATCCTTCTTTCAATGTTTAGTCTTTTAGCTTCAGAGTCGCTGTGCACATCTCTTTTTGGTATTTCAACATCTCTTTCATGTATACTAATTTTAGAATTAGAATGTGCATTTTCTTCATTCTACAACTCAGCTTTTGAATGTAGCTCGGTATTCACTGGTTGTGACTCGACTAATACTAAAACTTGTTATTGATTCCCAACTTGATTGGCAACTTCTTCTTTAGTAGGTATTTCTTCATAAAAGTACCCAAAGGTTCTGTACTCTTCTGGTTTCTTATTTTCATCAACTTGAACTTCTACATGTTCATTAAAATTTACATTGCACTATCCACAATTTTATTAGTGTTAGTATTCAAACACTTATATGCTTTACGTCTAGTGGAGTATCTAAGGAATATGCCTTCATCACTCTTTGAATCAAACTTTCCATTTCTAGTATCTTTAAGAATATAGCATCTACAACCAAATACTTTGAAATGTTTTACATTGGGTGAGTGACTATACCATAATTCAAAAGATGTTGCATTTGTACCTTTCTTGACTTGTACTCGATTCAAAGTGTAGATAGCTATACTTACAGCTTTTTTCTAGTACTTTAGTGCAACATTTTTCTCCATCGTTAATGTTCTGGCACAATCTATCATTGATCTATTCCTCCTTTCTGCAATGCCATTCTATGGGGGAGTTCTAGGTGCTGATGTTTGTCTTTTAATTCCTTTGTCATTGTAAAATGTCTCAAATTCTTTTGATGTGAACTCTCCTCCTCTGTCTGATCTTAGGCACTTTAGATTCTTCGTTGTTTCCTTCTCAACTCTGGCCAAATACCACTTAAAAATTTGAAATGCATCAGATTTTTTCTTTAAGAACATGGCAGTCGTCATCCTAGAGTAGTCATCCACAAACAACATTATGTATCTGTCTCCTTTGTAGCTTTGCACTTCTATTGGGCCACATTAATCCATATGGACTAACTCCAATACTTCTTTGGAAGTGTAGGCTTTGCTTTTGAAACTTGACTTGGTCATCTTTCCTAGCTGACACTATTTTTACATTGTATTTTCAAGCTTCTTTAGTTTAGGAAAACCTCTGACTTTCTTCATTTTTTTGATGCTAATCAGATTATCAAAGTTGATAGGACATAGCCTTTTATGCCATAGCTAGATGTCATCAAGTTTTACAATAAGATAGGTTGCATCTTCCATATCTAGGTAAAATAGATTACTCCTAGTTTGGTCTCCTTTTCCTATTAGATTTTCATCAGTGTCATAGATTTTGGTAGTTTTGTTTCCAAACTCTACTTTGCAACTTACATTACTTAACTATGACACACTTAGCAGATTATAGTTCAATCCTTCAACATAATATGCATTATCACATGAAATTTTATTTGTAAGCTTAATGGAACCTTTTTCTTTGATTAGACACGGAGCATCATTTCCAAATCTAACACTATTTCCATCATACTAAGTTAAGGTAGCACACTTACTTTTGTCTCTTGTCATGTGATGTGAGCATCCACTATCTATGATCCACCTATCATTTTTGTTCACACAAGTTACTAGTGCTATTGCCTCATCTTCATCTGACTCATCCTTCATGGCTACATAGACTTACTCATCATCATTTTCATCAGAATCCTCTTCTTCAAAAATGTAGCACTTTTTGCCTTTATCTCTTTAATCTCTGCTATCATCTTCTCTTATGTTCTTGTTCTTGTTGCCTTCTCTATAATTCTTCTTCTGTGTGCATCTTGTAGCAATATGTCCTACTTCATTGCAATTAAAACAAATGATAGGAAACTTACCTTTGAATTTACCTTTTCCTCTATGAAATATTCTAGCCAACAATGCTTCTAGTTGTTCCACAACTTCTTCATCTGTGCTGCTATCACTGGATGCATATTTTGTCTTTCTTTTCTTCTTTTTTGGTCTGACCTCCTTAGTATCTTTCATTAATAGCTTGGCTTTGAAAGTAGATTCAAGATTCTTAGGTCTATAGTTATTAAAGTTGGATAACTCAAATGTAGTAAGTCTTCCCACTATACCTTCAAGAGTTAGCTTGTTTCCTGGTACACATCTTAACTCTTGGATAGCTGAAACTCTAATAGCATAGATGGGGAGCAAGGTCCTTAAGAATTTTCTATTAATAGTATCATCATCTAAATGACCACCCTAATTTTTTATTGCACTTACTATTTCTTTTATTCTTGAGGCATATTGAGCAATGTTATCACTTTCCTCCATTCTCATTTATCAAACTTTCCTCTAAGGCTTTCTCTTTTTGTTCTTTGGACATCCTGATCTCCTCCAAAAATATCTGTCAAGGCTTTCCACATCTTGAATGCAGAATCACATCCCTTGATGCCATAAAATTCAACATAGTTGAGGTTAGAGGTAATCTCCAACATTACCTAATTATGCTTCTTCCTTTTATTTAAATCTTCTTTAGTAGGGATTCCAGCTAGATCAACATGTTCCACTTTGATTGAGGTTTTTGCATGATCACCTATTGATCCAAGGTGTAGCTTCATTAAAATTTTCCATGCAGTGAAGTTATCTTTGTTGAGCTTAGGAACTTCTCTTTTGGACATCTTGATCTTCCTACTTCCAGTACCTTTAAACTAAATCAACAGATGGCTTTGATACCAATTGTTAGAAATGCTTTAGAATAACTAAGAGGGGGGGGTGAATCAGTTATTCAAGGTCAAAATTTTTTGATAAAACTTTTTCACAAAGTATAGTGAGTCCACTTAAACTATTCATGCATCCAAGCTAAACTTTCTACATAGCAAGTTACTGAAAATCAATATGCAAGAATAAGACATGAAAGATCAACATATAACATAGTGATTTATGTAGAAACCCAATTTGAAAAAACCACCAGTAACATGCTACTCAATTCTCACTCTTCTAAAGTGATGCCCTATGAAAGGCCTGCCCTGTTAAAGGCTACAACACACTGCTAAATGTGATCAGGTTAAAGGATTTCAACCACCATGTTAGAAGTGGGCATAATATTTCAAGCTTGATGATTCTATTATCTTTCTTCTTACATCAAAAACTTTATCTTTTGTTTGATTTGATCAATTTGATCAATTTGTTGTTTCTCCTTTATCTCATTTCAATTTCGATCATGAGGGGGCAGTACTTATCAAACTTCAATACTTGATTTAGTTTTATCAATTTTATCCTTGACTTTTTAAATGCAAAATTTATTTGTATTCTTTGTCCTGATGTGTTCTCGAATCGACCACACATCTGGGTTGTTTTGTGATCTTGAATCGACCTCACACTTCAATTTCTTTCTTTGACTACATGTGTTCCTGAGTTGACCAAACATTAGTCAAAGAGGGGCAAATGTATGCACCCTAAAATTGCCACCCAAATCATGGCCCCCTATTATTCAATTTATCAAATTTCTTGAATCAAAGGTTTGCAATATTTTTTTAAATCAATTCAAATCAATTTCCTTGATCAAATTCTATTATTTCAATATTTTCTAAGGTTGATCATTTTATCCTAAGTCTTATTTAATTAAAAGAAAATCTACCTTTTAATTAAATAAAATAAGTCCCCATTTAATTAAAAGAAAACCCCTCTTTTAATTAAATAATTCATCCACATTTAATTAATTAAGAGAAAACTGCCTTTTTACTTTAATTAAATATTTCCTATTTAATTAAAAGAACTTGCTCCTTTTTAATTAAATAAATCCCAACTTAAAGAGAAAATAAAAAAAATAAAAAATAAAAATCCCTCTACATTTAAATGCACATATTTCTAAGTGGGATTCCATTTAATTCTTTTCGTATTTTCTCATTGGTGGATCTTTATTTCAGGCATATTATTCTTTCTCCACCCTTGATTAAATATTTTTGCCTCTTAATCTTAATCATCCAATCTTCTTTATAAGAGAGAACCCTCTCCTCATTTTACATACACACACTCTATGCTATTGTTATGCTGCAGGTTTGGAGAGCAATTTTTGAAGGAGTTTGAATACTAAAGCTTTTTGTGAATTTTTTTTTATCTTCTAGTCTTTTTCTCTTATGCATCCATGGCTTCCATTATCATATCTCAACTATACATTTTCATATTAGCTTGGATCTTGCTTTTATATATTAAATCTTGCATTGATAGATTAGATCTTGCTTTCATAGGTTAGATCTTGCATTGATAGATTAGATCTTGCATTGTTATCATATAAATTAGCTTTCATCTCCATTTGCATGCATATTAGATCTTTGAATCTCTCATTTTATAGTGTACTTGCATGGGCACAAACTAGGTCAAAACTAAGGGCCTTCATTACAAACCCTTGCACTCCATGAATAGAGAGCTATGAGCTGCCACTCGAGACCTCATTCTTGAGAAATCTTGGATATAATGAATCATATAAGTGTGTCAACATTTTATCACACATAGATACACATATGAGAATGTGTTTTAATCATTATTTTATCACTGATGTCAAATTTGCTACTTGCTGGTAAGACAACTGCTTAGTTGATTTGAATACTATCATTTATTTGATTGATGAGGAGGATTTGATCAAATGAGATAACAAAAGTACCTAGAGAAAAGGTTCATTTATCTAATGAAAAAGGAGTACAAAGATCAATTAAGGTAGTGATGATATATTGCATTAATTATCTACTTACAATTACAAAGGTTGGATACACTGAAAAAGTCTAGAAGAACAAGTAAGAAGAATTAAGTCTCTCAAGCTTGATCGAGTGGACAGTAGGTGCCGAGAAAAGATAGCGTAAGCCAAGTAGAAAATTAGTTGGAATTGAGAGAAGTCAAATTTTAGTGTATGCCAAGTGATAAAGTGTAAGCTGAGTAAAGTTTAGTTGATGTCGAGCATCAATAAAATTTAGTGTTTGTTGAGTGATCTAGTTGATGATGAGTAGAAGAATAGTATGGAAGTTGAGTGACATCATATTGATGTCAAGTGCTAGTATTCATGTTAAATCATAGATTTGACAAATCTGAGCTGACTATTTTATTTTCTTGAATTTTGTGAAGTTTTTGGAAGATAACTATGACAAGCTGGTGGTACATAATTCATGGTAAACCATTTTGAGGTGAGTTCAAAGAGGATTGAAGGATAAGTTTCTAGAAGGGACTAAAATGAAAAGATGGGTAGATTCATTGAATCCTACTTAATCCTACCTAACCCTAAAATATATGATAGAGGATGAATGACAAAAGATCTTAATTTTCTATTTATAGAGATGGCTGGTTAGAAGCAAGGTTGATCAATGTTGGAGAGCCTAAGTTAGACAAGAGGTATAAGGAATTGCTTCATCAAAGACCAAACAGAAGAGACTACTATTGGCTGTTGATAAATTGATCAATTGTATGTTGTCTTTGATGTTACACACATGTCATATCAATTATCAGACAGAGTTTACCGAGCTTAGATTGTCAAAAAAGTGAATTACAGAGTCTACCAAGCATTTTTGGAAGTTGCATTGTGAAGACAGTTTCTATTGAGCTCACTTAGGCGTCAAAGGATTTTGTGACAGAGGTTAGTGTTAATTGAACCCCTAGGTTAACAAAGGAAAATCAATTTCTATTGAGCTCACAAGGTCAACGAAGGAAAATCAATTCTTACCAAGATCACTCGGTCTCCAAAGGATTTTGCAGAGTTCACAGTGTTTACTGAGCAGGGTTGGCCAATGAAAGATTTCATTGTTTTGGGAAATAAAGTTTGATTGTTTCATGTAATGTCTGTAGCTGACTAATGTATTGTTTATTGGTAAATGTAACTTATAAATGAGCTGACTTGACAATTTGTAATGTATAAATAAAAGGTCAAGTTGTGAATTCTAAAGTATGAATAAATGGATGTATGAAAGAGGGAGTATGCAAGTTGTGTGAAGAAGAAGGTGTGAGAAAATTTTGAAGAAGGATCATATATCCTTGAGGAGCAAAAAAGGTGTATTCAATCAGTGAGGATCTAGTGAAGTAGAATAGAGATCTGTATCAACAAGGTTCAGTTGCATCACATTTAGGTCACTCATTGTTACTTTCTCACAATTGTAGCAGTGAATTCTAAATCTCTTAATAGAGTTGGTCTAATATCCATTTTTGTAAATCCTCTAACAAGGTGGACAGTTCTACTGAATTGTTCTAAAGTCCTCTAGCAAGGCCACTCCTAACAGGGTGATTAAATCCTCTAACAAGGTCACACCTAACATTGTGTTTTGTAACCTTTAATAGGGTTGGCTCCTAACAGGGCTCACTTCAGAAGAGTAAAAATTGGTAGCTAGTTACTTGGTGGTTTTTCCCATATTGGGTTTCCACGTTAAATCTGGTGTCTCTTGTGTTCATGTTATTTCTTTTTGCATGCATGTTAATAATTGTGAATGCTTAAAGACTAGTAATAAGTTAATACAGAATTCATCTACAGAGTTACAATATTTTCTATGTGGCTACCAAGTGATAGCAGTAACTAGTTATTTAAGACATCTAAGGGATCTATGGATTTTTTTTTGTGGTAACTAATTCACCCTCCCTCTCAGTTACTCCATCTATATTTCCAAAAATTGGTATAAGAGCTTTTGGTGCTTGTAGGAAATATTTCAAGGATCTAAGCTAAAGATCAGGATGTCTTACAAGAGGAAAATTCCAAGGCTTAATAGGGATAAATTTTTAGCATGGCAAGGTCTCATGAGACTCCATCTAGCTTCCATTGGAGATACAAGATTGAAATATTTGGATCAAGCATATATAACTCCTTTTGGCACATTATTTGCTAATGACATTGCTAAGAAGAAGACTCATAACACCATGATGATAGACATTGCATCTGCCCTAAGCTATGAAAAATTTGATGATGTCAAGGACTACAAAATTGCCTTTGAAATGTGAAACAAGCTAAAAGATATCTATGGAGGTGATGATAATGTAAGGAGAGCTAGAGCAGAAAGTTTAAGAGGAAAATTTGATCAAATGAGGATGAGAGAAGATGAAAACATTGCCAAATATGTTGAAAGAGTTAAAGCAATTGTTAGAGCTATCAAGGCTTCTGGAGGAGACATTGAGGAGGCAATAATTGTAAGTAAAGTTCTTAGAACATTACTTCCTATTTATGCATTTAGAGTTTCTGCAATTCAAGAAAGAAGATGTGAAGCAAATCATAAGATAAATTTAGAGGCCATAGTAGGAAGATTGATTGCATTTGAGCTAGATAACTATGATAACTATGTTCTAGCTTCCAAAAACATTGAATCAACATTTGAATTCAAGCTTTCACTCAAGGAGAAAGGAAAGAAGATAAAGGATTCTCAATAAAAAAGTGAAGAAGAAGGAAAATAGAGTTTAGATAGGGATCTTGAGGTGGTTGAAGCTCTACTTGCCAGGAAATATTCTAGAGGCAGAGGGAAATACAAAGGTAAAGTTTCTCTAATTTCTTTTTCATGTGAAAAAATTG
The DNA here is from genome assembly GCA_028749045.1 of Cupressus sempervirens. Lineage (NCBI taxonomy): Eukaryota > Viridiplantae > Streptophyta > Pinopsida > Cupressales > Cupressaceae > Cupressus > Cupressus sempervirens. Next base: position 526,270,975 of record CM053789.1, on the reverse strand, counting down.
GACATATTGCTACTAGGTGCCGAAATAAGTAGAACAAGGATGAGAAGAAAGGTCACAAGTGCAATGGCAAGAAAGATTTCAAATCATTCAAGGAGAAAGGTAAGAAAACATGTTTCATGGCTAAGGATTCTAATGATTCTGATGAAGAAGAAGATGAAATTGTTTACATTGCTATGAAAGATGAATTTGATAATGATGAGAAAGATAAAATGATACATGGATTATAGATAGTGGTTGCTCTCATCATATGACTGGTGATAAAACTAAGTTTGAACAAATTGAAGACTATGATGGTGGTAGTGTGAGGTTTGGTAATAATGAACCTTGTTGCATAAAAGGAAGAGGAAGAATCTCACTAAAAAAAGAGCTTGTATGTGATAATTCCTATTGGGTTGAAGGTCTAAAACACAATCTATTGAGTGTGGCACAACTACTCAATAATGGAATCAAAGTGGAATTTATGCATGGAAAAACAAGACTGCTAGATGACAAAAGAAAGCTGATTGGATCTGGCATTCAAACAAAAGGTAACTTGTTCTATCTTGAACTTGGTGAATGGTCATGTTTTATTGCTCAAGCTGAAGAAAGTTGGTTATGGCATAGAAGGTTGTGTCATGTGAACTTTGATCACCATGTGAAAATAAGAAAATTTAGGAAAGTAAGAGGCATTCCCAGTATAAAGAAACCTGAGGTTGGTCTATGCAAGAATTGTTAGATTGGTAAGATGGGAAAGACTAGCTTTAAAAGTAAGAACTATCAATTTGAAGAAGTTTTAGAAATTGTGCATACTGATTTGTGTGGACCTATTGGAATTGAAAGCTGTACTGGAGAAAAGTTCTTCATTCTTTTTGTTGATGATTACTCAAGAATGATGACTGCAATGTATCTAAGAGAGAAATTAGAAGCATTTGAAAAATTGAAGTGGTATTTGGCTAGAGTAGAAAAGGAAACAGGCCAATGATTGAAGTGCTTGAGGTCAGATAGAGGTGGTGAATTCATCTCCCACAAGTTCAACAACTTTTGCATTGAAAGGGGAATCAAAAGATAGATATCAGCCCCTGGAACTCTCGAGAAAAATGGAATAACTGAAAGGAGGAACAGATCTATCATGGACTATGCAAGAACTTTAATGATTGAAAAGAACATTGCTATCAAATACTGGAAGGAAGCTATCAATACTATAGTTCATACCTTGAATTGAGTACAACTAAAGAAGGACTCATTCAAAACTCCCTATGAGTTATGGTATAACTATAAACCCAATGTAAGTTACCTAAAAGTATTTGGAAGCAAATGTTACATTTTGAAAGAATTTAGAAAAGGTAAATTTGATGTGAAAGGTGATGAAAGAATATTTTTCAGATATTCTTGCAAGAGTAAAGCATATAGATGTTTGAATTTGTCTACTCACAAAGTCATAGAAAGTACACATGTGAAAGTTGATGAGTTTGTAGAAAGGACTGAAGAAGAAAGCAAAAAGGAACCAAAAGACTATATGAGATTTGTTTTCATTGAACTTGATACAGTGCCATATACACCTATCAATCATGAATCTTCTACTCCTGAGTCTTAAGTAACCAAGTTGTAGGAAGTTCAAATCGAGCTATAGGAACCTAAGTCACATTCTGCTACTATCGAACCAATGCCTACTGAGTTTGAAGGACTCGAGCAGTAGACAAAACAACTAGAACTTGAAATTGAAGTGCAAGAATATGACAATGCAATTTGCTCAAAAGGCAAGGAACCTGTATTAGCCAAGTATGTCAGGAGACATCATGCACTAGATTAGATTATTGGAGACAAATATGAAGGTACTATGACAAGAAGTAAGTTGAAAGGTACTTATTTACTTGCTGATTTTGAACTTAGAAGTGTCAAAAATGTATTAGAAAATGAAAGTTGGATTAAGGCTATGAATGAAGAGATAGAGCAGACAGAGAAAACCAAAACATGGACTCTTGTACCTAGGCCTAAAGATAAAAATGTGATTGGAACTACGTGGGTATTTAGAAATAAGTTTAATGAAGATGGTAAGGTGTCAAAGAACAAAGCTATACTATATGGAAAGGATACTCTTAAGAAGAAGGAATAGACTATGGAGAGACTTTTGCTCCTGTTGCAAGATTGGAAGGTATCAGGACCCTACTTGCATATGCTACATAAAAAGGATTTAAGGTTTATCAAATGAATGCCAAATTTGAATTTCTCAATAGTATATTGGAAGAAGAAGTCTACATTGAGCAACCTGAAGATTTTGTTGATCTAGACAAGAAGGACATGGTCTGGAAATTACACAAAGCATTGTATGGTCTGAAACAAGCCCCTAGAGCATGGTATGAAAGATTGCATAACTATCTTATTCAGATTGGTTTTTAGAGAACTAATGATAATAGTAGCTTGTATATCAAGGAAGGACCAGATGACAAATTTTTTTTGGCAAAAATATTTGTGGATGACACTTTGTTTACAGGAAATGATGATATTTGCAAAGAATTTTTAGAGCAAATGAAAAAGGAATTTGAGATGTCAATGTTTGGAGAGATCAAATTCTTTGTTGGTCTTCAAATTCAACAAAGTAAGAGTGACATCTACATCACTCAGTCTAAATACATCAAGGAGATACTGAAAAATTTTGGTATGGAAGATTGCAAACCAGTTGGAACTCCTATGTGGACTGGTCTAAAGATTACCAATTATGATGAATTAAAAGAGGTAGATCGGACATTATATAGATCAATGATTGGAAAGTTGTAGTATGTAGTTCATACAAGGCCAGATATTGCTCTTACAGTTGGTATTGTAGCAAGATTTTTAACAAAATCAAGAGAAAATCACATGATGGCAATCAAAAGGATCATGAGATACTTGAAAGGCACTAAAGATTATGGATTATGGTACAAATTTGGAGGTAATCTGGATTTGAAAGTAAATATTGATAATAGAAAGAGTACAAGTGGAGGAGCTTTCTTTCTTGGAAAGAGGTTAGTTTCTTGGACAAGTAAAAAGTAGAATTGCACATCCCAATCTACAATAGAAGCAAAGTATGTTGTAGCAGCAATAACTATTCTAATATTGTTTGGTTCATTCAAATAATTGGAAGGTATGAAGGTGGGAATCAAAGAACTAGTTGTTATGTTTTATGACAATACAAGTGCAATTAACATATCTAAAAATCCAGTGATGCATTCAAAAACCAAGCACATTGCAATAAAGTATCACTTTGTCAAAAAATTGGTGCAAGATAAGTAGATTAGATTGGAATATGTCCATACAAAGGAACAAACTGCTAACATATTCACCAAGCCTTTACCAAAGGATGCATTCTTTTATCTAAGAGGTAAGTTAGGCGTCATTCTCCTATTTGAAGCTCACTAAAATAAAGTTTTAATGATGCATCAATAGGTAACAAGTTGAATATCTATCAGTTGATGTAGCATAGTCATGAGAACATTTCATATGAATTAGTACTTAAGGTACATTACTACTCATTTGGTTTGTGTTGTCTTTATCATGTGTTGTCAAAGAGGGAGAGTATACAATCATAAGCTTTCTGAAATTTGAATTTGTTTGTGGTGAGTTTGCTGTCTATGTAAATTCTTCACAGAGGGAGATTACTATATTTAATAAGCTTGTGGAATATAATCTAAGAAGGAGAAATGTTCAAAAAAGACTTGTTTTCAAATTTCATTCTACTATGACATGTTGTGTTTCCATCAATGCCAAAGAGGGAGATTGTTGGATATAATTGATCAATTGAGTGTTATCTTTGATGTTATACAAATGTCATATCAGTTATCAGATAGAGTTTACTGAGCTCAGATAGTTAGCAAAGTGAATTACAGAGTCTACCAAGCATTTTTGGAAGTTACACCGTGAAGACAGTTTCTACCGAGCACACTCGGGCATCAAAGGATTCTATGATAGAGGTTAGTGTTAACTAAGCCCCCAAGGTTAATAAAGGAAAATTAGTTTCTATCGAGCTCACAAGGTCAAAGAAGGAAAATCAATTCTTACTGAGTTCACTTGGTCTCCAAAAGATTTTGCAGAGTTCACAGTGTTTACCAAGCTTCACTTGGTTAACACTAGAAATTATTTCTGGAGTAGTGTTTATCGAGCAGGGTCGGCCAATGAAGGATTTCATTGTTTTGAGAAATAAAGTTTGATTTTTTCATGTAATGTCTATAGCCGACTGATGTATTGCTTATTGGTAACTGTAACTTGTAAATGAGCTGACTTGACAATTTGTAATGTATAAATAAAAGGTCAAGTTGTGAATTCTAAAGTATGAATGAATGGATGCATGAATGAGCGAGTATGCAAGTTGTATGAAGAAGAAGGTGTGAACAAATTTTGAAGAAGGATCAGATATCCTTGAGGAGCAGCAAAGGTGTATTCAATCAGTTAGGATCTAGTGAAGTAGAACAGAGATCTGTATCAACATGGTTCAGTTGCATCTCATTCAGGTCACTCATTGTTACTTTCTCACAATTGTAGTAGTGAATTCTAAATCTCTTAACAGAGTTGGTCTAACAACCATCTTTGTAAATCCTCTAACAAGGTGGATAGTTCTACTAAATTGTTTTAAAGTCCTCTAGCAAGGCCACTCCTAGCAGCGTTATTAAATCTTTTAACAAGGTCACACCTAACAGTGTGTTTTGTAACCTTTAACAGGGTTGGCTCCTAACAAGGCTTACTTCAGAAGAGTGAAAATTGGTAGCTAGTTACTTGGTGGTTTTTCCCATATTGGGTTTCCAAGTTAAATCTGGTGTCTCTTGTGTTCATGTTATTTCCTTTTGCATGCATATTAATAATTTTGAATGCTTAAAGATCAGTAATAAGTTAATACATAGTTCATCTACCAAGTTACAACATTTTTCTGTGTGGCTACCAAGTGACAATAGTAACTAGTTATTTAAGACATCTAAGGGATCTATGGATTTGTTTTTGTGGTAACTGATTCACCCCCCCTCTCAGTTACTCCATCTATATTTCCAACATTTGCAAGTAAAACAAGAAGGCTTAAGGGTATGAATGCTTGAAGGGTGAATAAGCAATTAGAGCTAAAGTGTGTGAAAGCCAAGAAAAATGGAGGACTAGATTAGAGATTTGTAATATGGAAGTGAGTTGTAAGTTGTTATCAGATCAAGCCTTAATGTTAATTTCTAATCTTGTACCCATCTAGGGTAAATCCTTTGGATTAAGGTTGACCTAATGATCATTTGTAAATCCTTTAACCAGGTGACATTCCAAGTGAATGATCTAAAGTCCTCTAACAATGTTCACTTCTAATAGGGTGTTTGAAATCCTCTAACCAAGTCACATTTAATAGTGTGTATTGTAACCTTTAACAGGGTTAGCCTTTCATAGGGCATCACTTTAGAAGAGTGAGAATGAGTAGCATGTTACTGGTGGTTTTTCCCAAATTGGGTTTTCATGTTAAATCATTGTGTCAAATGTGTTATTGAATCTGTTATGTTTCATACTTACATTTCTACAAAGTTGATTTGATAGTAACCTACAAGTTTAAGTGATTGTATGATCTAATGTATGTATGCATGATGAATATGTTTTATGGATATGGGCTCACTAAGATGTGAAAAATTTCATTTGTACATCTGGACCTTTGATAATTGATTCACCCCCCTCTTAGTTATTCTAACTAACATCCATTATACAAAGAACCTAATGCTTTTCATATAGACTATGCATACCCTCAAGGGCTACCTCTAAAAGAAACTCAAACTAATCTTCACTTGGTTTCAAATCTTTTCCATATTACTAAGACTAAATGATGTAGGAGCATCCTAGGTTACCTTGTAATCTTGCACCTTTTGTTCATTCTGCTAGTGGGTGCCAAGCATTTAGTGGATGTCAAGTACTTAGTTGATTCCGAGTGATTCCTTTGGTTGCTGAATGATCCTTTAGTTTTTGAGTCCTCTGTGGTTGTTGAGCATTGAAGGATGTCGAGCTCATAGTTGATGCCAAGTGACTCTTTGGATGCTGAGCTTGTGTGGTTGCCGAGTGCCAGTATTTGTGAAGTCTTCATTTGCTGAGTAGTATGTGTCTAGTTCTAGTTTGGGCCAACCTTTTTTCCATTTAATTTGGGTCTAGATAGTTCTTGTGAGCCAACTTGTGGCTATGCATAAATTTAATATAAAGTTTAGTTTGTGCTAGGCTGACTTGTGGCTGCACAAGTATTTATGGAGGTCTAGGATTGAGCTTTAGGTAGATCAATAGAACTTAGAGGATTGGAATAAAGGTTATGAGTATGGAAGTGCAAACTTAAAGGTGGATTGTGAATTTGTAATTGGTCATAACCTAGAAGGCCTTACAACTGGGCATGTATGTTGAATATTTGAAGAATCAATGAAAGTGTTTGCTCTTCCTCCTTTGGTTGTCGATTCTAGGTGTTATATTTCCCTTGTGTTAACTCTTTTTGGGTGGTTTGGAGAGCTGGGTGTGCCTTTGGCCCTAGTTCCCCTTTCTTCCTTGCATTAGGTGCTATCAGAGTGAGGCTCACTCTTGTGGTGATTGGATTGTGTAGAACCCTAAGTTAATTTGGTTGTGGGGTAGTAGATCTGCAAATTTGACCTATAGCTTGTAGAGGGTAATGATATTGCAGGAACCTAATTTGTAAAGATGGTTTGAGGTAGAGGAAATGCTGATAATGCAGTATTAGACACATTGAGACAAATTGCAGCCAGATTAGATGCTGTGGAGACTACCCAAAGGAGATGAGCACATCTTGATGATGTAAGTTTTAATGAAATAGTAATACCAAACCCTAATCTAGAACCTAGTTTTTGAGAGTGTTCTCTAGAGTAAATTCAAAGCCTACTATAGAAGTTGTTCCTTATGAAGCAAAATTGGACACCAACACTGGGTTAGATTGGATCTCTACAATGGAGAAGTTCTTTGAGTATGAAAACACTCCTAATAATAGGAAAGTGAAAATTACAGTTACCAGGCTGAAAGGTCATGTCTCACTGTGGTGGGAGCATTTGCAAATTGATAGACAAAGGAGAGGAAAGGAGAAGATCAAAACTTGGTTGAAGATGGTGAAAAAAGTGAAAAAAAATTCCTTCCTACTAATTACCAAGTTAGCTTGTTGAGAAAGATGCAAAGTTTGAGGCAAAGTGACATGACTGTAAAGGAATATACTAAGGAACTCTATAGATTGGACATCAGATCTGGACATGTGGATGATGATTTTGAGAAAATTGCAAGATACATAAATGGGTTGAGATCTAGAATTCAAGATGAAATAAGTTTTGTGAAATTGGAAAGTGTGGAAGAAGCATACAATAATCCTTGAAGGCTGAGGAGATCTTGACAAAGAAGCATAAACAAAGACAAAGAGGTAGAGGTGGTAGATTTTAGAGAGGTGGAGGTAGATCTTATGGAGGAGATCACAGATTTGATAATTTTGTGCAAGAAAAGGGAAAATCTGAATGGAAGAATGATGACAAAGGCAAGACTGAGTAGAAAAGTAGTGATTCTTACCAAGGAGGTACTGGTCCTTACTGAGGAAGAGGTAATTCTTATTCTAGAGGTAGTTTTCATAGTAATCATTTTAGATGTGGTAAAGAAGGGTATAGATCCTTTGAATCAAGATCCTTTGAAAATAGACAAGGTGACAAAAATTCTATGGTTCAAGGAGATAATGAGGGTTCACCAAGTGGACATGAGGCTAGTGAAAATTTGATGGTAAGAAGAATCTTATGTAATAAGGGAAGTGATGAGGAACCTATTTTAAGAAGAAGTCTTTTCAAGACCAGATGTAAGATGGTTGGAAAATGCTACAAGGTGATCATTGATAGTGGGAGTTCTACTAATTTGGCACCAGAAGAGCTGGTTACAAAGTTGCAATTGCAGAGATTGAAGCATCCTAAACCCTATCATGTTTCATGGATCAAAGATGAGAATAAGATATTGTTAAGTGAGCAATGCCTTGTGAAGTTCGAGATTGGACATTACTTTGGTGAAGTTTTGTGTGATATTATGCCTATGAATTATTGTCATATTTTGTTGGGTAGACCTTGGCAATATGATAGCTATGTTATACATGATGGAAGATTGAATCAATATACTTTTTGGGTGAATGGGAAAAAGAAAATATTAATGCCTTTGATTGAAAGTCCCGTTGAGGTTAATTGTACTACTATGAGAATTTGCATGATTAATGGAAAGCATTTTGAAAAGGAAGTAAAGAAGTATAAAGTTTGTTTTTCTATAGTTCCTAGATGATTGAGTGTTGGTAGTAATGACCAAGCAACAAAAACTTGTAATGACTGAGTGACAGTAGAAACTAGTAGAAGTCGAGTACCACGAGAAATTATAGAATTGTTGAATGAGTATAAAGAGATTGTTGCTGAGGATATTGTTGATGGTTTACCATCAGTAATAAGTATAAGTCATTGTATGGATTTGATTCCTGGAGCTAGTTTGCAAACAAAGCACCATATAGGTTGACACCTACAGAGAATGAAGAACTTAATAGACAAGTGCATGAGTTATTGGAGAAAGGTTTGATTAGAGAAAGTTTGAGTCTGTAGATGCTCAAAAATGGTTTGCATCTACAATTTCATCACTTATTCATACTAATTTGACCCATTTTCTCATTCTATTAACTTACATCTTTTGGCCAAATTGATCATACTTTATCATTTGTATCCCCTTTCACATCAGTTTCATATCAACCCGGAATCATATCAAATAAACTCAAAACCATTTCAAATAAACTCGAAATCACCCCAAATCAACTCAAAATCACTCAAAATCAGTCCTAATCAACCCAAAACATATCAAACATCTCAAATCAATCATCATCTATCCAAATCCTAGGTATTGTTGTGGCTTTCAGTGCCTTGGAAACCTATCAACCTATCAACCTATAAATCTTATCAATCTGACCTTAGTACTATCGTGGCTCTCAGTGCTAGGTCAAATTATCATTCATGTCATTCAATCTTTGACATTGTTGATGCTTTCAATGTTAGATCATGGCATTGTTAACCATTTTAATAATATTGACAGTGTCCGTTGATGTTATTATGATCCAACCTTATCAATCAACTTCAATCCTGTAGCATTTACAATGTTGGTTAAATGTTACATATCAACCAATTCATGTCATGTGTCCTTGGCATGTTATCAATTTCGATCTATCAATCAATTTTACCATGGATTTGGTCTATTCATCATCATCTCATTCGATCTATATCATCATCACATTTTCATCAAAGGATACGATCGCATTCATTTAATCAATTTGGCCAATCATCTACTAATTTTCTCTATAGGATTGAATAACCCATAATTTAATCCTATTATTCTTTCTAATTATTCTTCCTAATTATCATTCTCAATTAATTAATTTTATTAGTTAATTGACTCATCATTTGCAAACCATGGAAATTCTTAATTTCCTAAGTTCCATTTTCCATCATTAATTCCATTTTCTACTAATTCTTATTTTGTGGAATAAAAGGATTTTTAATTCGAATATTCCATAAAATATTGCATCATCATGACACTTGGATATGACACCTCATGGATTCTCCTTTGACACTTGGCTAAGATTTGTCATAACCAAATATTCTTATTCTCTTACACATGTCTGTATTTGGCTTATTTGTCATAGATTCTTGGCTTTAAGTGGGCTTGAGGTGTCTTATGATGCGTCATAGATCCTCTTCCACATTTAGCCAAGTTTGACTTCCATGCATCATAGAATCTTACAATTGGCATATTTTTTCATATGCGTCATGGATTCTCAAAGGAATCTCTTGCCACATTGCATATCTATGGGTGACAAATCCAATGCTCTCACCCTCCATGCCCATTAAAAAATGAGCATTCTTCCTCTCATTTCTAGCCCTTGGAAGTTCTTGTCTTGGAAGTCCTTAAGTCCTTAGCTTCTTTGCATTTTCACACCATTTTCTCTCAATATTAATCACAAATTCAAGTATTCTCATGGGATTATCCATATCATAGGCTTTTTCTTCAATTTTGTGTGCACTATAGGCAACTTTGGAGCTACATCATTTGGAGAAGAAAGAAGGACATGGGAGCTACAAACGAAAGAGGGGGTTTCTATTGCTTTCTTTATTAGTTTGGATTTCATGGTAGACTAGTGGCTGCTAATATATGTTGATTGAGTTTTGTGATTTTCTCACATTTAACCTATTTTCTAGTTGCTACATTTGGTGAACTCAACGTGAACATGCATATCTAACTTGGGTTTTCTTGTTTTGTGCTTGCAAGTGCAAGGAAGGAGCTCACTTGGAAGGGTATAACGACTATCTGCTATTCCTTTTCACACCTAGATTAATTAGGGGGTCCAATAAAATGCTTGTATGCTCTTGTTTCATGCATTCTATTAGCTTGCTGTCCTAGGGTGCACACTGCCCTGTCAGGGCACACTTGGGACACTTAGGAGCAGTTTTAGGAGTTCAGAAGCCACCAAAACCTCTTTCTATTGTTTTCAACTTACCAGCTATGCCCAACTGGGCCCCAACTATTTCATTGATGTATTTTGCACTATTTGGGCACACTTGGGAGGGTAGCTTTGAAAATTTCAGTTTTTGGGTCTTATCTAGGCACCAATCCCCCACAGTTTGCACCTGGGCTCCCAACTATGCCCAAAAACTACCAGTTGCACCCAAATAGGCCCCAACTACATCATTGATGTAGTGTGCACTATTTGGGTGCACTTGGGTGTGTTCTAAGCTATTTTGGCCTTCTGGGGTGCAATCTGCTTTGTCAGAGCACACCTAGTTCACAGTAAGCACATACATTAATCAGAATCTACACATAAGGTTTCCATTTCCTTATAGAACTTAGATTAGATGATTTTTTGTTACTGATGGTCTGTTTGTAGCATGTGGTGATTGTGGGATGAAGACATGATCATAAACTACTTATGCTTTGTTTGCAGGACATCGTTGAAGACCATTGTGTGCTTGTCAAAACCATGTGTGATTAGATAACATTTCATTTGGTGCTTAAAATGAACCTTTTTCTTTTCTACCTAGTGTGTCTACAATGTTAAATCCCTAGGAGTTGCATTAGATGTATCCTCTCCCCTCGCCATTCATAGATCTTGGGTGTAAGGGAAATCCATGTAACTTCTATAGGAGGCCTGCCTTGGACCAAGATACTCGATATTGGGTATGCTAGGGGATGACCTCAGAGCAGTAATGGGCCAAAAGCCAAGTCAAAATTCCAGTCGCTATATAAAATTTGATTACAGTGAAAGCCATGTTGACAGTATTACTGCGTGATAGCTCTCCTCTAGTACCCTTGTGGTGTGTCAAACCTCGGTTCTCGAGGCTGGGAGACCTTCTGTGGAAGTTTATCATTCACTTGCCGAATGGAATGCCCTTACTAAAAACCATGTTTTAGTGGCCAAAATCCTTTCTATCCACTGGCTCAAGGGGTCACCCATGCCCGTGAAGACATCCTACATTTTCACAGTCATTAGTAGAGGCAACAATCCCTTGGGAAGTAGATCTTGGTAGCCCCGAGAAATGAGTGCGCTATAAGGGGGAGCCTATGGTGCCAAGATCCTAAGTTTTCCACTTTGGATAAGCATGGCTGAACTTTGGTTCAAGTAGGAAGTCAGTGGATACAGTCCTAAAAGCCTAGGTTGTGGTGTGTTTGTTCACTCTTAACAACAACTATTCTTGTCTTAATGTGTCTTGTGCGTGTGTAAAACATAATCAAGATAAAAGCCAACATTAAAATTTACACCTTGAAACTTTTCATAACATCACACATTGCCAAAACATTTCAGCCTTGGCCAAACTTTGCAAACTTTGGTTCAACACACTCAAACCTTGGAAAACATGGTGACTTGTGCTCCTAAACATGCTTGGCAAAATGTAGATCTCGCACTTGCATAGACTTCACTTGCATTCACCCTAGTATAGGCCTCATTCATGCATGATATAGACTTCATATTGCACCTTTTAGTCCTCATTTAGCATCTATTACCTTTCATATTGCACCCATTTAGGTTCAGTTTACCTCCCTTAGTGTTTTGCATTCCCATCTTAAAATCATCACTTTGCATTCACCACCTTGCATCTTTGCATACCTATTCATCATCTTGACCACTTTATCCATAATTCTAGGTGTCCTAACCATCATTTTGAGCATTCATACTAGTCTTAACACTGTCCCCTACTTTTTACCTCTATGTGATATCAATCTGGAAATCGTAGCTCCCAAAATTGCCTTAGTTTCAACCCAGTTTACCAACTGCGCCCTAAAACTACCAACTGCATCATAAAACTACCAATTGAATCATTGATGTAGTTGGAATTTTTTGGGAACACTTGGGGGTCTTGAAACCTAGTTTTGGATTCCAAATAACATTTTGGGGCTTCAACATTGTCCTTAGGTACTTGGTTAGCTCCCCTTGCATTAGCTTGCCTAGATCTACATTCTACATCACCTAGTGTTCGTTACCTTCACTTAAGACATCATTCCCTAGGTCATGACCTCTATTTTTCACCTCCCAACCCATCCTAACATCAACCCCAACATCTTAGCTTCCTAGCATATCAGTTTGGCAACCATAACTTTCAGAATCAGCAAACATTCTTCCTAGCTTACCAACTGCGCCCAGAAACTACCAACTGTGCCCAAACTGGCCCCAACTACATCAATGACACAATTGGTACTATTAGGGCACACTTGGAACTATTATGGAACACTTGGGTACCTACATAACCATTTTGGGCCTCCGAACTACACTTTAGGACCCCAAAACTGCATCTAGGAGCCTCTACACCTCCCCGTTTTGCACTTGACCCAAAACCATATCTTGCACCCAAAATCCCATTTTTCATCATAGGCATTGTCCATATCACATATTTTCTCAACATCACCACCATTTTGAGTCCTTGAAACATCATTTTGAACCCCCAAAACCTTTGAATTTAGTCAAAAATCTAGACAAAGTATTAGTCTTAGAGTATCTCCTAGTGTTCACGGATAATGGATCTTGACTAGTATTTTTATCTTTTCTTATCATTTTCTTGGGTCAAAATATATCTATGTCTTGATATATTTGACCTTGTCATCTTTTATCAATTTGATATTTTTTTCTTTTATCAGTTTTTGTTCAAGATCCAAAGTCCTTTCTCACAAGGTTAAACTCCTAGACAAAATACTTTCTGAAAGGTTTTACCTAAGTTTAAAACTTTGCATATACCCTTGTCATAGAATAATCATATCCCTAGTATCACTAAATGTCATTTTTACTTACCCTAGTGGTATATCCCCTTCATCTTGCATTGATCAAAATCCTTAGCATCATTTTCACTACCAAACCCTATCAAAGTGTCCATCAACTAAATTGCCTTCTTGAGCATTTACCCTCATTTTGCATATCCTAAACGTCATTACGAACCCTAGAACATCATCCTTTGCATGATATACCTTGCATACATCAACCTTTAGCATCCTCAACAAGTCCAAAACATAATCCTAATTGTCATTTTGCATACCTTAGAGTCATTTCATCCCCTCTAGTCAAGCTTCAAAATGGTACCTAGCATTTGCATTTGCATAATATCCCTAACACTTTTGCACTTTGCATGTCAAAAACCTAATTCATTTAGCATTTAATCACATTGCATAACATCCTTGAACACTTAAAAATCCCAAAAACACTCATATCTTGCATACCCACCACTCTAAATCACCCAAAAGACTCAAAATTTCCATTGCATTTGCATTCTTAGGTATCATGCCAACACTTACTAGGAAACAATCAGCTCAGAGACCTGAGGAACTCTATCAACCTTTGTTTTCTAAGGCACAAGCACAACCAAAACCTCATCCAAGACAAAGAAAGAGTAAGAAAACCCAACAAACCTGTGACGAAGACCAAATCGTGGTATCACAACCATTACTAGCAGACCCCTTGAACATGTATCCGCAAGATCCTCATAATCAAGCTATGACACGAAAAACCTCAAAAAATTAACCTACCATGAGATTCCTCCAACAACTTCCCCCACACATGGGATGGTTCAATGAAGTCCTAACTTTGAACCTATATTCGTGCCAATACCACCAGGAGGAGGAAGTGTACCAACCACACCTGAAGATGAGCAATCACACTCCTTTGAATTTAGCCAACCTAACACAAGTACGTTCAACTATAACACATCAAACATACAACAAGGTAATGTACACCTCAGTGATGAATTTGACATTGACTATGACATCATTGATGAAGAAATGGCTAGAGCATGTCAAGACAAAAAATTCTGTAAAAACTTCAAACTTTTGGTAGCCCAAGAAATTGTCAAATTCAACCCAAACGTGGAAGGACCCAAGTCCAAACATCAAACCAACACAACTATTGAAAACATACAACCCATGATCAATTCGGACTTAGATAAGGGAAAACAACCTTTGGAGTTTTCAAACATGATAATGGCACCTATAAGGTCACATCAAGAATCAACCATCGAAATCCTCCAAAGTACATTTGAACACATCAATGTTAACCCCTTGTTCAATGAAATACCACCAATCCCTAAACACCCCAAAAGGACATTAAGACTTGATTTTAGTCACATGATGCAACAACAAGATGCACCTAAAGGGACTTGTGCTCTAGGGATGCTAGACATACCTTCTCTAGAGGAAAATCAACAAAGTACACCTTTGCTCCTAACTTTACCAAGTGCTATGACATCAAATGCCATGGAGCCTCTCATAAGTACAACATGTGAAACATCAAGTGCAACCATCCTTATGGACACACAAAGGAAAATTGTTATTGACATTACGCCCATTCCCAACAGGAACACATCTCATAGTCAAGTCAATATGATTTCACAAGTAGGAACATCTAACACACAAAGGTACCAAAACAACAATCCAAACATGACATTCAATTCTCAAGGACTTAGTCAACCCCCATGACAACAACAACCTATAGTGGTACAAGGACTCAACACTTCCAAGGCACAACCAAGTCTACATCCAATTAACACACATCCCACATATCAACAACAACATCAACCAAAATGACAACAACCTCAAGTGGGGCAAACCTCCAACATTCCTAATACGTAGTCCCATGTGAACCTACTTGACTTACACACAATTTATCAATAACAATTTCAGCAACAATTCCAACAACAACAAACCATGTTTGCTAAACAACAAGAACAACTCAAGAAATAGTTGGAATACCAAAGACACCTTGAGAAAAAATTGCATACCAGCAACATTTTTTACGACAACAACATGTGCCACAATAGCCTCAACAAATACCTCTACAACAACAAGCATGCACATGGTCTCACATACAACCAACAGAGGTACCCCAACAACAACCACAACACATGGCACAACAAGAACACATGGTACAACAATCATAGTCAATCCCACAACAAGTGCCACATCAAATACTAGAACAAGTTCCCCAACAATAGGGACCCTTCTGTCTTCTAGGTACCAACATACCTCCACAACCTAACGACACTTCATCAGACTCATCAGACACAAAAATGTCAGAACCGAGTAGACATAGTTCCCGCCACAGCAAATAGTCTACTCACAAACACAAAAGACTTGAAGGAAAGACCATCATTCAAAACCCCAAGGAAGAACTATTACAACAATTCAAACAACTTTCCAAACAAGTCGAGGTATTGGGAGTCTAGAAGAAATACACAGAAAGGGACCTACATCCTAATCCATTCGATAAAGGTCTGTATATGCCTCCATTCCCAAAACACTTTGAGGCTCCAAGGTTCAAAAAATATTGAGGAAAAGCCAACCCTGTTGATCACATCCAAGAATTTTTTGCTTCATGTACTGAACTCAGTGATGAACCCACTTACCTCATGAGATTGTTTCCTCATTCTCTAGGTGGGCCCGCACTTGAATGGTACTCCAAACTTCTTGGTCATATCAAATCTTGGTCAAGACTAGTAGACAAGTTCATCTCCCACTTTGCCTTCAACATTACAAACGAGGTGACACTTTCTGATTTGTGCTCAACTAAACAGAAGATGGGCGAATCATTCATCAAATTCTTACTGCGTTGGAGAAGCTTAGTTAGTCAATGCTCACTAGACATTCCTAAAGAAGAACAAGTAAACTTGTGCATTGAAAATTTAGTCCTAGACTTAATGTATGGACTCAAAATCAAGAGTCCAAGCACCATTTCTAAAATGATGAAAAAAGGGGCTAGTATTGAAGATGCTCTTATCCATAAGGGAATCCTAAAGATAAACAAAGAAAACACAAACACCAACTCGTCTAATGACAAGGAAAAATTTTTCTCCAAAAACAAGAATGTGACTAATGATGGCATTGTGGATGCCCGCACGATTAGCACAACACAATATATATATATATATATATATATATATATATATATATATAGGTGTGAACCCTACAAATTCACAAACCTCTAATCAAACATTAGCTCCACAATAGAAAACTGAGACTTCCACACAAGAAAAACCTCGAAGACATCCTAGAACCAAGGACAAAAAATTCGCACCATTGGGAATACCACTTGAGACTACAT
The DNA here is from genome assembly GCA_028749045.1 of Cupressus sempervirens. Taxonomy (NCBI): domain Eukaryota; kingdom Viridiplantae; phylum Streptophyta; class Pinopsida; order Cupressales; family Cupressaceae; genus Cupressus; species Cupressus sempervirens. The sequence goes on along the minus strand of CM053789.1, from coordinate 526,254,405 downwards.
TACAATAGTTACTGAGTAATAACTTCCTACAGCTACCCCCAATAAAAGATGAACCATTAACTAAAGTAGATTGGTGGGATGACAAAAAGTATTGTGATTACCATCACACCAAAGGACATAAGACTTCATCGTGCTTCCAATTGAAACATGCAATACAAGACCTTATTGATGATGGTGTAATCACAGTTGATCCATCACTATTAGCATCTAACTCTAATCACACTATTTTTAAAGATCCTTTGGGTAATCACGACAAAGAGAAACTCTCAAGTTCAAACTCAAACTCACAAGGTAATGTGAACTACATGCGCACAGGATATGACTACACTGTTAACTATTTTGATGAGTCTAATTCTCACATATCCACATTCACATTGAAGGCTGAAGACCCTCATTTTGCTGTCACTACACGTTGTAGCAAGATCACCCTACCTGGAGCCCCATCTAGACCTACTGCTTCTACTAGACTTGCACCCCCTGGTAGACCTGTTGCCCCTACTTTGTCTGATTATAGCATCATTGAACAACTCGGCAAGATGGCTACACAAATATCCATCTTGGACCTACTACATGCATCTCCCCAACATCAAAAGATCTTGGAACAAGCCCTTAAAGAGTTAGTAGTCCCAAATAACATTGATGTTTCCCAGTTCCAAGCCATGGTTGGGAACCTATCTGCATCACAACATTTCACTTTTTCCCCTCAGGATATTCCTAAAGACAAACCCAACCACAATGATCCCCTTCATCTCGAAGTCTTCATCCATAATGCAAAAGTCAAATGTGTCTTAATAGATGGAGGAGTAGGACTGAAGATCTGTACTCTTAAGGTTGTCAAAATTTTGGGTTATTCTGAAGATGATGTGGATCCCTCTCGAAGAATCACAATAAAAGCTTATGATGATGGTGAATGCTTCTCCAAGGGTGTCATCATATTACCTGTTAGATTTGGTCTAGCTATTGAAGATACATTGTTCCATGTCCTAGATATTGAAATGAATTGCAACATGATACTAGGACACCCTTGGCTTCATGCTATGAAAGTAGTGCCCTCTACATATCATCAACGGCTAAATTTTTCCTATAATAACATGGATGTTACCATCCCTGGCGATCCAGATCCTTTACAGTTTTGTGTTAATCTAAGAGATGCTACTACATACCAAATCCCAACAAACAATGAAGCACAACCCACAAATTCCTCTAAGTATGTGGATGCTAATATACTACTCAGTAAGGCCAAGGAAAAGATGAAGATTGAAGACAATGGGTTTGGAGAATACTTTTTGTCTCATGTATCCCACATTAGGGAGTCACCACTTTCTCCCATTAGTACATAAAATGCCACTTCTATCAATGAGAATATATCCGTATGTATTGAGAAAGAAAAAGCAGAATGAGAACCCACTTTGATATCTCCTAGCAAGTATGGACTTGGGTTTACTATCATGCAAAAACAAGGCTATGATGGCTATAGTGGTCTTGTATCTCAAAAACAAGGTATAATTGAACCCATCACTACAAAAGGACGACCTCCTAGTTTGGGGCTTGGATTTAAACCATTACAAATAGGTCCTCCTAGTACCACGGTACCTACATGTAAGACTATGGATGTTTTGAAAAATGAAAAGGAACCTAAGGATATCCCACCTGAAACCAACAATCCTCTCCCTTTTGAGAATAACCCCAATGATACAACAGAATGTAATGCCCATATCCATACCTTTCACCAAAGCCTATTCAGCCTTGATGATGACATCTCCTCAAGTTATCCTAAACTATTGGATTGGGACCAATATGGACCACCAATTTTTGATCAATTTGAAGATGATGACACTCTTATAACAGACTTTGAAATATATGGAGGCATTATGGAAAATAATCATAAAGAAGCAATTTCTCCTAAAGAGAACACATTGGCATATTGTTGGGAGTCAACTCCATCTAACAACAAAGAAAAAAATAATGAGCATAGGTCTCTTGGTGAAAACTGAAAGGCACCATTAGCCCATGAAAAATCAAAAGCTAAGTAGCTCCCAAGGATACAAAATGAAAAATATGATGCCATGAATATCAATGTTCTAGTGTTCAACATGCCACAAAGTATTTTGGAACTCTCTCAATCAGCATTCATGTGGAAGGTCATTGGTCTCAACCCTCCCAACCCTCCCTTATATCCAGTTGTTTATCCCCACATCCAACTATCTAATTTTCCCAACACCCAAGATCAAATCTTTATCCAATAAGCCTTTCCATATGTCATCATCAGTGATATTCCATACACAACATCCTTTGACCCAATTATCCTCAAATGCCTTGATTCGCAAGAGATAGACATTGTCTTACATACGATACATGATGGTATATCTCGAGGCCTTTTTGGAGGTTTGATTTTAGCTACAGACTTGGAACAAATCCTGTGTAGTTATGCTTAGTCATGGATCCACAACTCATCAACTAGCAGCATCAACAACAAATATTTTCTCAGCATTTTTCAGTGACATTCTTGATTCCATCTAAAAGTCCTGAAAAATATAAAAAAATAGCAAAAAGTCATGAAAAAATGGATGCCTTGATGAAAACCTGGAAAATAAGTGTCTTGGCACGAAAATTTGAGTCAAGAGAAAAATTCCGTCCAAAAGTGAAAACTTGACAAACAGACGCTTTGGGCAAGTACCATGGTGAAAACCTAGCAAATAGGCACCATGTGTAATTAGTGTTGCTCCTCCATCTATCAAGATTCCATCTAGTCTTTTCCCCCTTTGTCATTCCTTGATCATATTCTTCCTATTGCAAGACATTCTTGGCTCCTTGACCATGGCTCACAAACTGGTTAATGTCCTTTGTTACCTTGCCTAAGCATCATCAGTCTGCACAAACTCTATCATTGGCCTTTGTACATAGTTTGTGTCTTGTCTAGGGGCATACTACCTACACAGTGCATAAGTTTGAATTTGGATTGGAGGCATATCCCTAAGGAATTTTTTCCATTGGAACTATCACCTAACAAATTGGAGCTAACACCTATATATGCTTTTATGATCCTGAAAAAATCCTTAAAAATTCAAATACGATCCTGAAAAAGTCACTAAAAATCACATAATGTCCTGAAAAAATCCTAAACATTCAAATACGATCTTGAAAAAAGCACTAAAAATCATAAAATGTCTTGAAAAAATCACTAAAAATCATAAAAATGTCTTGAAGTAAAACCTAAAAATCATAAAATATCTTGAAAAAATCCTAAAAATTCAAATACGATCCTGAAAAAAGCACTAAAAATCAAATATCCTCAAAAACCCTAAAAATCACAAAACCCATCAAAAATTTGTAATAAACCTTGTACATATTCGTTGTGCATAACCATCCCTTTTGCCTACACACTTGCACTTTGCAGACTAAAACTCAAAGCACTACACTTTCAAGACACTCACACTATCCGGGCAATGTGAACCAACAATCAATCTAACATATCACTATGAACCTATCAACTAAATCCACGAATAGAGCTATCACATCATCAACATGTCAAACACCATCTCAACACCTAAAACACTAAAAAGTAAGCAATAATGGACAAGAATGGCTGTTGTCTCACGTTGTTTAGTGAGTGATTTATTTTTACTTTGTTTTCTTTTTGATCATGTTCCTATGCCACTCGATGATATAAAATTGATCTATGAGAGTGGCCAGGATGGTTCGTGGTCATCTTTTTCTATTTCTGTCTATTACAATGTACCTTTGAGAGTTTTGGGTATGTACATATGCCTTAGGAAGGACAAGGTCATTCTCTATCTGCATCGTGCTTGTTTACGAAAAAGGCTTGCATTTGCACTCTGGCCCTTTATGCCATGATGCGTTGCATTCCGTTTGCCATATCAATATAAAGCTCCATTTGACATATAGTGCACTTTCTACAAGAAAAAGTATTCCCATCATACTAACAATTCTTCAGCTCATTTCCTTGGTCTTTTGCATCTTCTTCATCTGCTACCTTGGTCTCGTACTTTGATACACCAAAAGCATTGTCATCCTACATTCTTGCATATGTCCAAAGTCCAAAATGATCCAAAGCAATAAACATGACATTTATATTATATTCACATTTCATTGGCATCCATTTTACATTTGCATTCATTCCCTATCATATTCACATTTCATTTGCATTCATTCCATTTCATTTACATTCATAAAACACGTGGTAAAAATAAAAGATGGCATTTCCTACACGTAACATGTGATAAATCAACATGTGATGTCATCATATATAAGTCCACACAAAAAACATAAATGTATCCATATAAAACATATAAAGCATATGCACAACATAACATATAGGCATCATAACATAAGTCATCATCTAGTCCATAACATATAGTCATCATAACATAAGTACATCCCATAAATTTCACACAAAAGTGTCAGAGTATGTGACCATGGTTTACATCAACACTAACTGCTTGTAGGTGTGAACCATGAGAGAGCATAATAGAAGCCAAAAAGTAACATAGAGAGGCCCCTCTATATGTGAGTCTGTTAGTGTCATCCTGTGCTATCCCTAGCCTCATGGCCTCTGTCCGACCTCGAGGATGATCCCTCTGCTCTTTGTGGTGGTCTCATAGGCCCCATCACCCCCACACTACTCTGTGTCCTCTGTGTCCTATGGGAATGAGATCTCAATGTACAAAAAATCTCTACTCTGTACCTTGGTGGCACCACCCTTTCATACTGATCTCACCAATATTGTGCCTCCATATGATCCCTACTCATCATCATCACCGAATCTTGAAAGTTTGCATCTCTGATGCTGCTAATGAACTCTTGAGACTCCTGTGTTGCCATCTTTTCCCTATGCATAGCTGCATCTCTCTCAGCCCTAGCATGGTCTCTCTCAGCCATTGCCTAATCTCTCTCCACTGTAACGACATCCCTCTCTACCACAACCTGACCCAACTAAATTTGTAGCCCTCTGATCACCTCTAAGAGATCTAAATGACTAGGCCCTGCCTGTACTAGTACTAATGCTCTCTCAGTGTCATCTCCCTCCTCATCATCACCATCATCAAATCCATCCTCATCCTCTCCCCCATCCTCATCATCTTGTGGCCTCCCTCAGGGTACTGGTACTGCTGGATCTGTCAACGATCTTGGTCGATGCTATGCAAACCACCTATCATATGCTGCTGTCATGCCTGCATCCACTATATCTCCTGCTGCCCCCCATAGCCTCAGCTGTAACTCTGCTAACTGTGCATATGCTACCTATGTCCTCATGGGTGGCCCCCACTCTTGCACCTTTTCTCTAGATTGGGAAAATAGTGCTAACCCTATAGGTACATCCTGTGTCTCCCCAAACTATCTCTGTACCCACTCTGCTAGGTACATCTCTATAACCAGATGACCAATCACTGTGCACCTTATGAGGTAGTGCTCCTGCCTATAGTATGGTAAGTGGATGTCATCATCATCCCATCTAGGTAAATCTTTGTATGGTCTCCATATGAACTTTGTCATCGTGTCTATCTGATGGAAAAAATACCTCGCATATCCCAATGGTCCTCAGGTTAGGATACCTCTATAGCTGTAAGCATATGGCATATCATCCACCAAAACTTACTCTACCAGAGGCCTAAATACTACAATATGCTCATAGGTCCAGATCTGTAATAATGTGCCATTAGTGCTGAAGGATAGTCCCCCTCTATATGCTACCTGATGTAGATAATAATATAACATCCCCAACATGCATGTGCCCCAAGCAAACATAGTGCCCTCCATGATCATCTGCTTAAGTACTCAACCCCATCCAACTGGGAATCCATGTCCCCGTCTATCAGGTATCAACAATCAACCAATCACCCAACAGATTACAACCATCAGTCGCTCATGGCGTACCACCAATAAGTCCCATTTGATCTCATAGTCTCGAATCCCTAGCTTTGCATCTCCACATCCAAATAGTTGATGTAGAGCTACTCGCCCTATAGCCAGGTCATACATTACTAGCTCTCCATGGATTAGGATCCTAAGGATGTGCCATAAATCCTCTACTGTCACAGTCTCCTCCCCAGTCGGTAGGTGGAATGAACTCATCTCTAAGTGCCACCTCTTCGTCAATGCTGTTAGCAAAGCCCTGTTCCCCTCACCTCTGGCATAAACGTCACATGATATAATCCTAACCTAGCCAATATCCCCTGCTCACTAGGTGTCATTTGATGATTTAGTCCAAGGTTTTGTGGCTTATGTCCCCATACTCATAATAGGGGTAGCTCCTCCTGCATAATCACATAGCCTATGTCAACCTTCTATGGCTTTGCATCTAGTTTACCCTACTTTTGACCCAAGTTTAACTTAGTTTGACTCTAGTTTGACTAAGTTTGACTTTTTTGAGCATGTTTGACTAATTTTACTTATGTTTTGAACTCTTCCTAGGGTTTTGAACATGTTTCCCAAGTTTTGGGTCATTTTGAGCTCGTTTGCATCGTTTTGACCCTATCCCTATCCATCGGTCAACCTTTTTCCTCCATCAAAGCTAAGTTTGACCAAGTTTGACTTTTTTTGACTATCTTAGCCTCAGTTAACCTATGTTTTCAACTCTTCCTAGGGTTTTGAACATGTATTCCAAATTTTGAGTCATTTCGAGTCCGTTTGCACCCTTTCGGGCCCTTTGCACGGTTCCCTGTCAGTATTTACCTAAGTTTGACCTACATCTACCCTATTTTTGACCAAATTATTAGCATGTTGACCACCTTAACTACATTTTATCATGTTTTTAACATCCCCCTAGGGTTATGCTAACCCGTACCAAGTTTCAGCTCGATCTGGGACCATTCGGACCTCGATCGAAGCCCTGGAGCATCCTAGGGCGCAGTTGGGGTTCCCAACTACATCATCGATGCACTTGGGAATACCAATTGTGCCATTGTCACACTTGGCTGCATTTTGGGTGCAGTTGGGGCGTTTGGAAGCCCTAACTGGTCCTAGGACCCTTGGTTGACCCTATTTGACCCTGTTTCCCCCTGATAGACTCCTAGGTGCCTAAAAAGTAGTAAAAAAGCATGGAAATACAGTGAAAAGCATGAAAAAACATAAAAAATACAAAGATGGCCTTGATGTACTCACCGGAGGTCCAACATCTGCCCACCATCGGAAAGTCCACACCCGTTCACCACGATGTTGCTTCCTAGGTAGTCGATCCATCCTCCTTGCTCCTGAGCTCTTTCCTTCCAAATGAGAGAGTGAAAATGACTCTAAAATCCTTTCCAAGCCCTTTTATAACTTTCTACTACCTAGATGGCTGTGAAAAAGACCCTTTCTATGTTTGTCATGATGCTTATTTGCACTCTGGAGGCCATAACTTTTGCATTGTAACTCCAATTTTTGATTCGTTAGTTGCTATGGCTTTGTTTTCTCATTGTCGATGAAATAGACCTATCATATGCCTATGTTGGTTAATTTCTCAAGGGGGCATAAATATATACCACATTTTTGGGGCATGCTTTGATGGCTTTTTCATTAGCATTCTTTGACACAATGCTCTAAATCACATTGTATTAAAGAGGGGCAAAATGTAGACGCTAAAAAATGGTTCGCATCTACGATTTCATCACTTCATACTAATTTGACTCATTTTCTCATTCTACTAACTTACATCTTTTGGCCAAATTGATTATACTTTATCATTTGTATCCCCTTTCACATCAATTTCATATCAACTTGGAATCATATCAAATCAACTCAAAACCATTTCAAATCAACTCAAAATCACCCCAAATCAACTCAAAATCACTCGAAATTAGTCCTAATCAACCCAAAACATATCAAACATCTCAAATCAATCATCATCTATCCAACTCCTAGGTATTGTTGTGACTTTCAGTGCCTTGGAAAACTATCGACCTATCAACCTATAAATCTTATCAATCTGATCTTAGTACTATTGTGGCTCTCAGTGCTAGGTCAAACTATCATTCATGTCATTCAATATTTGACATTGTTGAGGCTTTCAATGTTAGATCATGGCATCATCAACCATTTTAATAATATTGACAGTGTCCATCGATGTTATTATGATCAAACCTTATCAATCAACTTCAATCCTGTAACATTTACAATGTCAGTTAAATGTTACATATCAACCAATTCATGTCATGTGTCCTTGGCATGTTATCAATTTCGATCTATCAATCAATTTTACCATGGCTTTGGTCTATTCATCATCATCTCATTCGATCTATATCATCATCATATTTTCATCAAAGGATACGGTCGCATTCATTTAATCAATTTGGCCAATCATCTACTAATTTTCTCTATAGGATTGAATAACCCATAATTTAATCCTATTATTCTTTCTAATTATTCTTCCTAATTATCATCCTCAATTAATTAATTTTATTAGTTGATTGACTCATCATTTACAAACCATGGAAATTCTTAATTCCCTAAGTTCCATTCTCCATCATTAATTCCATTTTCTACTAATTCTTATTTTGTGGAATAAAATGATTTTTAATTTGAACATTCCATAAAATATTGCATCATCATGACACTTGGATATGACACCTCGTGGATTCTCCTTTGACAGTTGGCTAAGAGTTGTCATAACCAAATATTCTTATTCTCTTACGCATGTCTCTATTTGGCTTATTTTTCATAGATTCTTGGCTTTAAGTGGGCTTGAGGTGTCTCATGATGCGTCATAGATCTTCTTCCACATTTAGCCAAGTTTGACTTCCATGTGTCGTAGAATCTTACAATTGGCATATTTTTTCATATGCATCATGGGTCAAAGAAATCTCTTGCCACATCACATATCTATGGGTGACAAATCCAATGCTCTCACCCGCCATGCCCATTACAAAATGAGCATTCTTCCTCTGATTTCTAGCCCTTGGAAGTTCTTGTCTTAGAAGTCCTTAAGTCCTTAGTTTCTTTGCATTTTCACACCATTTTCTCTCAAGATTAAATCACAATTTCAAGTATTCTCATGGTATTATCCATATCATAGGATTTTTCTTCAATTTTGTGTGCACTATAGGCAACTTTGGAGCTACATCATTTGGAGAAGAAATATAGACATGGGAGCTACAAATGAAAGAGGGGGTTTCTATTGCTTTCTTTATTAGTTTGGATTTCATGGTAGACTAGTGGGTGCTAATATATGTTGATTGAGTGTTTTGATTTTCTCATAGTATGTTATACACTTAATCCATTTTCTAGTTGCTACAGAGTCCATGTGTTGTACCTATTGTATTGACACCTAAGAAGAATGATAATGGAGAATGTGTACTAATTCTAGAGCTATTAACAAGATCATAGTAAAATATAGGTTTCCTATGCCAAGGATGGATGACATAATGGATTGTTTGAGTGGAGCAAAGTATTTTACCAAGGTTGATTTAAAGAGTGGCTATCATTAGATCAGAATTAGAGAAGGTGATGAATGGAAGATTGCTTTCAAGACAAAAGATGGTTTTTATGAATGGTTGGTTATGCCTTTTGGTTTGACGAATGCACCTAGTACTTTCATGAGGTTGATGAATGAAGTTCTGAAAAGATTCTTAGGTAAGTTTGTGATTGTTTATTTTGATGATATTCTCATATTCAGTAAGACTAAGGAAGAATATCTTAAGCATGTTAGAAAAGTATTACAGGGATTGAAAGAGGAGAAGCTACTGATTAATTTGAAAAAGTGTTCTTTTATGCAAGAGGAGCATGTGTATTTTGGATTTGTGATTTCAGCTAATGGATTGAAGATGGATCCTAAGAAGGTTAAGGAAATCCTAGAATGGCCTACACCTTAGAATGTGGGTAAGGTAAGATCATTTCATGGTTTGGATAGTTTCTACAAGAAGTTTATAAGGAATTTTAGTGCTATTTGTAATGCTATGACTGAGATAGTGAGAGGAGATAAAAAGGGATTCAAGTGGACACATGGAGCTAATAAGAGTTTTGAGACTTTGAAACAAATGGTTGTTGAATTACCTATATTGGCTTTACCCGATTCAAACAAAGTATTTCAAGTTGAATGTGATGCAAGTGGTAATGCAATAGGAGCTGTATTAAGTCAAGAAGGTAAACCTATTGCTTTCTTTAGTGAGAAGTTGAATTATGATAAAAGGAAATATTCTATGTATGATCAAGAATTTTATTCTATCGTTCAAGCCTTGAAGAAGCGGAGACATTATTTGATTCCTAAGGAGTTTGTGTTGTATACTGATCACAAAGCTTTATAGTACTTGGGAAGTCAACATAAATTGAATAAGAGACACATGAAGTGTGTTGAGTATTTGTAGAGTTTTAAATTTGTGATTAAGCATAAGAGTGGAGTTACTAACAGAGTTGGCATTGAGTAGAAGACATTCTTTATTGACTGAGATGAAGGTTGAAGTTCTTGGTTTTGATGAAATGAAAGAGTTGTATGATACTAACCCTAATTTTTTTGAGGTATGGAGAGAGTGAAAATAACCAAATCTAACAAATGACATAAGTAAGTATGATGAATATTTCATTCAAGAAGGTATGTTGTTTAATGGAATTCAGTTATTTATCCATAGAAGTTCTACGAGTGTTAATTTGATCGAGGAAAAGCATAGTGGTGGGTTGGCTCGACATTTTGGAATTGATAAGACATTGAGTTTACTGAAGGAAAAATATTATTGGCCAAAAATTTATGAGGATGTTTAGAAATTTGTAAAGAAATATGGAGTTTGTCAAGTTGGAAAAAAAGTAAAGCAAAATACTAGTTTGTATACACCTATTACTGTTCCCAAGAAACCTTGGAGTGACATTAATATAGATTTTGTTCTTGGATTGCCTACAATGGTAAAGGGGTATGATTCTATATTTTTTTGGTGAATAGATTTTCTAAGATGGCTCATTTCATACCATGCAAGAAGACATCAGATGCTAAGCATGTTGCCAAATTTTTCTTCAAAGAGATTGTGAGATTGCATGGGCTACCAAGAAGTATTATTTTTGATAGAGACAATAAGTTTGTTGGAAAAACTTTTTGGAAGAAGATGGATACTGAGTTGAAGTTTAGTTCTACATTCCATCCACTAATAGATGGATAGACAAAGGTTGTGAATAGAAGCTTGGGTAATTTTCTGAGATGTTTAGTTGGACATAAGCCAAGTAATTGGGAAATGGTATTGGCACAAGATGAGTTTGTATATAATAATTCTATGAATAGGAGTATAGGGAAGACACCTTTTGATATTTTTATTGGAATGTAGCCTAGATGAGTATCATATTTGAGGGATGTGGTTGGTGATAAAAAGAAAATTGTTGCATGGAAGCATTTGCTGATTTTAGAGAGTCTTTGCATAAGGAAGTGAAGTTGAGGTTGGAACAAAGTACTTAGAAGTATAAGGAAAATTCTGATAGGTTTAGAAGACATCATGATTTCAAATTTGGAAATGAGGCGATGATTCATTTGGAGAAAGGAAGGTTTCTTGTTGGAACATATAGTGAGCTAAAGATGAAGAAATTTGGACCTTGTAAAGTCTTGAAGAATTTTGACAGTGGAAATGCTTATGAAGTTGAGTTACCTAATGATATGGATATATCTCCTATATTTAATGTTGCTAATTTATATAAGTATCATGAGTTAGATGATGAAGTCATTGTATTGGTGATTATCCTAAGAAGCAGATTGAATAAGTTGAACAGATATTGGACCAGAGAGTTGGCAAGAGTACAAGAGGAAAAGATTACTACAAATATTTGGTAAAGTGGAAGAACTAACCAATTGAAGATGCTACATGGATTTCTCAGTCTGAGTTGGATTTAGCTTAGGTTTTGACACTTGCATGATTAAGGAGAATCATTTCTCCAACCCTGATTGTCTAATGCAGGAGCATCCTAGGTTGCCTTGTAATCTTGCAACTTTTGTTCATTCTGCCAGTGGGTGCCAAGCATGTAGCTATTGCCGAGCATTTAGTGGATGCCGAGTTCTTAATTGCTGCCAAGTGATTTCTTTGATTGCCAAGTGATCCTTTGGTTTCTGAGTCCTTTGTGGTTTCCAAGCATTGAGGGATGTCTAGTTCATAGTTGATGCTGAGTGACTCTTTGGATGCTGAGCTCATGTGGTTGTCAAGTGCCATTTTTTTGTGAAGTCTTCAATTACCTATTAGTCTATGTTTGGTTCTAGTTTGGACCGACCTTTGTTGCATTTAATTTTGGTTTAGGTAGTTATTGTGAGCTAACTTGTGGCTATGCATGAATTAATGTAAATTTTAGTTTGTGCTAGGCTACTATGGCTACACAAGTATTTAAGGAGGTCTAGGATTGATTTTTAGGTAGATTGGTAGAACTTAGAGGATTCGAATAAAGGTTATGAGTTTGGAAGTGCAAACTTGAAGGTGGATCATGAATCTATAAGTTATATACTGTAATTGGTCATAACCTAGAAGGCCTTACAATGGGGCATGTATGTTGAATATTTGAAGAATCAATGAAAGTATTTGCTCTTACTCCTTTGATTGTTGATTCTAGGTGTTAGATTTCCGCTGTGTTAACTCTTGTAGGGTGGTATAGAGTGTTGGGTGTGCCTTTGGCCCTAGTCCTCCTTTCTTCCTTGCATCACTAAAGATCCTGAACCTTCATACACTACTATGCCTACTTTGAGAGCTACTACATTCCATCTTCATTCTCCCTTGTCCTTAGAAGTGGTTCCATGTCAAGAGGACTCTCAAAAAAATAAAATTATAAATGTCAAGAAAGGTCAATATAAAGCACACTTTCATCTCCTTAAAGAGGTCACTCTTCCATATCCTATGTCTTACCCACCTCCCAAGTATGATTAAGACATCACTTCCAATATTTCCATTAAGCTTACTGAAAATTGTGAGAAAATTTATATGCCTATTCTATCTATAGAAACATGTCAAGATCAAAGTATCCCCTTGTGTTCTACTTCTCCATATCCAATTCAATACTATGCTCAAGCTTCAAATGCTCCTATGAAAAACATGGCTCCTATTAAAGCTACTCGTGAGTCTATTGATGGTCTTGGCCATGTTTCTCACTCTAAAGATGATGAAATCCTTATTCATTATCCCTTTGAATTTCCTAAATCTATCCTTGGTCCTTATCCATCAAAGATAAAACCTTCAAATCTTCCTTCCATAGTGGGGCCTTATGTTCCTTCATCTCTTACATTTTCCACTCCTAGCTCTCCATTATGCCTTAAGATCAACAAAGACACTCATCCTTGACAAATTTCCATCCATATATCCATATGAACCATCCATATCAGCCTTGTTAATCTATAATTTCCAAGTCTTTTGGAAGAAATTTAGATGATTAACTTAAGAATAAACACAAGAATCCATTGAAAAATGAAGATCACTATGTCCCATCTAATCAACATGTAAATGAAAAAAAGAAAATACATTAAAGAGACCACAAAGGTCCACTATCCAAAGAGATAAATCAAAGAAAATATGGGTTCCTAAATCCATCATTAAAGAAATGTGTTCTAAAGCATCCAAAGGAAAATAAAACTCTAAATCTACATGGATTCCCAAGTCTCTCTTAAAAGTCTTGAAGCTTGAAAATAAATCAAATTTGAAATTCAAGCTTCCAAAGACTTCCACTCCATCTTCTTCTAAACATATTCCTAAAAATATTTTTGAAGCTTTCCACTCCATCTTCCTCCAAGATTACTCTACCACTTCATACATCTAAACTTCAAGTTATTTCCTCTACGATCCCTTCGTCACTCCATCACCCTTCAAGGTGTGTGTCAATGTTGATCTTTCCCACTCTGCCACCTACCCTTATGAAATCCTTTCAATCCTACATTTACTTGGTATCCATGTTCCTTCTAGCTTTCCAAAGCATAAAACCTTGTCATCCATATACCTTATCTACCATCTCCTTTCCACCACCCTATTGGCATCTTTGAGCATACCTTTCTATGGTCTTGGCTTATCTTGACTTATATTTGCTATAAGAGCACTATCCAAATTGAAAAAGCTTGAGCTCTTTCTAAAATTCAACAAAAAAGAGAGAGAAATGTTCCTTGGTGAAAACCACTTCTTGTGGCACCTTGGTAGCAAAATTAAAGATAAATAAATTTTTTCTATTGTGAAAATCACTTCTTTTGGCACCTTGGATAAGTACCATGATGAAAAATTGGTAAAAAATCATCATGGTTAATTCTTTCATCATCCATCTATTCGCTCTTCTTTCTTTGATCTTGACAATGTTGAGCTATCCTTGCATATTGGTTATCTTGTTCATCAGCTTACCTATTATGCTTTCTCATTCACTCATACACTTTATATCCAACTTCATTCTTATTACTATATGCCATTGCTATCCTATCCATTCAACCTCTTGACATTGATCATGAAATCACATAAAAATGGTCATCTAGATTATTAGCCCCCTTCTCAGCATTTTGGCTAAATTAATTAATCATTTACCTAGGCCAAATTTCTAAAAATAAATTAATTTGATTATAACCTATAGTATGACTATACTATCCAAAGGTCATTATTTTAGTAAAAGAACATGTCCCCTTTTAATTAAATAAAATCCCCCTTTCTTCTAACACATTCAATGTGCACACATAAAGTCTTATTTCTATTTTACAAATTAAAAGAAAAGACTCTTTTTGGCTCACATGCAAAGTCAACTCTTTGTTTATTGGTTGACTTGTGTGTGCACATGGATCAATCCCATTTTCAAACTCCACCCTTGATCATCCATCATTTGATCTTGATCTCCACTGTCTGTATGTCTTTAAAAGAAAGAGCTCTCCCCTTGTCAAAGAATCCATACTCTCAAATATTATTATGCTGTAGGTTTACCATTCAAATTCTTGAGATATTTTGTTGAGAACTTCTATTCTTTTCTACTTTCTAGAATCCATACCATTTTAGCTTAAAATCATATTGCATGATAGATTAGTTTCCTTTACTATAATCTATCTCACATAGCATAACTAGCATAATTAGGCTAGTTTTGTAACACATCTTATTTGCTTAATCTAGTTGTGTTTATTAATTTCATTCTAGTGTAGATTCATGCTTGAATTGCATATTTTAGGAATCCCTTTTTGAACATTTGCATTCTTGCATCTTGTCTCAAAGAAACCTCCCATTTCATGGTTTACTAGCAAGAAAAGTATCTCTAAGGCTCAGCTGAGAGCCCTCATATATTTGAAACATACTTTCTTGCACTTTGTGGATAGGGAGCTCTAAGCCAACATCCAAGCATTCTGATCTCATGGAATCATTTGGATAGAAGGCTTTAGAGTGTGACATCTTTTTATTGTACAAATCACACAAAGCAAAATATGATTCTCATAAGTCTCTTGACATGCCTATTCTTTTAGACTACACACTTTCATGTTATCTTTCTCATTGGCTTCCACTACTTATCCTATATGGTATCTCACTTATTGGCTTTAACTCCTTACCATACATGCTATCTCCTTTCATGGATTTCCTGGCTTATCCCAAACATGCTTCATATGGATATTTTACACTTTCCCTAGCTTGGGTACTCTTGAGGAGTCAGTCCTTGATGATCACTTTCACTTGCTTCATAATCCTTTCTTATTCATCTCTTCTTATCCACCAACTTACCACTGCATCATGTACTACACCTTGTTAGACACTAGAGCAAAATGATGTGATCTTGCTTGAGAACTAGTAATCTCTAGATCATTCTAAAAAATCCAAAAAAATCATATATAATGCTATAAAATCCTTTTAAAAAAAGAAAAAATCCTGAAAAATGATCATCTTAGTGAAAATCTTGGAATAGGCACTTTGATATATCACCAAAAAATTCAAAAAATACAATTTTTTTTATAAAAAGTACTAAAAAAGTGCCAAGTGGAGAAAACTAGGAAACAAACTCTACTTGAGACCCTTGCACTTATGCCTATCTTTATCTCACTTTGCACTCATAAACCATTAATATTGATTTTCCTTGCCAAGACTAGACCTAACTCATTTCTAGGTCTAGGGGCACAAATTGCATAGCCTATCAGGGTCTCCTTGTTGTCCTGGTGTTTCTTTAGAAACTCTCCCAAACAATATTTTTCAGCATTTCCCTTTTACATCAAGAATTTTTCAACACTTATAAAATGCTTTATCTATAGTCTAGGATGTTCCAATACTTCTCATTGGAAGAATTGAGTCCTAAAGAGATAGTCATATTACTTCCACACACACACTTAAACTCTTAAATTGATCGAGACTTTTTGGATTTATTTCTTTGTGATGTCTAGTATAGTTTTCTTTGCTGAGTGTTCCCTCCCTTTTAGTCTCTTGAGGATGTCATGGACTAAAGGACTAGAGGCATGGGGCATGTTTTCTTTACTTTCTACCTGTGGGTATACCTCGTCGATCTTAGATGTCTTGAGCATCTTTGTTGTCCCACTCGATACTTAGGGTCGACAACATATCATCCTTGTGTTTTTTTCCACAAGTGCATGCTTATGGCCATCTCGACATTTTGTGTCTCGATGCAAGCATAATCTTGCCACACTAAACTTAGGGAATCAAACTACACTATTCATCTTAACCTATATGTCTTTGATGCATAGGTTGGGTTCCCACATCTCTATTTGATATAGATCATATTCATATCTTCATAGTTATGCCAATGATGATTGTATTATCTTTCAATGTCCCTAATAAGGCTTGATGATGAAAACTAGGACCTATCTATATAAACCTTGCAATTGCACCTTTTGTATACTAGCTTGCATTTTAGGGTTCATTTTAGCTTAGCTTTGCATTTTTCAATATTGAGAAAGTCTTCTTTATCTTTCATATACG
Source organism: Cupressus sempervirens (assembly GCA_028749045.1). NCBI lineage: Eukaryota > Viridiplantae > Streptophyta > Pinopsida > Cupressales > Cupressaceae > Cupressus > Cupressus sempervirens. Next base: position 526,237,597 of record CM053789.1, on the reverse strand, counting down.
TGTTATCTAACTGCATTCATATTCTTTTGCTCCTTCTTGATCATATCTTGTCATCTCCTTTTATCTTTTTCTTGCCTCTTTTCTTTTCCTATCATCACAAAGGGTTTATCTTATACTCACCTCTATCTATCTGATGCAGGAGCATCCAGAGGTATAAGGGAAATCTTGTGTCACCCAAAAAAAATGTACTTAGACTTAGTTTCTATTTCATGTGTTTTCATTTTTGGATACCCATTTGGGCCAAATAAAGGTTCCAACTCTCACTCTTCCACTATCAGTGTTCGTGTAAATCCTGAAAAAATAGGAGTATGTAATTGAGCCATCATTTTGGTGAACTAGAAGGTGTAAATTGGTTAGATGAATGTAATTTTAATTTAGAGCATTCCAAAAAAAGAATCAGGTCAAAAGGCCCCATGGTTTGAAAGTTATTGCAGTTTTTTGGGTTGTGGAGACCTCTTAAGGATGCTTCAAAGTTAGGTTAGGGGCATTAAATGACCTTGAAAAGGGTCAAAAAATAGGGGATGAGCGAAGCTATCCATAGGGCTATAGAGTGCTTCAAGAGCTTTCTAAAAATGTAAACGGTTCATCAATCGGAGTTACGATTCAAAAGTTATGCCTCCCGAAAGTATGATTACCATTTCTGGATTCTTCTAGATTTGTGTCAACTTCTAACACAGCTTCTGGAACCTTCTATTTGGTCGGTGGATGCCTACTAGTACTTTCTAGAATGTACTCCTAGTCCTTAACCCTTTGGGGTCTATTTAAGGAGATTTCTGGCATTGTAAAAGGCAGTTTGGAGTGGAGTTTGAGAGGAGGTACTAAAAGGAGAAATTATCTCCACATTTATGCTATTGTAAGCCCTTAGGGCATGTTTTGAAGTTTATTTTCTCTGTACTAAATGTACTAGCTTATTTTTCAGTTAATACAATTTCCCTTTTCTGTTGTGTCCATTTTGTTCTTGGGTTGTGTTCCCATCACTATCCTTTTGACCTAGTCTTGACTTTGTGGATCTATTTTTGGGATTTAAATTAAAATCTAAGTTCATCTTGATGGTCAAAATTGCATTTAAATTTTTTCTCCTTCTTCTCTACAGTTTTCTGACTTTCAGAGGCTTAATCTTTGAATCTCATTAGGGCATCATCATTTATTCATTCCTTCATCATTTCTACCCTCTTCCTCTCTTCTCTTTCATTCCATTTCATTTCATTTCACCTATTTTCTCACTTTGACCTAATTTTGATGCTTTATCTTTCTTGGTCAAACTTAGTCAAACTAGGGCATATTTTCACTTCTTGGTTGTCACTCTTTGGTCTTAATGACTTTTTTGTCATCATGGACTTTGATTTATATTGATTTGATTATATCTAGCTCATTTCTATAGCTCCTCCATCTCATTTTGATTCCAATCCTGAGGGGGTAGTGTTGGAATGTCTTAATGGAAATAATGCTTCTGAGAGGGGGGGGGGGGGGGGGGGGGGGGGTGAATCAGAAGTACTAGATTTTGGCCTATTTTTAAACCCTTAATGACATATGATTGAAATGAACATGCATGCATATAAACATTAAGCAATCATGAGAAACACATATGCATCACCACATAACACTTGAGATTTTGGTAATCCCGAAACCCTCCAAGAATAAGAAGGTAAAATTGGGGTGGGCATGATACCCACAAAATCACTGCGGTAATAATGTTTGACCACTTCTGATGGTCTACCTTGTTAAAGGCTTTACATTGTGTCAATAGTGACGTAGTTAAAGGATTTACAAAAACTTTACATGAAGTGTTACCCTATTAAAGGATTTAATCACCTCTTCAAAGGATCTACAACCTAGCTATTAAGCTAACCTATCAACATAGGGTTTCCTTTCTAATACAATTGCTAGAGAGTATTAGGTATAATAAACCTGATAGCTTACAATCCTTGATTGCTGAATTTAGGCACCTGATCTTCTTTATCTTATCTTGATTCTCTAAAATTTGATATCTGTTTGTGTCCCTTGCTTTGTTCTGATCAACTAAATGTCTCACTTCTGCTCTTTTTCCTCTAAGTATTTTTACTCTTCACTCAGAATTCCACTATAGTTTCCCCTTTTTACACTTCTCTTGATCCATCTCACATACAATGAGATTTTTTCTTCCTTATAAAGACATTCAAAGACTTAGGGTTAGATATGGATCTACGATCCATATTGAATCTCTATTTCTTGCTCATTCTTTGCACTTTTATTATTGGTTGCATACCTTCTCCATTTTTCTTATTGGCTACATATAGATTGCATAGGAAATAAAAAAGATTCGATCTTATCTGTTTGATCCTTCAAGATTCATCATATGTCAGCCATAAAATGGTTTACATATGAGTTTGTGCCTTTTCAAACTCATATATGCATTCTGTGTTACTCGACACTTATTGATTCCTGATGCTCGGTGCTTATAACAAAACTATCTCACTCACCTCCTGTTGCATTCCTATTTTTCTCGGTATCATCTATGACTCGGCACCTAAATATCACTCGACACTTGTATCATGCTTAGAACCTGAAGTCACTCGGCACTTGTTCTTCACTCGGCACTTGAAGGCTGCTCGACACTTGTTGGATTTTTTGACTCAGCTCATGTTGTGGCTTAGCATACATAGTGTGCTCGGCTCAAAAGTGTTTAAGTGTTTTGGCACTCAAATGTCAAAATCACTAAAAATCTCCCCCTTTGACATGAGTGACAAAAACACTTAACCAAGCATTATTTATCTGACCTTATGAGTACATTCACTAATCTCCTTTGCATATATACAGAGGTTTAAAGAAAACTTGATCAAAATTTTGTAACTTACAATATATATACCTCAAAATTATTGTAACTCCCCCTAAGTGGATTGTGACATTAACTATGCTGTCTTGGTAACTAGAATGTTGCGCGAATGAATGCTGATATACTAAATGTTGATATTATATCAACTCCCCCTTTATCTTATCCCCCCCATTCTCTTTATCTCCCCCTTTTTGAAACTTATGTCAAAGGATACTAAGGGTTAAGACCATATTTTACCAAAAATGTACTATTTACCTCCATAATCATCCTGAGAGAAGCATCCCAATTACTCAAAGCAATTTCAAGAGATTTGTGTTGGATAGCAGTCTCTGCAGCAAGGTGAACAAGTCCATCTAAAGTAGAAAGATTAGGATCTTTCTTGAGAATAGTTTTTGCATAGACTTGTTCTTTATGGAGTACTTCTAAATGTGGGGTAATGGAGGATTGGAGTTGTATTAGTTTGGCCTTGATGGTGGCCTCTTTTTCTATCAACACAGCTACTTCTTTCTATATGTGAAGCATTTGAGCAAAATGCTTCTCACTTTGAGCTAGATCCTTAGGTAGCTGCATGCTTGATATATTTAGATTCCTCTCCAAGATCATTATCTTCTGGCTGGTCTCTTGTGATAAATATGAGAAGTCACACAACTTTTTGTACAATGAGAACATATTCTCAAGTACCTATTTGATCTTTTCAATTTTCTTGGCCAGTTCAACTTGTGATAGTGCGATTTCATTTGCAATTTTCTCGTTTACTTTCCCTTTAAATTTCTTTTCAGACCATTCCATGAGTTTTACATTGGTCTCTTGGTCTTCACTTTGTACCTTTTCCACTATGTTGGCTAGTTGCTCCATTATGGGCTTTGTTTCATCAGGTACCTGTAAATTGAAAGCATCTAGAAATATATCCTTAATTTCTACTAATGCTTGTCTTTGTTTGTACTCATACTTGAGTACCTCTTGCTTCTTCTTCCTTTCAAGTGCCTCTTGCACTTTAGTCATTTGGGCAATTGTCATGGTGTCATAGTCATACCTAGGAATGAGTATTCCTTCATCAAGAGTAGGGTCTCCATAGTGAAATACCCTTGCAACCTTGGTAGAACTCAAGCTTGGTACAAATATCTGCAATGGTACTGGAGAGCTTAGTTTCTATGAAGTTTCAGTAGGAGTCCCTATTCTAGGAAAGTTGGCCAATGTTTGGATTGCCTACTACTACTTCTTCTTAGGGCTCTCCCCTTCCTTGTCCTATTCTTTTCTGCCTTGATCAATGACAGTTATCTTAGGCAATGCACCTTGTGTTTGTGCTATAGATACAGAGGTATCTTTCTGTCTAGTTTTCTCTTTTGCTATCTCCCCTGCAAGTGTACTCACTGAAGTGTCTACCTTAGCAGTTGTATCTTTGACTTCATGCTCTTTAGGTTGAGTACTAGTAGCTGCAAGACTTTGTGAAGGTGGTTCTTGTGGATTCTTCTTTGCCTTGGTAATTTTAGCTACTGCCTTCTGCAACTTATCTACACTCACCAAAACAGGGCTAGTGCACAACTGTGATTGCAATGTTGTTTAGTGAAGAATCTTCTTGAGATCCTCTGTATTGAGTGGATTGATGTTCTGACAAGAGGTGTCAAGAACATCCTTTATCTTTACAGATTCTATAGGTGTAGTTGCAATATGTGGAGGACTAGGTGGTGGCAATTGGGTGTCTTGGACACTCGGTTCTTGTTGCTGCTCCTCAGCTATTGCCTGTTCACCTTCTTGGGCATCTTTCTCCACATCTTCCTCTTTTTAATTTCATCAATATCTTATTCTTCATTTCTCCCTTCAAAAGGGTCCTCTTCTCCCTTCTTTCTTGTAGTCAATCCATACATTACCTTCCATATTTGTGTTGACTTTTTGAGAACATCTTCAATATGGTTCTGCAAGATACTGAAGGCTCGATATTTAGGTACAAATTTGCTTGCATATTTCTTGCTTGCCTTACTGATTTGACCTTTTGAAAGGTCTGGCATTACATGAGCCAAAGTTGACTCTCTTATTTCCTTTTCCATTTGGAGGTAGTAATGCCACTTATTTTCAACTAATGTAATTAGTTCCTTGGGTATTGAGTCATCAAGTTCAAGTGGAGTAGTCTTGAACTTTGCCATCATAGTGTAGATTGACTCCTTAACTGTATTTTGTTGTTCTATAGACAACTTATCGAATTTTATGGTCTTAAGACTAGATAAATCTGCATTTTCTCTAATATTATTACAAATGCTTTCTAATCTGGATGAAGTAGAGTGTCTTACCACCTTGAATTGTTCTTCATCAGATTCTATTTCTTCTTCCTCCAACTCCTGTGGTGCAACAAACTTTCTTTTCTTTTGCTCTGCAGGCCCACCTTGCTATATTGCCTTCTCCTTTTCTTGTTTCTTTTCTACTTGGGCTGTTCCCCTTGAATTTACCCTTGTAGTTGGCTTAGCTGGGCTAGATTTTGTCATAGTTTTCTGTGCCTTAGTCTATGCAACTAGTTGCTTCTTTGCTTTCCTTTTCTTGGGCTTAGCCTTGGGTGCATCCTTCTCTACACTTTCCTCTTCTTTAGCATCTTCACCCATGCCTTGGGTTAATGCAGGTGGTCCTTGCTCTTGCTCTTCTTCTTCTCCTTCTGCTTCCTCATCCTCTTCATCCCCTTCTGCTGTGCCTTCAGCAAGTTTTGCCTTCAGCTTTTAAACCAATTTATCCTTTTTCTTGAGTGTGGAGGCAGTCTTTAACTCCATATTCACCTTTGACCTTACCACATCATAACTGCCAAAGTGTGGGGCACTCTTGTCTATCTCTTCTGCCAATAATGCAGTTATTGCTGCAGATGCTTCATCTATGTTGATCTAATAACCAAAAGGCCTCAACCATCTCACCCTTGGTATGATGGCTTGAATATAGGTATAGTCAATATCCACAAGAAAACAAACATCATTTACATGTTTCTCCACTAGAGAAACTAGAATCCTGAGTCTTTGCTTCATTGATTTCTTAAAATCTTCAAAATAACTTGTCATTAGTGTGTCAAAATTATCTCCCATTTGTTCTATATATTCATTAATTTGGGCTTTGATACTTCTATCATTTCTCCATACAACTTTTCCAAAAGAAGGAAATTCATTTTGAACATAGAAGAATACACAAACCAAAATTGCACCAAATTTGCATTGGGCACCCTTTGTCCTTCTTATAGCTGCTAGGTTTTCATTGATCTACTGTAGTTGTAGTTCTACAAGATCATAAGTATGATCCTTTTTCACCAATTTGTAACCTACATCTACTACAATACATGACACACTGTTGAGTCTACTGGATTGGTATAATTTATGGGCAATAACTCTAATAGCAAATTCAACAAGAGGATCTTGAATGGTGTGAATTGTCATTCCTCTTTTATTCCATTGGGCACCTGTGTTTTTCTCAATAACCTCTTTGGACTCACTTCTGAAGGTCTTGTACTAATCTAGGGTAGGATGTCCAGTTACCTTATGAATGATTCTTTTCGTGATCTTAGTGGGAACATCTTCTAGCCAAAAACTAGCATCATGAATTCTACTTAACACAAGTCTAATCCATTCTGTCTTAAATATGGTGGGAAAACTCAAAGCTCATGTTAAACCCTTCCTCTCAGCAATTTTGTATTCATCCTTCAAAACTCCATCGACACATAACTTTTCATAGGCTTCCCTTATTTTGATATCTCCTATGGCTCCTATCTTACAGTTATAGCATCTCCTTGCGTCCTGAACCATTACAACTTTCGAGGGTATGTGGGAAAGGGCTCTGGTAGGATCATTCTTATATGAAACTTCAAGGATGGGATGAAAATCAAGCTGCTTAACCTCATTAGATACTAGTTGGACCTTGAACAACTTTTTGTCAAGGGTTTTCTTAGAACTCGAAGCCATTTGTGCAAACTAGGGTTTCCTTTACAAAGAAATATGAGACTGCATAGCTCGGCACAAATGAAAATACCTCAAGATCGATGAAAACACATTGTAAGAAGTTGGAATCTACTTGGAACACTATATTCTCTATTATGAAGTCACTCTGCTCTCTTTGTCTTCTTTGCTTCTCGATCGCGATGAAGAAAAATGATTAAAATTGCAATAATATACCCTATTTCCATCGCATTAAATGCTCAACTGTCCACTCAACTTCTGAAGGATTTTTAACATTACTCAGCTTGCACTTCATTTCCACTTCACTCAGCTTCCATTGGAGTTATTCAACTCAACATCAGTTATCAACTCGATCGCTGTTTGGAACTCAGCACCCACTAGAGCTTTACTCAACCTCTGAGAACGACTCGACAATTTTGTAAGTATCTTCATATTATGACTTGGCATCTTTTCTTATGTGAATTTATTCTTTTTAGTACTTCTTTGTCTTGGGATTGGTGTGTGATATATCTTTGTATATTAGTCCCATGCACCTTTCTCATGCTTAGTTTAATGAAGTGTGATCACTTGACCCATTGGGTGAAGTGATCCCTTGACTTGATGTGTTGCCCTCATTTTTCTTTTTCCATGTCTTATTCATTTTTTCTCTTATGTGTTCAATGCCTACCTTTTCCTTTCCTTTGTTGAACTCAAAATTTGGTGCCTTGGACCTTGTTGGGCAATTCCTACTGATATGGCCAATTTTCAAGCAATTGAAACATGTGGTTTGGTTCAACCATCTTTTATAGTTCCCCTTGAAATGTGTTCTTATGCAGTTCTGGGGTATATGTCCATATTCCTAACAATAATGACAGCTATACCTGGTGTTATAATCCCAACACTAGTGATTTTCTTTTATTTTTTCTGGTTGATTTGATGTCCACATAGGCTTTGATCTGCATTCAAAGGCTCTATGTCCATACTTCTTGCAATTATGACAATGTCTATCAAATCTTTGTGTCCTTGTGACTTTAGTCTTACAATCTTGTGTCATATGTCCTTGCATGTTGCACTTGTAATAGTAACCCTTGCTTTTGGGTGTGTTTGGCTGATTGATTCTTTTCCTCCTACACACATTAGCAGTATGACCCCTTTTATTATAGTAATGACAAGTGGGTTTAGAATCGTTACCTCTTTCACTTCTTTTCTCAACACTCTTTGATGATTCCCCTACTTTAGTGCTGTTGTATCCAAGTCCTGATGTATCATGGGCTGATCTTGGGAATTTTAGCCACTGTTCAAAGTACTTGATGGCTTCACTTGACTTGTTGACATTCTCTGCTATCTCTTTTTCTCTGTTCAATTCATTCTGTAGTTGTTCATTCTGCATCCTCAAAGTAGAGATCTCAATATCTTTCATATTGAGTTCATGATGAAGGTTCATCATTTGGGCAAGTGTATCCATCTGCATGTTTGAGATCCTTGTTAATTCAGTATATTTTTCTTCCAGTCTATTTGCAAGATTCTTTTTGTCATCTTTCATCATGAGTCTATCCTCAACTGCTCTTTTCTTTTGTTGAGTGATTTCACATAACATTATGGCCTGTGATTCATGTTCCATCTTGAGAGATCTTATCTCTTCTGCTTGAACTTTGTTTTTCTCCATTAGTTCTGCTATTGCTACATCAAACTCTTTAGTGTCTCCATTAACAAACACTTGTGTGGTATCAATCTCCCTATAGTTTATATCATTTTCAGCTATGGCTATCTCCTTTCTTCTATTCAAATATTTTCTCAATTCCTCTCTAGCTTCCTCTACCTTGCGTAGAGCGAGATGCACATCTATCACTTGGTTCTCAATGATCTTTCCAAGCCTGAAAACTTCCATCTTTAGATCTTTTCCTCCAAGCTATTAGGCTTCTTCTTGAGAGAACTTAGCTCTGATACCAATTGTTGGAATGTCTTAATGGAAATAATTCTTGAGAGGGGGGGGGGGGGGGGGGGTGAATCAGAAGTACTAGCTTTTGACCTATTAAAAAACCCTTAATAACATATGATTGAAATGAACATGCATGCATATAAACATTAAGCAATAATGAGAAACACATATGCATCACCACATAAAACTTGAGATTTTGGTAATCTAGAAACCCTCCAAGAATAAGAAGGTAAAACTGGGGTGGGGATGATACCCATAAAATCACTGCGGTAATAATGTTTGACCGCTTCTGATGGTCTGCCCTGTTAAAGGCTTTACACTGTGTCAATAGTAACCTGGTTAAAGGATTTACAAACACTTTACATGAAGTATTACCCTTTTAAAGGATTTAATCACCTTTTCAAAGGATCTATAACCTAACTATTAAGCTAACCTATCAACATAGGATTTCCTTTCTAATACAATTGCTAGAGAGTATTAGGTATAATAAACCTGATAGCTTACAATCCTTGATTGCTGAATTCAAGCACTTGATCTTCTTTATCTAATCTATATTCTCTAAAATTGATATCTATTCATGTCCCTTGCTTTGTTTTGATCAACTAAATGTCTCACTTCTTCTCTTTTTCCTCTAAGTCTTTTTACTCTTCACTCAGAATTCCACTAGAGTTTCCCCTTTTTACACTTCTCTTGATCCATCTCACATACAATGAGATTTCATCTTCCTTATAAATAAATTCGAAGACTTAGGGTTAGATATGGATCTACGATCCATATTGAATCTCTGTTTCTCGCTTATTCTTTGCACTTTTATTATTGGTTGCATGCCTTCTCCATTTTTCTTATGGGCTGCATGTAGATTGCATAGGAAATACAAAAGATTTGATCTTATCTATTTGATCCTTTGAGATTCATCATATGTCATCCATCAAATGGTTTACATATGAGTTTGTGCCTTTTCAAACTCATATACGCATTCTGTGTTACTCGACACTTACTGATTCCTGATGCTCGACACTTATAACAAAACTATCTCACTCAGCTCCTGTTGCGTTCCTATTTTGCTCGACATTATCTATGACTTGGCACCTAAATATTACTCGGCACTTGTATCATACTCGACACTTGAAGTCACTCGGCACTTGATCTTCACTCGGCACCTGAAGGCTAGTTGGCACCTAGAGATCACTCGACACTTGTTGGATTTTCTGACTCGGCTCATGCTGTGGCTCGACATACATAGTGTGCTCGGCTCAAAAGTGTTTAAGTGTGTTGGCACTCAAATGTCAAAATCACTAATAGGTAGGAATATTCTATCATTGTTGCAAATTTCTTTTCTATGACTATCTTTTTCTCAAGAGCATATGCTTGAACTTTCCATTTTCTCTTGATTTATTTGTTCACTTTTCTCAACATATTAGTACTCATCTTGAGTTCTAATTCTCTCTCTCTCTCTCTCTCTCTCTCTCTCTCTCTCTCTCTCTCTCTCCCTCCCTCCCTCCCTCCCTCCCTCCCCTTCCCTTCCCTCCCTCTCCTTCTAGTGTTCAAGACTTCCACTAATAGGTTGTACATTTAGGATTTGTTATCTCTCTCTGCACTTGATTCTTTGGAGTCAAATTTCTCTATTTCTTACTTGGATTATTCATTCTTTGACACATTAGTTAAAGAGGGGAAAATTTAATCACCCAAAAATGGTTAAAAATGGTCATCAAGACTATGGGCTCTCTTTCTAGGAATATTGCATAATTTATCTATTGCTCATCTTTGATCGAATCATAAAAAATCTATATATTTGATTATAACCTATGGTTTGACCATATATCTTAAGTTCCTATTTAATTAAAATAAATTGATCCATTTTAATTAAATAAAAATACCCATTTTGCACTTATCCTAAGAGTGCACAAATGAAGCATTATTCCTATTTTAAAAATAAGAGGGAAAGGCATTTTTGTCTACCCATGAATGTACAATTTTATATGTGAGATGAATCCTATATTTTCAAAATAACTTTAATTCTCCTCCCCACATTTCTCCCTCTCTAAAAAAGTCAACTATTTTTTCTTATTGGTTGAGATGCTTGTGCACATGGATCACTCAAGATTCATTCTCCTGCCTTGATTATGCCTCTCTTGGCTTTTGATCTCAACCGTCCATTTTCATTTAAAAGAGAGAGATCTCTCCTCTTTCTAATAATGTTATACTCTCATGATAACATTATGTTGCAAGATTTTTAGGTGCTTTTGGAGCTTTGAAGACTTGAGACATTCTTGCATTTTGGTATTTTTTCTTAGTTCTCATTTTACTTGCATCATGGAAATTTTAGCTTAGTTTCATTTATTCTATAGCTTAGTTATCTTTTGCTAGCTTCCATCTTATTTATTTTAGTTTTAGCATCTTTCATCTTGCATTTTATTTCATTATGATTCTTGGATGCTAGCATTTTTCTCCCATCTTTGAAACTTTCATTGTATGGTGCACCTTGCAAGGGTTGCATAGATTTGGTTCATTTGAGAGCCATCATTTGACTTTTTGCACCTTTCCATGTCATAGATAGAGAGCTATAAGCCACCTCTTGAGATATTCTCTTTCATGGGTATTCTCAAGAATAATGGTTTATAAAAGTGTGACACCTTTTGTAGATACATCTGCTTGTAGTATTGACCGAGTGGTCGGGCATTAAAGGAGTGCAGTATGGACTGAGTGGTTGAGCATTGATGAAGTCATAGTGTTAACTGAGTGTTCAGTCTTAGTGTTGAACGAGTGACAACAAAATGTAATTGTTAAATATTTTATTAATTGAGGCCAACTATTTTGATGTTTATTGATGTTTTGGAAGGGTATTCAAGCTGATTTTTCCTAGCTTATGATATATAAGCAAGGACAAGTTGTGAGGACAAAAGTAAGAAGAAGGAATATGAAAAAGATGAATATATGAGTGAACACAAAAGCCAAAGTAGGAAAGTGTAGAAGGTAAATTCTAAAGAACATTTGATTAGGAAGGATCTAGAGGTGAAGCAAGACAAAGATATGAATCTTCAAAAAAGGTTGCTTCATAAATCATGTCAAGTTGTTGTTGCTTTCTAACCATTGTAGTAGTAAATAAATCTTTTAATAGAGTTGACTTAATAGTCATTTTGTAAATCCTCTAACAAGGTGACATTTCAATATTAAAGTGTTTAAAGACCTCAAATTAGGCCACTCCTAATAGGGTGATCTAAATTCTATAATAGGGTCATACTTAATAGTATGTTTTGTAACCTTTAATAGGGTTGGTTCCTAGTACGATTCACTTTAAAAGAGTGAAAATTATTGTGACTAGTTGCAAGGTGGTTTTTCCCAAATTTGGTTTCCACATTAAATCTTGGTGTCATGTGTGTTCATGTTATTTTCTTATGCTTTAAGTTTTTGTAACTAAGTTACTAAAGGATAAAATAGTTTAAATAAATCTTAAGACTGCTTTATTAATCGAGCATTAGTAATATTATAGTGTTAATCAAGCTATTCACTATTGCAAGATCAATGGAAGTTTGTATTGACATTTAAGGGACAAGGATTCATTTTTGTAGTAACTGATTCACCCCTCCCCTCTCAGTTGCTCCTCTTAAATATCCAACACAAGGTTTACTACATTACTTCTCGAGACTAGAGGTATGGCAACATACTAATAGAATTCATCTAAATCAAGGGAAGTATACATTGGATATAATAAGAAGATTTGGAATAATGGAAAGCAAGACTATGAAGACACCCATGGAAACAAATCTTCTAAAACTAAAAGAAGAAATTAAAGATTCTAAAGATGTTGAACCCACTCTATACCATCAAATTATTGGATCTTTAATGCACTTAATAAATACTTGACCTGATAAATGTTATATAGTTAATGCTCCAAGTCAATTCATGAGAAAACCAAAGAAAAATCATTTAGTAGTTGCAAAACACATTCTAATATATCTTCATGCAACTATTGGATATGGTCTAGAATACAAGAATGAAGATCTAATGCTTAGAGGGTATACAGACTCTAATTGGGCAAGGAATTATATAGACTAGAAGAGCACTTCAAGATATTGCTTTACCTTAGGGTTAGGAATGATATCATGGTTTAGTAGAAAGCAATCATCAACAACTTAGAGTTCTACTAAAGCAGAATACATTGCCTTTACAATGGGAACCAAAGAGGCAGTATGGTTAAGGAAGCTTATCTTTGATTTATTTAAGAAACCATTGGAACCTATAATAATCTATTTTGATAACCACAATTGTATTAAACTCTCCCTAAATCTAGTTTTTCATAATAGGTCAAAACACATTGAGTTACCATATCACTATGTACGAGATATGGTTGAGAAAAATATTTTATTGAGCTTAAATACATCTGTACCAAGAATCTGATTGCTGATAACTTACCATGTCACTTGCCAAAACCAAAGTGGAAACATTTAGTGGAGGTCTTGGTATGATTGTGATTCTTGAGAATGAGTCATAGTGAATTTAATTTTTTTGTTTGTACTTAAAATTGTTGTATATATATGAGTCTTATTGGAAGTAATTATTTTAAAATGATTATATTTATTTTGTGGGAGTTATTATATGGAGATATTATTATCAATAACTATGATATACATTTTGAGTAAGTGTTTTACTTAAATCATGAGAATATGCATCTTGTGAGACTTACAATTGAGTGCTTAGATGTCATTAATTTGACCATCTTTGATTTTTTTTTTGTATAGATGCATATTGGGTAGGTTGGTAAGTATGCATTTTGTGAGACTAACAACTAAGAGTTTAGATGTCATCAAATTGACTTTGGATTGTTTGTATTAATGCCTATTAGGTATTTTAATAACTAAGAGCTTAGATGCCATCTCATTGACTATCTTTGGGTTATAAAAAATACTGATCATCCCTTACCTATGATTATCAAAATGTATTTATCCTTCTTGACTAAGAGGGAGTGTTAAATTCTTGTATCTATTTTGGATAAATTGCATCCTAAATATTTTGGATATTTAAATTAGAAATATCTTTATTAATATGATTGAAACTAAATTCATATATCTATATTTATCTATATATATAAATATATAAATATATAAATATATAAATATATAAATATATAAATATATAAATATAAATGCTTTATATCTATTATAAATTCAACCTTATCTATTGTTAGTTTGATTCAACAGTTAACTATGGTTGGCTTATTTTAAAGGTTGTAAACAATAGTTAAGTCATGCCAATGGGATATGACTCATATATGAGTCACTTATAATCGGGTGACTCTCCCTATAAATATGGTGGCTATAACTTGCATTTTAAGAATAATATTAATAAAAAAACATTCTCTCCTCCCTTGATTTCAACAAAAAGGACAAGTTAGTGACATTAACAAAACAATATTACTGTTTGCTCACATTTATATGATAGAAAAATATGCTAAGGAGAGTGCATATTTATTTTCATTATTTTTATTTGAATTTATATTATTTTCTTGAGAAGAATAGTTAAAGGAAATTATATTTGTGAATATAATATACTATTCTAGAAAATATTATTGAGAAATTAATGCATAGATTCGGTCTAAAATTTTCACAAGACCTAATCATACATTGGCTCGACCTCTATTGTAGATTATTAATAACATCAAACAAGTAGTCCATTCTCCTAATAATAATAGACTTATAGAATGTAAAATATTAATAGTAACTCATCACAAATAACATCCACAGAAGTTGACACTAGAATTTAACGTGGAAACCCAATTTGAGAAAAACCACCAACAACATGTCACCAATTTTTACTCTTTTTAAGTGAGCTATGTTAGTAGCCAACCCTGTTAAAGGCTACTAAACACACTATTAAATGTGACCTTGTTAAAGGTATTAATTACCCTATTAGGAGTGGCCTTGTTAGAGGACTTTATCACATTCCATTAGAATACCACCTTGATTAAAGGATTTAAATATGACTATTAGGTCAACCTTGATTAAAGGATTTCAATAATGATACAATAGTTAAAAAGTAACAATAGGTTTTGATCTAACTAATACAACCCACTTTACAAATATAGATCATTGTTCAACTCATATGTTGATCCACTAACTAGCTTTCATTGTCATCTATGTCCCTCATCTGCTTGGCAACCCTTTAAGCAATCATACTTCACTTCTTCACAACTCTTCTTAGCCTCTTTCTCAAGTTCTTAAATCAATAACATCAAAAACTGCTCCAACCTTACTGAGTTAGCCATTATAACTCCTTAAATAGGTAATTATGATATTTTATCACTTAAACACCATCACAGATCTTAGGGTTAGGTTAGATTCATCAAATCCTTCCAACATTTTGTTTCCTCTTTTCTCTTCTAGAAACTTCTTGATTCCTTGCATAGAAACATGAAAATATCATTTTCCTTGATTTAGATATTCTATCCTTATCTTCAACATGCTTCACATATTCCAAGAAATCAATTGTGTCAACTAAAAATCATGATTTTTACATAAACTGTTAAATATTATCCCTCATCTAACATTCTGTTACTTGGTCACTACTCACATTCTTGTTTGGCATATATATTTATGTTCAATCAATACTGATGCTCGGTAGACACTACTTTCGCTTGGTACATATTGGCACTCAGTTGACACTAGCATCACTCGACATACACTTCAAATTTCTTAATCTTCTTTTCTTTTTCTTGCTCAAGCCTATGAATTTGTTCAATATTTGATCAGTTATTCAAGGCTTCAGTATAATTGTCTTCTTCACTTTGTAGCATGATTAAACAATTACTTTATCTTGTCAAAGTCTAACTAATTAAGTGGTCATTGTAGTTTTCTTTCCATAACTCAACCTTTCCTCTAGGTTCTCTTGTTATGACTAACTTCTCAAGTACTCTTCATAAATAATCTATATATGACACTTAAATTAGATAGAAAACTATCTTACCAATAAGGTTTAATGTCAATGATAACATAAAATTTATTCCAATTGTAGTTTCCAACAATCTCCCTCTTTGGCATCGATGGCAACACCTCTAGTTACCATGCAATCCAAAACATGTATCACTTTGAGAAATCTCCATTTGTGTTTAGTATCAAATTTATTAATAGCCTTAGTTTCATTTTGATTCTCATCTCTGTGTCCAAAAATCTCTTTTTTAGTTTCATTCTGATTCTCATCCATGCAACTTTGGTATGCAACACATAAGCTCCCCCTATCGTATCAAATCATAAAATCAATCAGATTCTTATGTATTGCTAGCAAAACCTTGCATACATTTCTCATTCTTTGCAACATCTCTTGTTGAATACTAACACCCTCCCTCTATCTTATTATTACTTTATGGTAACTCTCATTCTTCCCCTCTTTGACAACATTTCCAAAGACAATTTATCCATCTCATACATCTTGATTATGTTTATATCTTCATGTCAGTAATGAATTTATCTTTGTCATTGGTCTATGACTAATATACCATTCTATTCTTCTTCCTTTACTCTTTTCTTCTTCCTTTACTACTTTAGGTAGCTCCTAAAGTAGGACTGTCTATATCAACTTGTAAGATATTATGATCAAAACCTTTGAAGCAAAGATCCATCTCAAATTAAGTAGCCTTGCCCATGGGAATCACCCCTAATTTACCTCTTAGATATTCATGAGCATCCTTAGGCAAATCCTTAGTGAAAATATCAATGATTTTCTCCTTAGTGTTTACATACTCTAATCTCACTTCTTTATCTTGAACTAGCTCTCTCAAGCAATGGTACTTGATAGAAATATGCTTTGTCTTTGTGTGCATTACACAATTCTTTGATATGTTTATAGAACTAGTGTTATCACAATAGATAACAATTGGATCAATTATCTCTTTCCTATCCCCTTTCAACAATTTCTTGATCCATATAATATTTGAACAATTCATTGCTGCTACCACATATTCAGCTTCAACTGTTGATTGTGAAATGCAACTCTATTTCTTGCTTATACATGAAACTAGTCTCTTTCTAGTCCCTTTCCTAGAAAGAAAGCTCCTCCACTTGTACTCTTCCTGTCATCAACATTTCTTGACCAATCTAAATCAGTAAACACTTTCAATTCAAACTTGTCATTCTTCTTGTAATATAATCCATAGTCTTCTATTCCTTTAGATATCTCAACATCTTTTTCACTGCCATCATATGATTCTCCTTAGGACTTACTAAAAATATTGTAACTATCCCAATTGCTAATGCAATATGAGGTCTATTATAAACAACTTAGTTTAGTTTTCCAATCATTGATCTATAAATGTTTGGTTCACATCAGCTAAATGATCATTCTTAGATAACATATGTCCTATAGCCATAGGTGTGCTCATAGGTCTAGAATATTCCATTCCAAAAGTTTTTAGTATATCCTTAATGTATTTTGATTGAGCAATGTAGATACCTAGCTTCATCTAATATAGTTGTAAACCAACAAAGAATTTGATCTCACCAAACATAAACATTTCAAATTCCTTCTTCATTTCATCTGCAAAAGATTTGCATAATGCATCTTTTCCTCCAAATATGATATCATCATCAAAGAATTCAGATAACAATACCTCATTGTTACTACCAGTCTTCAAGTATAGATTTTTTTATCATTAGTTCTTTCAAATCCAATCTTCACTAAATAATTATGAATTATCTCATACCATGCTCTAGGGGCTTATTTCAAACATATAGAGCCTTGTGCAGTTTACATACCATTTTATTCTTGTTGGGATCTACAAATCCTCTAGGTTATTCAATGTAAACCTCTTCTTCAAGTATCCCATTCAGAAATATAGATTTGACATTCATTTGGTACACTTTAAATCCTTTATAAAAAAGAACATGCAAGTAGTGTTCTAACTCCTTCCAATCTTGTAACTAGGAAAAATGTTTCCCCATAATCAATTCCTTCTTCTTGTGCATATCATTTGCATACCAATCTAGCCTTGTTCTTTGTGACTTCACGTTTTTCATTTAGCTTGTTTTTGAATACCCATTTTGTTCCATTAGCATTCTTATCCTTAGGTCTAGGTAATAGTGTCCATGTTTTGTTCTTCTCTATCTACTCAATTTTTTCATTCATTACATGAATCCAATCCTCATTCTCCAAAGCATTTTTTACTGATTTGGGCTCAAACTCAAAGTAAACATATCTCACTTTTGAGTCTTTCACTTTTCATAAATCCAAATTTGTGATGCATGATGTCTTCTCACATATTTTTCTAGTACAAGTTCTTTCCTTCTTTCTTCTTGCATAGGTTCATCTTGAAAAATGATTTCAAAGCCATCCATCCTTATCTTCAACACACTTTACATATTCCAAGAAAGGAACTGTGTTGACCATAAATCATTATTTTATCATAAACTATTAAATGATGTCCCTCGACCAACACTATGCTACTCAATCACTACTCACATTGTTGTTCGACATATATTGACGCTTAGTCAATACTAATCCTTGATCAACACTACTTCTACTCGGTACATACTAACACTCGATCAACACTAGCATCACTTGGCATACACTTCAAATTTCTTAATCTTCTACTCTTTTTCTTGATTAAGCCTATGTTTTTGGTCAATCTTTGACCACTTCTTCAAGGCTTTAGTATAACTATCTTATTTACTTTGTAGCATGATTAAACAATCACTTTATCTTGTCAAGTCTAACTAATCAAGTGTCCATTGGAGTTTTCTTTCCATAACTGAACCTTTCCTCTAGGTGTTCTTGTTATGGCCAACTTCTCAAATCCTCTTCATCAATCATCTAGATATGACACTTAAATTTGATAAAAAATTGTCTTACCAATAAGGTTTCATCAATGACATCATAAATATTGTTCTAATTGTAGTTTCCAACAGCAAGGGGTGTTTCCCCTTCATGCCTATCATGGGGGCACTATCCCCAAACCCCTAAAGAAGAAATTTGGAGGGAGATTGCACCAAAGGAAGTGGAAAAAAAAGTCAATCTCTGAGTTTGATTAGGCTCCACATAACAACAGCCTCCCAGTTAGAGATTGATTAGACTCCACTACAATAACCTCTTACTCAAAAATTGGTCATACAATCGGTAAACCTATAGCCCCCACTAGAATCTAAAACCACCCTAGACTCTATTGTTCTATTTTATTGCTTTTAGTCTAGAGTAGCAATCGAAGCTAAAGATAATTTTAGATACTCCCTTGGAACTTCCTTTGTAAACATATTTTCTTGATTGCTATATGTATGTATCTTTTCCAACCTTAACTATCTACCGTCCAAAATTAGTCAAATGAAATGGTACCACAACTGTATGTGTTTTGTCTTTGAATGTAGAGCATAATTCTTAGTAAGATAAATGACACTCTGACTATTTGTATACTTATAATTTTATGTCAATGGGTGTCCCAACTCTTCTATGAAAATTGAAGCCATATCATCTCCTTGGATGCCTCTATAATGGCAACACACTCTACCTCTATAGTGGATAAAACATTCACCTTATGTAACTGAGAAATCTAACTCATTGTTGTCTCACTAATAGTAAATACATATCATATAGTACTTCACTTGGTATCTAGATCCCATATCAAATTTGAGTCAACATGGCCTTGTAAATTAGTAGTAGAGCCCTCAAAATGTAAAATTTGTTGGATGACTCATATACCTACTAACAATTCCCACAACATGTGCAATATTTAGTCTAGTACACACCATATCATATGTTAAATTACCTAGAGTTGAAGCATAAGGTACCTTGGAAATTTTATCTTCCTCCTCTTGTGTCTCAGGACTCATCTTCTTGGTTAATTTTGAATGACCAAGCAACGATTTACAAACAACTTTAGCATTATCTATATGGAAATTTTGCAAAAAATTCTCAATACAAGCAACCTGAGATAAAGTAAATTTTATGTTTTTCCTATCTCTATAAATTTTCATGTTAAAGAATTATATTTCTACCCCAATGTTGGTGTTTTTACACTACTAAGCAACAAAATAATTAATACCAAGATGATGAAGATCACAATAACCTAAGGGTTAGCTAATTTCTATAAACAACTATATGTTCTTCAAATTTGAACCCAACTTCAAGAAAATCATGAAAGATTTTCTATTCTTTTGGCTCTGCAAAACCAAGGTGGGTGCACCTAAGGGATAAAATATTCACAACTTGATACTACATTCATATTTCACTCATTCCATGATATTTTAAAACTATATTTCATCCCTTATAGTAGATTGGTCACAATTATTCTTAGATCCACAAATAATTCTAGGCGATAACAACTAACTAATACTCAAAGGTTAAATGTAAATAAGTGCTGACCAGCTTTAATATTCTTCAAACATTTAAAGTATAATTGTTATTGATTTTTAGATCTTTTCTTGACATTTATCGATGATCTCTCCATATGCTAATTGAAATAGTTGATCAATTCCTTATATATTTGGCTTCAGAGTTTATCCAATTTTCTTGACCTAATTGACTACATTACAATCAATATAATCAATAGTTCTCTCTACAAATCATTCTTACATAGATCCTTCCTAATGCCTGGATATCCTATCACATTCATTGAAGCATTTACTCAATTCATGGAATCAAAAGCAATAAAAAATTGACATACAACTTATCCTAGTTGCATTAAACTGAACAAGCTTTACTCATACAATCTCAAATAACCAATCATTAAAAATGGAGACAAGATTTAGAGATAAGAGATAATGGGGATAGTTCATCTTTGCATTAATCTTCTTTGAAAATAATATAACATTAGGTAATACTCTAAACAAATCGAGATAAGGCATCATAATCATGAACAACTAATGTATTCTCAGAATTTGCAAAGAAAATACATCAAAGAGTTGATATCAAGAAAAAATAGACCGAACAAAGCTTAGTAAAACTAAAATTGTATAATGACTTGGACCCTTTCTCTAGCCTTGGAATCTCACTTATATAGTGTGAGATGCAACAAGCTTCAGGCCTTGAGAAAACTGACAGCTGTCCTTAAGATAGAAAGATATTTACAATGTTACTATCACAAAAGGAAAAAAATGATGCAATAGAATGCCTTTCATCATGAATATTCTTTTGTGGGACCATTTTCTACTACACTTTTTGTTGCATTTTTTGTTGATGCAAAGTTCATGATTGGCTTCATTACTGTTGTTGTTCCTCGGGAGATGTAGCCAATAAATTTGTTTGTGATGAACCTGGCTCTAATTTTTGTAGACTTATTTTAACTTGAGGCTCTCCATCTACATCATCATGAACTGACAAGACAAAAGTTATATCTGATTTCTCTAATGCCAGGTCACCAGTTTGGACTTCTATGCTTGTAACTGCAATTGGTTGCTAACCTTTATCCTCTTCTACTTTTACCAATGTGTTAATTATTTATACTTCATCTTGTTTCATTTCACCATCATTAGTTTCACCACATTCTAATTGCTTTGCATGAACGAAATCGGCCATCCACTTGTCAAAAATTAGGTCATCTGGCCAATTAAAATTTAGAATCTCATGCTGCTTTCTAATTACATATTCTCCAATTTTGTCAATTTCAGCAAAATCTTTCCTCAAAGGATCATAAAATAATTGCACCTTTACAACTTCCTTGATTGTAGTTGCCCACCATGCATTTCCTTTCTCATTTATGACCTTATTCATTCAAAGGTAGAATAAGTCATTCAATTCCTGGACCCATTCCTCTTTATTTTTCAATTTATCCCTTTTGTCTATGGCATGTGGGAAGAGTTCAAAATTAATACTCTTATATTTGTTAAGATAATTAATGATCCTCTTTTAGAATTCAACTCTTTTATCATCAAATTTTAAGAGATCATTGGTCATATCATAAGTCTTTTCTATTTATTCATAGGATAAATTGATAACAAAAAAACATAGAAGAGTAAGACCTTTATTCCTTTTACTCCATTTTTTGACAATTGGCTTCAAGGCTTCATCATTTTCCTTTATCTCATCCCATATATTTATTGCCTTTGTTAGTTTCTCATAAAGTGATGGCCAATCAATTTTATTAACTAAATACATAAGAGCTTTCCTTAGCTTATCCTCATATTGAATTTCTAGCTCTGCATGTAATGCCCATAGTTTACTCTTTTCTTCTTCAAAATCCACTATAGTGTAATACTGAGGTTTTTGTAGTGTGTCTGTAATTTCAATAAGAGGAGTAGATTTAAAGGGCTCCACTGATGGATAGGGGTAAGTGATGCTAGGCCTACTAGACTGCCCTTGATTTCCCATCAATTTATTTTCTAGTTCAATCTTCATTTGAACTTTTTTTATTATAGGCAGCCAAAACTTTCTCATATTTATCCCGCAACTCTAACCTTTCTCTTTTATCCCTTAGAGTTGTCGCTAAGGTAAAGTTGGCCGATCCAACACCTAATTCTATAGCCTCTTCACTTGTAGTTTCTTCAACTCTCTGTACAATTAGATTTCCTATCAAGCTAGTGTCATTAGGCATAGAAGAACTAGTTCTAGATCCTTTTCTCATTGACCAGATTACCAATGCAACATGATCCTCACTAAATTTGGAACCTTTCATTTCTTTCTTTTCCTTCTCATCCGTACTTAATTTCTTGGTAACAGAATTAAAGACCATTGCATCTGCAATATCCTAATTGGGCAGCAACAAAACCACATATGATTTTACCATTTTGTAGCACATAGGCAATTTCCTGTAGTGCATTTGGTTCATTCTATAGTACATTTGAAATCACTTCAAGTTTTCACTTTCTACCTACACCAGAGGACCTAGACATCTTGTAGTACATTTTTAAATTCCTATAGCACATTCTCATTTTTTAAAGTGCATTTTCACAAACATTTAGTATAGTTACTAGTTCTTCTAGTATATGTGCATAATTCTATGGCACATTTAGAGGAATAATTGCAAAATTCTTGGTGAAGTGTTTTCTATCACTTTTGAAAGTTGTTTTAGTGCTTTTACATTATTTTGTAGTGCATTTGATGTTTTCTATGGCACATTTATAAAACTTCAAAATTTAAAGGATCTAGCTGTGTATTTCATCTCTCGTGCATATGGGGGAGCCTAGGAAACTGTTATTTCCACTAATTTTTGCTTGTAGGTTATCATTTAAAAATATTTTCTTTGGAACTAACTTGCATACTTAATCATGGTTTAACCACAATTTCAATTTGGGCTTATCAAATCATCAAACAAGTTTTGAATGCAAAAGGATAAAGCTAAACAAACTCATCACATTTTAATTTGGGTGCTGAAATTGAATGAAGATCAAAATGAAAATCCCATCTTGAATGCTTAATAGATTGACAGTATTTTTGTTGGAATGAATGCATAGAAGATTGGTTTGGTCTTTTACCGACTTTCGTATTCTAATGGTTAGGGTGGCAAGTTATGGCTTGTGATGGAGATTCATGGCATGAAATGTATGTTGGTGCATTATTATATGTTGTAATACATTTCATTGGGCCTAATACATGTTTGCATGATATGATGCATCCATTTGAGGGTATTCTTTTATTTGGGTCTCGGCCTATCTTTTATAATACCTTTTCATTTTCTTGGAATTTAATGTTTGGATAAGCTAACATGTGGCTAGTGATTTTGTATATAAGTAGGTTATATTATCTAGCTTTATTTAGTAAGAATGATGGAAAATGAGGTAGATTATAAGAATCTAAAATAGATTTGGAGAAGTCACTGGGTATCTTAGGTCATTTTTATGTTTTCTAATTTTGAGGGATGATCAAGTACAAACTTTTGAATAAGGAGAGTAAATATATCTAACTTGTTAGTGTAGACACCTAACTCTAATTACATCATTTAAGTAATCCTATTTAGTCATCTCCTAGGGAAGTAGTGATTAATTATTTAATATTTAATTAATTCAATGCCATCGCCTAGTTAATTAATTCATTTTATTGACTATAGTCCAACTGATAATTTAAATGAAAAACACAAGTTTTATTATCAATTAAATCCATATTCTTCTATTAAATTAAATAAATACATAATATCTACTTAATTTAATCCAAAATTACTCTTTGATTAAATAATTTTTTAAAATCAAATCCTCACCCCTAACTAACCCTTAACCCAATCCTAAATCCATAGTTCTAACTCAACCCAACCCATTCACCCATGCTAACCCATTTAATTAATTAAATAAACTTATTTAATTAACTGATTAAAATCATTTAATTATCCAACCCACTTGCATTCCTCTAACATTCCACTTTCTTCCTAATCCTCATCCTAATCATGTGAACAACTTTAATCACAAATTAATAATTTCTAAGTCAAGCCAAAGTCAAATCCCCTCTTACACTCTTATCCACATGCATTAAATATTCATATAGAGACCTAATGGCTTCTTACATGTCCCTTACACATCCCTTAAATCCCTTTTACACACTCCAACCTCCTAATAACTCCTTTTCCCCCCCACTTTCCCTCCATTTTTCTCATCCTCTTACAACCTTTCTCCTTGCGACACTTGTCACAAGGATATGAATATGAGAAAGCATAATCCATGTGCTTTCCTCTCCTTACATCTTAGCCCTCCCTCACCTTTTCTCAACTTTGCATCTTGATCCTCCATAATCACCTCCCTTGGCCTATAAATGAACTCCTCTCCCTTCACATTCATATCCTCTCTTTATGCTAATGTTATAATGCTCTTGTGAAGAGAAAAATCATCCAATACATCCTTACCATGCTCAAATTCATATACATCTTAGACTTCTATCTCCCATCCATTGAAGGCTTTAGGCACACTTGAGCATACATCTCCATCACTTGGAGAAATCCTCTCCAACTTGGAGCTACTTAGAGGAGTGAGGTTTGCATTCCTTTTAATTGTTCTTGGTTTCATGTTAATCTTATTGTTTTTTTGAATGCTTGTATAACCTTGGTATTCCATTGGCAATAACAATAATAGGTGATACATTTTGGCACACCCGGTGGGAGCCCACAAATGGGTCATTCATTCATTCATTTCAATCTATTTTTCTTACAAACTAACAATCTAATGTTTGTTGTTGTCTAAGTGTTTTGCAAGTGTATTTTTATGCTTGTATAGGTTTGGAGACACTTTTGGAAGGAAGAATCACATTTTTAAGACTTTAAAAAGTGCTTAAAAAATCTCTTAATAGCCTAGGTGAATTTTTTCTGGGCCATTTTAGCGCATATACCATTTTCTTTAATGCATATGTGACCTCTTTTAGCACATTAGAAATATTCTATCGTGCCTACTAAACCATAACATAACACATTTAAAACTTATTTTAGCACTTTTGAAACCTATTTTAGCACATTTGAAACTTTTAGCACATGTTGAACATGTTGTAGCACATTTGTTCTATTTTGTAGCACATATGCAATTTCCTATAGTGCATTTGGTTCATTCCATAGTGCACTTGAAATCACTTCAAGTATTCACTTTCTGCCTGCACCAAAGGACATGAACATCTTGTAGCACATTTTAAAATTCCTATAGCACATTTTAATTTTTTTTAGTGCACTTTCACAAACATTTAGCACATTTACTAGATCTTTTAGTGTATGTGCATAATTCTATGGCATATTTAGAGGAAGAATTACACAACACTTGGTGGAGTATTCTGTAGCACTTTTACAACTTTTTTTAGTGCTTTTACATTATTCTATAGTGTATTTGATGTTTTCTGTGGCACGTTTACTTAACTTCAAAATTTAAAGGATCTAACATTGTATTTCATCTCTTGTTCATGTGGGGGAGTCTAGGAAACTATTATTTCCACTAATTGTTGCTTGAGGGTTGTCATTTAAAAATATTTTCTTTGGAATTCACTTGCATACTTAATCATGGTTTAATCACAATTTTGATTTGGGCTTATCAAATCATCAAATGAGTTTTGAATGCAAAAGGATAAAACTAAAAAAACTCATCACATTTCAATTTGGGTACTAAAATTGAACAAAGATCAAAATGAAAACTCCATCTTGAAGAGATTGACAAAATTTGCATTGGAATTAATTCATAGAAGATTGGTTTGGTCTTATACTGACTTTCCTATTCTAATGGTTAGGGTAGCAAGTTATGGCTTGTAATGGAGATTAATGGGATGCAATGTATGTTGATGCATTATTCTATGTTGTAATACATCTCATTGAGCCTATTATATGTTAGCATGATATGATGCATCCATTTGAGGGTGTTCTTATTATTTGGGACTTGACCTATATTTTATAATACCTTTTCATTTTCTTGGGATTTAATGTTTGGATAGGCTGACATGTGACTAGTGATTTTGTATATAAGTAGGTTAGATTATCTAGCTTTATTTAGTAAAAAGTATAGAAAAAGAGGTATATTATAAGAATCTAGAATAGATTTGGAGAAGTGACTAGGTATCTTAGGTCATTTTTATGTTTCATAATTTTGAGGGATGATCAAGTACAAACTTTTGAATAAGGAGAGTAAATATATCTAACTTGTTAGTGTAGTCACCTAACTCTGATTACACCATTTAAGTAATCCTATTTAGTCATTTCCCAAGGAATTAGTTATTAAGTATTTAAATTTAATTAATTCAATGTCATCCCCTAGTTAATTAATTCATTTTATTGACTATAGTCCAATTGATCAATTAAATGTCAACAAAAAGTCTAATTATCAATTAAATCCATATTCTTCTATTAAATCAAATAAATAGAAAATATCTATTTAATTTGATTCCAAATTACTCTTTGATTAAATAATTATTTTTAATCAAATCCTCAAACCCTAACCCAACCTTAACCCAATCCTAAATCCATAGTTCTAACTCAAATCAACCTATTAATCCATGCTAACCCATTTAATTAACTAAATAAACTCATTTAACTAACTAATTAAACTCATATATATACCCAACCCACTTGCATTCCTCTAATATTCCACTTTCTTCATAATCCCCCCCTCTAATCCAATCCTTATCCTCATCCTAATCATGTACACAACTTTAATCATAGATTAACAATTTCTAAACCAAACCAAAGTTAAATCTCCTCTTGTACTCTCATCCACATGCATTAAATGCTCTTACAAAGACTTAATGTCTTGTTACATGTCCCTTACACATCCCTTAAATCCCTCTTACACACTCCAATCCCTTAATAACTCCTTTTTCTCCCCCACTTTCCCTCCATTTTTCTCATAATCTCACATCCTCTCTCCCTATGACACTTGTCACAAGGCTATGCATATGAGAAAGCACAATCCATGTACTTCCCTCTCCTTGCATCCTAGCCCTCCCTCACTTTTTCTCAACTTTACATCTTGACCCTCCATCTTGACCTCCCTTGGCCTATTAATGAGCCCCTCTCCCTTCACATTCATATCCCCTCCTTATGCTAATGTTATTATGCTTTTGTGAAGAGAAAAGTCATCCAATACACCCTTAACATGCTCAACTTCATACCCATTTGAGACTTCTATCTCTCATCCATTGAAGGCTTGAGGCACACTTGAGCACACATCTCCATCATCAACTTGGAGCTACTCAAAGGAGTGAGGTTTGCATTCATTTTTAATTGTTCTTGGTTTCATGTTAACATTGGTGCTTTGTTGAATGCTTTGTCTAAGCCTTGGTATTCCATTGGAAATAACAATCATAGGTGATACATTTTGGCATGCCTAGTGGGAGCCCACAAATGGGTCATTCATTCATCCATTTCAATCTATTTTGCCTGTAAACTAATAATCTAATGTTTGTTGTTGTGTAAGTATTTTCCAAGAGTGTTTTTATGCTTGTGCAGGTTTGGAGATACATTTGGAAGGAAGAATCACAATTTTGATACTTTAAAAGGTGCTTAAAACCCTCTTAACAGCTCAGACAAATTTTTTCTTGGCCATTTTAGCACATATACCATTTTATCTAATGCATCTATGACATCTTTTAATGCATTTAAAATCTTATATGGCACCTAGTGAACCATAGCATAGCACATTTAAAAATTATTTTAGGACTTTTGAAACTTGTTTTAGTGCATATGAAACTTGTTTTAGTATATGTTCAACTTGTTGTAGATATGCAATTTCTTACAAGTGTATTTTGTTCATTCTATAGTGCATTTGAAATCACTTCAATTTTTCACTTTTTTCTTGCTCCAGATTACCTGAACATCCTGTAGCACATTTTTGTTTTGTTTTAGTGCATTTTCACAAACATTTAGCACATTCACTAGTTCTTTTAGCATATGTGTATAATTCTGTGGCACATTTAGAGGAAGAATTGCACAAGGCTTGGTGAAGTGTTCTGTAACACTTTTGCAATTTGTTTTAGTGATTTTACATTATTCTATAGTGTGTTTCATGTTTTCTATAGTGCATTTACTTAACTTAAAAATTTAAAGGATCTAATGATGAATTTCATCTCTTGTGCATGTGGGGGAGCCTAGGAAACTGTTATTTCTATTAACTATTTCTTGCAGTTCATCATATAAAAATATTTTCTTTGGAACTAACTCACACAATTCATCATGGTTTATTTGCAATTTTGATTTGGGTTTATCAAATCATCAAACAAGTTTTGAATGCAAAAGGATAAAACTAAACAAACTCATCACATTTCAATTTGGGTTCTAAAATTGAATGAAGATCAAAATACAAACTCCATCTTGAATGCTTAATATATTGACAATATTTTTGTTGGAATGAATGCATAGAAATCAAACACAATCTTGAATGCAATAAGTATCAAATGACCAATGTTATGAATCATGCTTTCAATTTAGACTTTAAATACTTTCATCAAATCTTGAATGCTTAAAAGGAAAAGAACATTGCAAATCAACACACTTCAATTTTGTGGCTTAAAAAGAACTCACAAAACCTTGAATGCTCTAAGGTAAATTTATCTTATTCCCATCTTTTTCAAAAAGCTTTAATGCATGATCTATTAAGTTGATTCAATTTCTTATGTTGACATATGTTGTCAAGTTTAAAAGAACCTTTTATGCTTATCACAAGTGTCATCAAGATCTTAGATAGGCAAGTATTTTGTGTGTTTGAAGATGTATTTTTCAATGTCTTTTGAGCAATCTTTTATTCTTTAAAAAGTAGAACCATTAAATACATGACACATGTACCAAAGTTATTAGCAATACTACTTGCAACAACCTAGGAGTGCTTGTAGAGAGTTCTATCCTTTGGGAAATATGCATCCCCTTAATAGAAAAGCTCAAACTGATGAATCCGTCTGACCGATACATAAATGAGAAGTAAGGTAAATTTTTTCTCAATCCACCAAGTTTGGGCGATGCATTTTTGATAGTAGTCTAAGGTAGGGAAACGAGTTCCTACGATTTTAAAATGATCAAAATAGATTCTTAAGTGGGTCACATGTGTAAAAGCCATTTGGGAGGACTCCATGGATCTCACTACAAACCAATTAGAAGCTACGCTTTTATCCTCGATGTATTACTCATGGTGCAAGAGAATATAAGGTTTCTCTGAAGTTACCTAACATTTGTGTTTTCCCTGGTAGAGGAATAAGGCTACTTGGACTTCATCCCCAAGAGTCATTGTCCTCATAAAAGGGGGAATTCTATTTGTCATACCTAGAAGGATCATTGATGTGTAAGTTTGTCGATCAACTCTTGTATCGACTTCTTATATTGAAAGGGAAATCTCACACTAGATCTAGAAAACATCATGAGGAATCTATCTGATAGGCCCAACAAGCGACACATTGAAATCAAATTGACCATAGGGATAAAGTTTTCTTTAACTATTTGCATTGTGAAATGATCTCATGAAAACATTTGTCAAAAGACATACACATTAGTTACTATCAAATCCTTATTCTAAAGAGATAATGTGTTTGTCTCTCTCAAAGTTTCTTTGTCCTTTGAGAGATTGTTTTCTCACAAAGTCCTATCTACTATCAAAAAGTCTTATCTTTGTTTTTTAAAAGGTTTTTAGTAAGTCCATTTGCAACAACCCCTAGCCTAGTTTTCTCCATTATACCTTTTTTTTCAAACCAAACTTATTACTTCATCCTTTGAGAAGATCATTTTTGCCCACTTAGAATCACGTTCTTTAACCTAAGCAAAAGGCATAGTTAGCATAGTGACTACCTTGAACCAAAAGTTGAGAAAAACCTAGAGTAGATAAGTGGAAACATTGTGTCAGATCAATCAAAACCCAAGTTCAAAAGGGTCAAACTTAAACAACCAACAGTATATAGAAAATAGAAGATGACCGCAAAAAACACACATCCAATACAAGACATGCTAAAATTGATAGAATTTAGAAAGAAAGTATTGAGGTAGCCATAAAAATAGAGTGGGATCAAAAATTGCATAACATGAACTTAAGACATGGAGTCAATTAGAGCCTCATCAACTACACTAGCTACACCCACTTTGATTAGCTCCATCTTCTTCCACATACACTTTGTACTTATCATATCATAGCTTTATCCCTTTAGGGTTATTGTATAGGTCATTATTATCCTTAGACATCTTGTGGATCTATTATCTTTAGACCATGATTTAGAAATCTATTACCATCCAAATCAAAATCATAGATCAATGTCCTTTATCATCTTCATCATCCTTGAGCATTTTAGTATCACTTCATTAGAGTTGTCTATCCTACGTTCTTCATCCATCATACTATCACAATTATCCTATTGACTAACCATTGTCTAGGTAGCCTATCTTTGTCACTTGTGTCCATTATCACCTTGATCCATAGATTGGGCTCTATTGAGCTGTCATTTTGCTGATTTCTTAATGACAAGAATCCTTCTGATCTCCTCTCTCGAAAAGATAATCTAGGATAAAATCCAAGGTTCCAAGAAATCTTGTGACCTATTGAAATCTACTCAATTAAAGATAAATGTGTTTGTTCATGAGGAGGCTTTTTTTGGTTCCAACCAATTCTGGATAAGATGTTTGATCTACTGCTATTTTGAAAAGTTAACTACAAAAGAGATATATTTTTGGTATTTTCTATTTTATGATGAATGCAATTTATCAATGTGATTATATGAATTCCTATTTTAACCCAGATTTAGCAAAGCAAATAACAAAGATAAGGTAATGAGAGATTAAAGAAAATAACTTGAGAGGGAAATTCCTAATGGAAATAAACTATGATAAGAACATAACTGTGAGTTAAATCGTTGAAAGGATTGGGTAGGAAACCAATGAAAATAGGAGCAAAACTTCCTCAATTCCACTAATGCAATCATCAATGGGAACTAAATAATAAATTAAAGATGTTTCACTTATCAAATCACAAGGCCATGGAAAGTGCACTAATGCGACACAAGAAGCTATTCAGTAACAATAGGTGATCGTTTCTCCAACTCAGTATGTTAGTAGAATTTGTTAACATGAGGCAAACACTAGAACTAAAAGGTCACACAATAAAACCATTGGATCCATTATTATTAATGGACATGCATTCAAAAAAATAACACACTTTAGTAGTAACAACTACACTTAGAATGAGAGCACCAATAACATATATTACTGCATCAAAATAATGACTTGGAGTACATATTACATCCATGTATTTATAAGAAAACATCTCCTATTTTTGCGTTGAGAGTGAGAGCTCTTAAAATGTAAACACATGCTAAAAACTAATTAAAAAAATCTAATTATATACAAACTAACTCTCTAAATGGTGCTAAGTAGGTCTCCACCCTTGTTTATATCAATTAATGGGTGCATGAGCCTTTATATGACTTAAAATAGTAAAATAAGAAGAAGATAAAAAGGAGGAACCTACAAGAGGAATTGAGAGTCACCATAATCTCTAAAATGGAAGCTTGACCTTCTCTGGGTGTTTCTAGGAGTTGAACTACTATCAAAATGTGTTTTTAGTGCATGGAATGCTCTAAATTAGGAACTAGTAGTCAACTGTCAGTGCACTATTACTTCTTCAAAATTATTGGTGCAGCTCTTTGAATAGCACTTCTACACACCTTGAGCACCTTGCACACCTTGTGCACCTATGTACCTATGCACCTTGATGACAGGTTCAAAAAAGCCAATATATTCCCAAGTGTTAAAATTGAATTTCAAGCATTTGGGTTTTCTTCCTTTTTATACCAAAATAATGTTAGGATGTTTTCTCTTGAATTTCTCTATGATCTTCATTACTTGGGTAGCTTCTACAAAATCCAAAGCTCCATATTTATCTTTAATTATTTTTCGATAATTGCTAACCTCCAGATGAGTTTCCACAAAATCATCAAGTTTAGTGTCTAGTTCCAACAATACCTCTTCAGTCTTAAATGCTTGCCTGATATCTTCATTTGATGAAGCATCCTCAAAAATTCTTCGAAATTGTTGGACTACTGATTGCATTAAATTGAACTTGATTTTAAAACTCATCTTTGTTACACTTATATTTTTCTTTAGCCTTAAAGTCAAACATTTAAGTCATGGGAGTGCCCAAGTTGAAGTTGAAGTTGAACCTTCGGATCAGTTCAACTTCAAGTTCAATGATTTCATAATATACTTTCAAGTGTTGAAGTCGAAGTTGAATCTTCCAGCTAGTTCAAGTTCAACTTCAAGTTCTATCATTAGCACAAAATGTTAAAAATAGGCCAGCCATTCTCCTATTTGTCAGTATTTCTATTCACATATGGGGAGGTTGAAGTTGAAGTTGAAGTTTCAGGTCAGTTCAACTTCAACTTCAAGTTCATGTTGGAATCGGTGCAAAATGCAGTGTTCAGTTTGAAGTTTCAGTTTCAGCCCTGGCAATCAGAAGTTCGAGAATCATTATGATTCAATCAAGATTGGGAGCTTCAAAATTATAATTGAAATTGTGAAGCCTGAAAAGAATCCACCATTCTTAAGTTCAAAGCTCATGGATAGTTTCAAGTATGCAGTTCACAGATCAATGGCCTAGATTTAGCAGTTGGAATTTGTGGCTCAAATTCAAAATCAAACTCAGATCCTATTTCAAGGTTCCAAGTCTAAGACCCAAAGCCATAAGAGGATGGTGGATAATGAGATGAGATGGAAGTCAAAGGAAATCATTGTTATCTGCCATGAAAGATGCATTGATGATAATGGAGGATATGAATTCAAAATCAAGCCTTCTTTCATTATAAGTAATATGTTTTGGCTTTCTAGGGGCTTGGTAAATTTATAAATGAATATGGGCATTTACGGTGGAGAAATAATAGGCAGGCTAACATGAATCTGTATATGCTAGTGATTGTGAGGTCATAGATCTTTGCATGAGCTTGAAGATACTCCAAACCTGACAATAAGAGAGGCGACACTGGAGATTATTCAACTAATAAAAGATGTAGTTGAAGTTGATTATCTTGAAGTTGTGTCATGCACGGGCATCTTAGCATTAGCAGGCTCTTATGCAACTTACAATTAAATTCCAACATGTGATTTATGTGCAAGTATTGGTGTATATACTATTATAAGTTTTAATTCAGCCTGTAACCACAGATTTTTGACAGCATTAAAATAATAGTAACAATGTGGGGGGCATAAATTTTAGCTCCACCATTGGATCTAATTGAATTTTTGATATGTTTCCCAAAATAAAGTTTTCTAAATCTTCACCAAAGTGATCTTAAAAATTTGACCAAGGTAAAAAGTTATAATGGACTATATGTAGGTTTGTCAACATACCAGCCAATGCAAATATTCTGTAGTTAGAAAAATAGTCATGTTATGGGGCCCACAAATTTTAATCTGACCATTGGATTGCGTTGAATTATGGATATTTTTGAGGAAACCTAATTATCTAAATTCTCTCCAAGAAGTTTTGCAAGATTCCTAACGGATCAGAAGTTATGACTATTTAAGTGCAACAGTATATTAATGACAGTTACAGGATCATGATTGCAATCTGTAACTAGCAGATGCCATTTGTCCAGTAATGCACAAGGGATTCATTTTAAATTTGGTAAAAAGATTTGTTATAATTTATGAAACTTTAAAGTGGCCCAGCTATTAAAATCCAAAAGGGATAAGAAGAAGATGATTCATGAGAGTGATTAAACTGATTTTTCAAATAATGGTTATGGAAACCAAAAGACAACCCAAAATGTTATTTATTGCAAGATTCAGATGAAGAGATGGTTCTTCTCTTCATTGGCAGTTCTACAACTACAGGAGAGGGAGAATACATTTTTATGTGTAGTGATTGTAATAGGGAGAGGAATAGTAGTGTTATTTCTATTTTTCTGCAACTTGACTGTAATGACAGAGATAAAATAATATTGTTATTGTTTTGTTATGCATATGAAATAAAAGAGAGTTTCATACATCAGATTTTGAAGTCTAAATATGGTTTTCTTGGATTGAAAATGATTTTATAGTTGTTTCTTTCATGTTTTAGGTGCAGTTTTGCATTATCATTCATATTCAACAAAATAAAATAATGCTTCTTTGTACTTTCGCTGTGATATGAGAAACTAGATAGGTAGTCTTGTGGCTATTTGTTCATTTTCTTTCTTCATTGTATAGCTTATAAATCTTATAATCGTATTTATCCCATAGTGATGGAAAAATGCTAGAAAACCTTTATATTAACCAATTATTTAAATTCTCCAAATATCTTTCTAAGAGGGAGATTTACCTCTCAATTTAGAGGAAAGCTATCAATCTCATGATAGTATTTCCAATTGTTAGTGGCAATTGTTCTTCTATTTGGGCGTCTTGAGTCATTCTTTCTATTTAATTTTGGAAGGAAAAAAATTGTTTACTAACAATCTTTAAAAATGCCAAGGAAAATAGTATTGTAATACCTCTCTGCTTCCAAAATCTACTCTTCAGTCTAGTCACTTAATCTCTAAATATCCTCATGTAGTCCCTCCATAACTTTATTACTAGCAATTATCTTCTCTATCTAATCATTGAGCTTATCAAGCTCTTCCTTTATACATTCATGAGTGTATGATACCTTTGACCTTTTATTGATGTCAAAATCTATAGGTCTTTTTTCTAGGTATGTACCTCATTTATCAACCCAAAATCTTGGTTCACTATGGACACCAATTTATCCACACTCTACTCAATATAGTGTAACAGGTTCAAATTTCTCTATATTATTTGTACACCCTTTTCCTCAAAATTGTCATGCCATTGTTGACATGCTCCCAAAAATGAATCCACCTATACAGTACCCTTCTCTTTTCTCTCTACTACCACAACAAGAGTGGTCTCTAGATGATCTAGGTCTAATGGGTCCACTACTCCATGTAAATAGCCTCTCAAAAGCTCATTTTGTTTTTGTAGTAGTATCAAATCAGACTCATCTTGGTCCATGTGTTTGAATGCCTCTTTTATGCTTGTAGTGATCAATAATTTTGTGGTATCTATTGTGAGCCTTCCTAATAGGACCTCCTTACTTTGATAATCCTTAGGAGTCAAATCCTTAGTGTCAGAATGTGGAGGAGGGTTGATTATGTGTGCAAGCAAGTCCTGATCTTGGTTCTTCATAATGAAGGCCAATGGTTGTGCATCACTTATAGGTGGCTTAGGCTTGATGGATTTTACTAGCTCATCCATTCCCTCCTCAAAAATGACAATCAAGTGCCTCTTTTGTCAAAATATGACCTCCCTCTTCATCTAACTAGTTATAGTGCCCATTGGAGACATATATTTGACTGAAGAGGGTTTTTTTAAAATGAAAGTCCCTTTCCATTATCAATCATCTCAAGAGTCTTTTCTCATTGAGTGAGATCACTAGTTTGAGTCTCTATACCTTCTTGGGCTAAGGTGCCATTCTTAGTATCATGAGGAGTTTTTTGAGGTTATCATGAGGTTCTAAGAGTTGGGGCTCTTTTTCCTCCACTGCCTGTTCTTCTAAATCTATAATAGGAGGAAGTGGAATTGTTGAGATTTTATCTAGGAACAAAAAATCCTAAGATGGTAGTGTTCGTATGCCCAAAGGTCCTTGAGGTAGAGATGGTAATTGGTTCTAGTCCTCTCCCAGGGATTGACTCGTAGGAGTATCTCGTATATTCTCTCCCACCATCTTAGTGCCCAATGGCATGAAATAAAAACAAGAGAGGTCAAATATATCTATCTATTGACCCTCCATGTCTATGATCCACAACTGCTACTCATCCTTTGAGGTAGTAACCTAAATAGGTTCTTTTGGAATAGATGGTGGTGTTGTAGTGGAGCTTCTTCTTCTTTCCTCTTCCATGGCTCTAGCTAAGTGAGTCCTCTGAATCAAGGGAACATATTCAATCTTTTCCCCTTCTTCTTCTTCTACTTTAGCTTTAGGAATGGTTTCAAGCAACTATAGGGGAGGAGTATTATTTTTCTTTAATCTTCTTGTATGTGTCCCTCCCACGGTGGGCTCAACCCTGGTGTTTTTAGGAGTTAAGGGGGAGGCTTCTTCCTCTTGACTTGATAGTGAAACCCTCTATTCTTCCTCTTATTGTTCCAATTCCTATTCTTTTCCTAGTGGAGACACTTGCCTAGTCTCTTTGACTTGAGCTGTTAGTTCATCTTGAGGCTCTGCTTGTTTAGGATTTCATTGTGGTTGTTGAGGTAGCTGGGCCTAAGTTGTTTGTTTCTTACCCTTTGCCTCTCTCTTCCTTTTCACTCCTCTATCCACTTCAAAATACTCAACTTCCCACTTATGTTGATGAACCATTTCTAACCTCAGTGGGGATTGAGCCAGGAAAGTTGGTACTATAACTTTTACACCTTTGCCTTTGGTAGGCTATGTTGTTGCTTATAGAGGAGCATCCCATGGAATTAGATCAAGTTTGAAAGTCTTCTTGATCCATTCCCTTGTTAGTTGGACTATGCGACAAGCTTTTTTTTTGATGTCCATGTTCTCATCCCTACCAATCTCTGCATTTATGATTGGCCTATCATAGATTTTATCATGATTGTACAATAGATCCAAGATATCTTCAATGTCTTTCTTGATAGCCTTGAGTAGGATCTTCCCTTTACAAGACCTTTTCTGCTAGATATAGAGTCATTCTACAATAATCCCTTATTCAAATATCATAGTCATCTATTAAATTCATCTAGTGGTCCTCTAATGCATCTTCATATACGAACTACTTCCCTACTAGATGCATGACCATCCGTATGTTGTCAAAATAAGGGCGAGTGGAGTTGTACTCTTCTAAGAGATATTGTTCCCATTCTAAATCAAAGGTCATGATGTCTTGCTTCTACATGACCTTGAAAACACCTATGGTGATTGGTCATACCCATGTATTCTTGTTCTATTTCCTCACTCTGTCATATGTAGATGTGAGTTTCCTGGAAATCTCGAACAAAATGAGCCTATTTGATGGATATCTTGGGAGCTTCTTTGGGTTAACCATGGTACCAACAACCCTTAGGTAGGTGAATGTTTTAAATTGGATATAGTAGGCATAAATATCTATAATTATGGCTACTACCTCTACTCACATCCTCTTGGCATAATCACCCTTTATGAATTAGATGATTATGAATATAAAGTCGTCATTCACTATCCTATACTCTTTGCTCTGATCTAAGAGTTTCTTCTTCACCAGCTTAGGATATACCACATAGGGACATGCATTAGCATCTTGCATGCTACCTCTTTTGTAAAGTCTTGGTTAGTCAGTTGTTCTAGCCACCAATAAGTACACCAAATATGATGTCATGTAGATTTTATGGTCGACCTTAACAACTACTAGCTGCTCATCCTAATTATCACTTAGCATTGTGGCTCAATCAATTAGTATCTTGGCCATTCAGATGGTTTCTATGAAATGGAACATCCAAATATTGGTGTCCAATTGTTGGTAGGCCCATGAATCTACTTAAAAGCATGATGGAATATCCCATGTTATCCTTCATATATCCCTAGTTCATGTCTACCTTGCTGACTCTGTGACACATTGGTGTTTTATCAATAAAAAATGATGATTGAAATATTTCTTTAAATTTCATCTCATTTTCTTGATACCATCTTTTTGCTCTCTCATAGGCTATCTGCAAGTATTGATCAACCCTTGGAAGGTGGAATAACTTCTCAATGTTTTGAGGTTAGAGGTCTAGGACTATCTTGCTTGTGACACTCTTGATAACCCTTTTTTTAGTAATATAGTTTTTTGCAAGAGCCATGATGAGTTCTGAAGACTACATGAAAGTAGGATGTGGCACTGCATTGACAAGCCTAGATTTGATGAGTGCTAATACCATTATAGATTGTTCTCTTGTCTTATTGCATATGGTGAAGAAGGAATTCCAATCAATGTATCCAAGCCTGGTGTCTTTGATTTTGAAGTGTCCATATTGAAAGTGAGATTTCCTTGGTATAATTTTTTATTTGAAAACAATAGGTTTGGGAGCAATCTTTTTTGCCAATGAAGATGATGAAGATGTCATTTTATCTACATAAAAAAAGGAGACATTAGCTAAAATTATGACCTAACACAAATCCTAATACACAAAACCTAGCAAAAATTTCCCAAAATAGCAAAAAGCCCAGTTCAATACCCCCATAAGCCTTGATATAAAAAATAGTGCATCTAGTGTACCTTAGTAGGTGTGCTAAGTGCACTAAATGGTCACTTAAAGACCATACCTTGGTGATGTGTGCACATGTGCATGTGCACAATTGCACACATGCACTTGTGGTAGTGCTTTGAAGGGGAGGGACTTAGTTTCTCATGCTTTGTTTTTGTACACAAAGGGTGCACACATGAATACCTTGATGGGCTGTGCATGTGTGCAATTTTATATTCCTTAAGTGCATTCAAAAGGTGCACATGTGCACACTTTGAGGAGGTGTGCACATATGCAACTTTTCCTTATTTTATTTCTTTTTTAGGTTTTAATGGGTGAACAAAAGTGTGGACATGCACACCTTGAGGAGGTGTGCATGTGTACACCTTTGGTGTCTAACATTTGTTTATGTTTTGTGTTTTGTATGGACAAGTGCACCTTGCAAGGTGTAGAGGTGAAATTACTGGAGAGTATAAGACAAAGTTATCAAAGGAGGAGGGGTCTTAGGTTTATATAGACCTAGACCATAGGGCATGCACCCTTCTTAGTTCTAACACCCCAGGCTTTCTTAGTTAGAGACAGAGGGTTGACCCAAACTCTTGGGGGAGTCCAAAATGACCCAGACCCCAGACTAGGGGTCTAGGAGACAAAAATTTACTATGGGGTCCACATTTCTAGAAGAAATGGGGCATGCATTGTGAAACCACAACAAATATCCCCAACAAAAAGGAAGAAATGACAAAGGCATTTCTTCACTAGGAAGAATTTTTTTTGACATGTGACAAATAAAAACTAAGTCCCAAACACTTCAAACAACTTTCAAGTTCTTTAATATTCAAAACTTTAGAATTTCAAATCTTCAAGCTCAATATGTGCAAAATATATTCATTTCCTTTGACATTCCAAGGTGTAATCTATGGAGCCATCCTCCTTTCCGTTGGTCCATTCATCAAGAATCCTTATAGATCATGTGTATCAATCACTATCTAACTAGATGAGAGAATATGTTTA
Source organism: Cupressus sempervirens (assembly GCA_028749045.1). NCBI lineage: Eukaryota > Viridiplantae > Streptophyta > Pinopsida > Cupressales > Cupressaceae > Cupressus > Cupressus sempervirens. The sequence goes on along the minus strand of CM053789.1, from coordinate 526,198,439 downwards.
GAGGGCTCTTGATAGGTTATCATATTTGCATTTTAGGTCCTGAGTAATCTTTTGGATCCTACTTCACAGAGCTCGCATGTTTCCATTTGATTCTTCCATGAAGCAATTTGTATAAATAATGGATAGCCATTTTGGAGGGCATATCCCTATTGTCAGATTACCTTTCTTAGACCTTTTGTAATTTTTCATTCTTAACACCACCTTTCCTTTTTTGTTCTCTTTTTATACCCTAACCATGCTTAGACTGTGTGGCCAAGGCATTGGTGTCATTTCTCAGATTCTTTCCTTAGTTTGATAAAATCTACCTTCCTCTTTTAAGAACTTTTAGAAACTCTCATGCCAAATAGTGACCTTAGTAGTTCTTTGAAAAGACCTTTTATCTAAACTGACAAGTTTTGGACTATCCCTTGCCACCCTCAATCTTGATTTGAAAACACCAAGATAGTAAATCTTTAAATTTGTAAAGTGTTGAGAACTATTTATCTGTAATTTTGATTTGAAAACTAAAAGTCCTTTACAACATCTGCCCTCTAGTTGGTACAAGAAACAAAATCATTTGTATGCTTTGACAAAGAAATACCTCTTGCTAAATGTTGAAACCACAAGGAGTGATTTGTGAAATGCATCAAGAATTAGTCTTGATTGCACATAACCCCTAGATTGACACAACTTTGAAAGAAAACACACAAGTGAAATTAAATACATAATTGAAAGAAAACACACTTGCATAAAACAAAGACACTTGCAAAAAATAAACACACTTTTAGAAAGGGATTTTTTTTGTTTTCTTTTAGGTCTCAAAGTAATGTTTTAGGAACTACCCATTGACTGGCAATGCGACCAATTCCCCTTGTAAGGAACTCAACCTAAAAGTATTTTCTCCCAAAATTTTTGCAATTTAATAAGGGCCAATCCATATAAATTGGAACTTTGTGTGGCTACCTGACTTTTCTTTTGCCTTGTCCCATAGGAGAACAAGGTCATATATTCTAGAAGATTTTATTATGGCCTACTTTCCAAACTACTATTTGATGACAACCTAATGTTTTACAATATGCTCCAAATTTGTTGTTCTTTTCTCATCCAATTCCAAGAGATTCATTAATCTGACCTGAACTCTATTTGTGTCCTCAACATACCCCTTCATAAATTTCAATATTGGAATCCTAAGATTAAGTGGGAATACTAGTTCTTGTCCGTAGATGAGTAAATAGGGAGATGTCACCAAAGTATTTATTATCTTGACTCTGTTGGTCCATAATGCATACTTCAGATGAGTGTGCTAGTCTTTTGGATTTTCTTGTAGCAATTTCTTTATCACTATAATCAAGTTCTTATTGGTGGACTCAGCCACACCATTCCCTTGGGGATAGTAATTAGAAGAGAATTTAATTGTGATTTGATTATCTAATGCCCATTAAGTAAGGAAGATTGATGCAAAAGATGACCCATTATCGCATGCAAGGAAGAACGACATACCAAACCTTGCGACAATGTGTTCATCCAAGAAATTTTTAAACACCTTTGCTATGCAATTTCTAAAAGTCTCAACTTTTGTCTAGTGTGTGCAATACTATGTAGCTATGAGGATGAACATATGTCTTGTAGATGGTGGTGGGTTTACTGGACCAATAAAGTCCAACCCTCGCATAGCAAAAGGGCATACCTCAAACACTGGTTGTAGTGGCATAGCTAGATGGATATCTCTATTAGAACTTGTCTGACAAATGTGGAAAGAATGTACATGTTCAAATGTATCCTTAAAGATGGTAGGCCAAAAATAACTTGATCTCAAATTCATATGGGTCATAACTTTTGCTGATCCATGTCTCATGCCATACCTAACATGAAACTATTCTAAAACTTCTTTCACTTCTTCGCGTCCCAAGCATTTCAAATATCCCCCATAGTTCCTTTTGTAAAGTTTTCTATCTTGCAACATATAGGATTCACATTTCATCTTGAATCCTTTGCATTGGGAACTATTTATCCAATTGGGGTATTTATTTTATAAAAGATAATAAACAATATCTTGATACCAAACATCAATGATTATTCCTTGATCAATATCAACTTGAGACACCATGATCTTTTTTGGTTATTAGTGCTGATTTCATCATCAAATCTGATTTCATTATCATTACCAATCTCATTATCAACTATCATATTGATTTATCCTTGTCCTCTTACCAACTTCATTGGTTGAATATCTAAATTAGACTCTTGCAATATAACCACCCATTTTCCTTGTCTCTCACCTAGTTCATTCTGCATCAACAATGTCTTAACTGTAGGATCAGGCACAATTGCATATATTGCTCTTAAGTGTATAGTGACAAATTTCTTAATTGCCTTTATCAATATAAAAGACTATTTTTCAAGATTAAAATAGTTCAACTTAGCATTCTTTAGTGGGCAACTCATGAACACGATAGGTCTCTCATCCTCTTTGTCTTTTTTTTTGAGTAAAAATCCTGACACATGAATGTTATGAAAAAAGTGAATAGATTTTGAATGGTAAATTGTAATTGGGATGTAGAGATTTCTACTTTTATGTCTTCAAAATATTTATTTATTTTAGGAACCCATCTGGTCTTTGCTCCTTTCTTGAGAAGATAATGAAGAGGACATAGTATTTTAGAAAAATCCACTAATGAATTTACATATGAAATTCATTTTTCCAAAGAAAGATTTCAGCTCTTTATGACTATGAGGAGGTGACTGATTAAGAATGGCCTCTATCCTTTTAGGATCAATGGATATCCCAACTTCATAAATAATATGGCCAAGGAGCTTTCCCTTGGTGACCCTAAATGAACACTTTTTGGGATTCAATGATATGCCATATCTTCAACATCAGTTGAACACTTGTCTCAGGTCTACAATAAGAGTACTCCTATCTTTAGAAAAGATAGTGAGGTCATCCATGTAGATAACTATGTACTTGTTTATCAACCCTTTGAATGCTTTGTCCATAACTCTTTGGAATGTGGCTTCCACATTGATTAGTTAAAAAGGTATCCTTCAGTATGCAAAGGTTCCTCATTTTTTTGTAAATGCAATCTTCAACCTATTTTCTTCATCTACCATCACTTGGTTATATCTAGAACTAGAAAATACACCATTTTAGACCCATTCACAATTTGTAACTCTTTGTCAAGCAAGAGCAATGGGTAATTATCCTTCTAGGAAGCCAAGTTTAAATTTAAAAAATCCATACAAAGGTGAATTTCTCCAGTCTTTTTCCTTGCTTGGACCAAGTTAGTAACCCATGCAGAATGTTGGATTGGGAAGATAATTAGCATCAAGTAAATTTTGTTTCTTTCACTATGAAAGACTCTATTATACTCTATTATGTAGAAAGTTAGTAACCCATGTAGAATGTTGGATTGGGAAGATAATTTTAGCATCAAGTAAATTTTGTACTTCTTTCACTATTAAAGACTCTATTATGGGATTCACTGGTCTTTGCCTTTAACAAAAGGGTTAGGCATAAGGTTTCAATGAAATGTTGTGCGTGATGACCTTAGGATCATAAGTCTTGAGTTCTTCATAACTCCATGCTATGACATCTTTGTACCCTATAAGCAATTGAAGCATACTTTCTCATTCTTAAAGGTTACAAGAATTTCTGATTCTCACCATCTTTGGATCTTCTTCTAAGCCTAGATTATATAAATTACATTCTTCAACCCCTTTTTCTTCAACATTCCTTTTACTACGCATTGATTCATCTTGATCAAAGATTTGTTCTAACTCTACCATCCCCTTAGGAATAGTATTGGTCTTCAAATTTATAGCTCATCATCTTCAGGCTCGTTGTTGGGAGTATCATCAATATCTTGTCTCTTGAAAAGGCCATTGCACATCATAAACTTGAGAATATGTTGGTCATCTTGGAAGACTTGGAAGTTCATAATATTGTCTAGAATATATAGGACAACAACCAATTCAACTAAAAATATCTTTAGCTTTGTTCTTTCAATGGGTTACGACACACTTGCTGAAATGAAAAGGGCATCAGATACCATGTTCTTCTTCCTTGGGATGGACCTTATGTTCAAGCCCTCAAAATCTTCCAACAAGTTCCAAACTCTTTTCTAGTATGTAAGTAGTCTTCTATCATTGCAAGAGTAGATTGATTTCACCCATCTAATGACAACTAAGAGTCTCCTTCAATCAAAAGAGCCTTGACATCCTTTTCCAATATGAAGAGAAGTCTATGAATCAAGGCTTCATACTTTGCAACATTGTTAGTACATCCAAATTGTAAGTGATATGCTGCATAGAATGAGCTATCTTTGGGATTAATTAGTTCAATACCTATGCTAGCTCCTAATTTGCATTTAGAGCCATCAAACTTGAGTGTCCAAATTGGTTGTTCTTTGGGCTTTTTGGTCTTGTGCTTATTTGTACATATTTTTTCCTTCACTTGAGTTTTAAAAGATTATTTCTTTGGGACCCATTGAAATATTTCATATGGCAGACTTGGTGAGTTTATCTTTGATAAAAGGGCTGCTTGTTTCTCTTGTTAAATTTGAAGATTCCCAATCATTTCAGTGATCTTAACAATTTGGGGTTTTGGAGAATGACGACTAAGGTCCAACCTTGGCCTTCTACAAAATGTCTTCTCCTCTAAACTTTGATCATCCTAGGTGGAGGATTAGATAAACCTCCACCATCTAAAGAAGTATCACTATATGATGCATTAAAATCTTTTTCTTCTTCTTCATTAATCTTAATCAACTCAAACATGCTTGTAGAACTTGAACTTTGCTTTTGTACCTCATTTGGTATTTGGTCATTTTTCAATTGCATTATCTGAGTGAGTACCATAGCAACTATTTCATAACAATGTGAGCATTCACATTTTGAATTGCTGACTTTGTATAACCTACAAAAACTTGGAAGAAGAAAAATATTTGGGTTTGCTTCCTTGCCTAAGCATTGTAAGTTTGCAACCATACTGTCCGTTGGTGTTTTAAAACTATTGAGCAACAAAATGCTTAATACCAAGATGATAATACTCACACAATCTAAAGACTAGCCAATTCTTATTAACAATTGTGCGTGCAAACCATTTGGGCCCAACTTCAACAATACCAAGGGTGGTTTTCTACTCTTCAAGCTTTGCAAAACTAGGGTGGGTATACCCAAGGATGATTCAAGACTGGGAAACACTATATGAGGATTATTTTAGTTTCATTCTAATTCTCATCTCAAATCCTCAAATACATGCATAATTCATGAAAATTTGCTAAACACATCCCATATAATAGATATGGCCAAAATTCTTCTATAGATCTGTAGGTGTTCTCAACAATAGTGGCTAACTGAAGCTAAAACATTCCATGCAAACAAGTATTGGCCAACTTTGAAGATCTACAGGAAGTAAAAGTAAAATTGATTTAATTCTGCATTTTTGATAACAATTTGTGACATATTTCTCTTTCAGCTAGATCAAATTTGATCAGTGCCTAATCCATTGGGGTTCATAGTCTACAACAAAATCTTAGATCTAATTTGTCACCTTACAACAAATTTTATCAGCAATTCTTATCAGAACTCATCATTCAAAAATCCTTTTCCCTACTACAACAATCTTATCACGTTCATCAAAGCTTTTACTTAATCTACTGAATTAACAGTAGTGATAAATAGATATACAACCTAACTGGATTGCATTCAATTGCACAAGCCTTTACTTATACAATATCAAGATAACCAAGTAATCAAAAGGAGACAAGATTCAAAAAGAACTAATATGGGGACAGTTCATAATTTGTATTCATTTTCCTTGAAAATTGTATACAATTTACAGTAGACTCAGAATGACCTTAAGAAGAAACACAGATCATTCTATATTCATGTATTCCCAAGATCTGATGGAGAAAATACACCACAAATTTTCTCAAAACAATGGACCAAAAATAGACTAAGTATCACTTAGAAAAATAGAATTCGGACCTCTTCTCTAGCCCCAAAATCTCACTTATATAGTGTGAGATGTAACAAGCTTCGGGCTAAGAGAAAATGATGGGTGTCTTTTGCAAGAAATACTTACACACACCTATTCATAAAATGAAAAAATGTGAGTAACATAAAGAATTTTATATCAAACATTCCCTTTGTGGGCCCTTTCCGTTACACCCTCTAGAATCAACAGAACACAATAATTTGATTCTTTTATCCATCTAATTCCTCGGAATAAGTCATCATGAGGCTTGAAAGTGACATGTCTTCTTCAGTTACCTACAAGTTTACTTTAACTTGGGGATTTTCTCTGTCTTTATCATCAAGCGTTAAAGTAACAATTACACTTGCATGATCTTCTGCCTTGTCATCTTTTGACATCTGCTCTGTAGACATGAATTTATCTTTCCACTTATTGTAAATAGTGTCATCTGGCCAATCAAAATTTAGAACTTCTCTTTGTACAGTTATCAGGGAGTTTGCAATTGCCTCTAAATCAACAAAATTTTTTTTGATGACATTATAAAATAACTGTACTTTCACCAACTCCTCATTTGTCATTTCCCACAACAGATGGCCTGCATCATTTATAACCTTATTTATTCTCTCACAGAAGGCTTCATCTAGCTCCCTCTTCCATTCCTCCTTTTCCTTTATTTTATCAACTGACTTTAGAGCATAAGGGAATAAATCAAAATTATCCACAAAATACTTGGAAAGACAATTCGTTAATCTTCTATAGAAAGAATCTTGTTTATCATCAAAATCTTGCAACTTATTTAGTAAATCAAAACTTCCTTCTATCTGATGATATGTTAGATGAATAACAAATATACACATAGTAGTGATATCTAAACTTCTCTCTGTCCACTTCTGTATAGTGGGTCTAAATATAGCTTCATTTTGCTTCAATTCATCCCTGATTGCTAAAATCCTTGATAATTGATCAAAAAATGTGGGCCATTCTATCCTATCTATTAAATACATAATACCCTGCCTCAATTTTTCTTCATGCTGATTGTTAAGCTCTACATGAATTGCATACAAATTACTCTTCTCCTCTTCAAAATCATCTACAGTATAGAACTGAGGCCTTTATGGAGTATTAGGTGTCTCAATAATTGGAGTGGACTTCAAGGGTTCAATAGGTGGCCTTGGGGGGTATGGAATCCTAGGTTTACTAGTCTCTCCTAATTTTCTTTTCCCAAGGATCTTCTCCTTTTGGGATACTTTATTTTCCAATGCCTATATTTGCATACCTCTCTCCTCATATGCTTTCAACACTTCCTCAAATCTAGCATTGAGTTGGGAAAATTTTTCTTCTTCCTAGCCAAACACCATTCCACCAAATTTTAGAATCTCTGATGCCATCCCAATTACTTGCTTAGTACTTACCTCACTAGCCCTGAAAACTATCAATGTACTAGTATGTTTTGCAGTGGGTATCTCATGCATTATGGTATTTTCCCTATTTTCCATGGACCATATAACGAGGGCTTAGTGGTCATCACTAAATTTGACTCCTCTACGAGCCTGTAGTATTTCCTCAGCAGTCCTCAGTTGAACATCCTTCTGCTTCCTAAATGAATAAAAAAACAATGGCATTTTCTATATCCCATTCTGGTAGAAGGAGGACTCCTAACTATCTAACTATTTGCCTCCTAGCTTTAGGAGTAAACTGGGAAAAATCATTGAAATTTTTTTATTTCACCTCTTCCTTAATAACTGGATTAGGTTAATCTAGTTGCTCAGCCTTGATTTTCTCACAGGCTTTCTCAAAATTTCCCATATTTAATCTCCACAAAAACTGAGCCAAAGCCCTAGATTTTACAAAATTTTCATCATTAATAAATCTTTCAGAAGCTTGGGCAACTATTGGGTCAATTTTCTTACCTTGGTAATTAGCAATAGTTAGGTCCAAGGAAGGTGTAGGAGGTTCTTGTGGCTCTCCAACATCCAAATCTATAGAAGTAACAATCACATCCCCTTCTCCACCCATTTGTCTAAGCTTCTCCCTTAGAGATGCTTCATTATCTATTTGGATTGGGGATTGTCTTGGGGAGTATTGTTCCTTTTGAGAAGAAGAAGACCCCTGCTCTAATTTTTGCCTTTTTGGAGAGCTGGCTGCAGATGGACTTCTTGACCTTGGCTTCTGATGAAGGGGTGCCTATTGCACATTTTGAATCATGACATAACCTGCCCTTCTCTGCAATGTATAATGGCCAGGAGCCACCACATTTCTACTGCTTATCCTTCTTTGTACTTCTGTAGCCTTGTTTGGATGTGTCTCAACATACATGGCTTTCTTCTCATTCATGGTTTGAATTATTACAGCAAAATTATTCATTAATGCTTGCATTTTAGCTCCCCAATATTTCTTCTCTTTCAATGGGTCATACTGGGGGTCAAAAGAATTAATGAATTCTAAGGTCTTACTGAAAACTATCCATTTCTCTTTCCTCACTTATTGTTCCTGCAATGTGAAAACATTTCTTATTATATCTTTTAGATAGTACACTTGATGTACCATACGAGAAGCTTTCACCCTCTCTTTTAAGAGGTCATAGAATCCTTTAGGATCAATGAATCTAGCATGAGACTCTGCCATGTTATATTTATCCAAAAATAAATTAAGGTCCTTCCACCCTTTTCTAACAAAGACAAAATCATGCACTACAGTAACAATTGGAAAGAAGGTGCTCTTCTTAGACAATTCCTTCTCATCTATAGTGCCTATCTATCATAAGAGCTTAGTAATCCCTATCTTCAAGGGCACATGAAAGGGCAACACATGTGGCTTTCCTACAAAACCATATACTCTTATCATAGTTGAAACATTATAAGGGATTATATCCCCCCAATTATGACTAACCAATAGTCCTTGTGCATCATACCTTTCTTGAAGATCATCCATTTTCAATATTTTCATGCACATCATGGTTATGATTGAGGTTGAAAACCTCACTAAATAATTTAGGAAAAACCCTAAATAGATTCACTGTAGCATGGTTTTTTACCCACCCTGTAATTGGATCATATTTCTTTGCTAGATCCATCAATAAATCACTATAAAAAAAATGTGGGGACTGTTAATTTACCAATATCGAATTCCCAAACATAGCTCATAGGAGTGTCTAGTTTTCACTCTAAAAACCATTTCTTAAACAACTCCAGACCCCCCATGGAAACCTGGGCATCTCTTACCCAATTAGCTTTGTCGTAAAAACCTTCTGCTACAACTACTCTTGGATGTTTTGGAATGAGTTCCCTCCCCCTAGTTATTTCATGCATCAATAAGGGGAATTGTTCAAGAAAGTCATCGTGCACAGAATGTTTCAAATCATTCGTTTTCTTGGTGAACTCTTTTCAGGGAGGCATTTTGAATAAAACACTAGAAATTTTACAATAGCAGATACTTTGAACTTCTTAGAAAGTCACAGAGTACTTACCCACCATAACTTGCACTTCTGCACTATGTGATATCTTTTGCAATTTTACTGGAGTGCTAGCTAAGAATTTTCATGCCTTGGCTCTGAAAATTTTGTATGCCCTAATGTTCTTTCTATGCTTTGGTGATTCATTAATGGTGAGATTGTGGGTTCTTTTCATACATTGAAATCGCACACATAAAAGTTGAATCATATTTACTCTCAGTAACCGTTACCTCCAATTTGCAACCAAGTTTGAATCCTATCCATAGATTATCACTAAGATCAAATGGCTCTAATTTGAAAAGCAACAAGCTTTATGGCTTTAAAAAAAAAAAAAAAGGTTACGTGTCACAATAGCACTTGCCTGCATTATTTAAATTCCTCACACCTTAGAATTGTGGGGGAGCACCATTCATTGATCAAGATAAGATTGACGATCAGTTTAATTCACTTTTGAAAAGGATCCAATTAGCTATACTGACCAATGAAAAACCTCCATATGAGTTTGCACTTTTTGACAACATTCCACACCAGCAGATCTCATATCTTCTTCTGAGCGAGCAAGTACTTGACATCATTTAGTCCACGTGTCATGCTGGCACATTCCCACTTTTCTTATCTAATGAGTATTTTCAAATTGCAGGCTTGCGCCAGTCGTCGATCTCCAAAAGATCAACAACGACACTAATTTTACCCTACAGAGTTTTTGAATATAAACTTTATACATCACCATAGACACGTGTCTGCATGGTGCATTCTCACTTTTTTAAAACTTCACTCAAATTCAAATTGTGGGCAAGTGCCTTTCGTTGATCAGGGTAAGATCAACGATCAGAAACAACTCTGTATTCTATGCTTGCATCATCCACTTGGGCCAATGACATGACTGCTTTTAATCTGTGTGTTCTAACTATTGCATTTATTTTTGACACCTTCCATACACACATCATAAGTAGTTCTAGCTAAGCACAAGTGGCAGACTACATGGCATGACTTAGCATTCTTCCATACTTTGGCCCCACTGTGACACACATCGCAAAGGTGCATTCCCACTTTTCTTATATGACTTGCAGCTTCATAATGCGAGATTGCACTAATCATAGATCTTTGAAAGATCTATGGTTGATAAAACTTCACTTCCATTTTGCAGTCAAACCTCTTTAGTGGCACATCTAGTAGTATATGTTAGCAATCATTTTTTAGTGTGGCACACTACAACATACAATTAAAACTTATCTGACCCCACCTTGCCACTTGTCCAATTTCTGCTTCCTTGCAATATTTATCTGGCAAGCATCTCCTTCTTGCGAAAAAGTGCTAGCCCTTGATTTAAATGAAATAAATGGTTGATGCTTCTTGGTGATAAAGGCATGTAGCTATTAGTGGCTCAACCAATGATATCATGGGAAATTTAGAATGTACACAAAAGTACTAACAAACCTACAAAAGTTCCTAACAACTTATGACTTCTTTTACGATTCACTAGAAATTAGGAAGGTAAGGGCTACGTGTCACCAAGTCGCATGCTTGCATTATTTAAAAACCTTGCATCTTGAAATTGTGGGCATGTGATACCCGTTGATCTGTACAAGATCAACGATTATGAAAACTTTGTGTTATCAGAGGTATTTCCTAATAAAATAATTAAGCAATTTTCAAGCCAAGCACGACCATGTAAGGTTTAAAAAAAATTATAATGAACTCATGCTTGCACAAGCCCTTCCTTAGGTGAAAAGATATATCATTAAAACATTTCTCTGAAAATACTTTAAGGGTTTTCCAAAACTAGGGAAAATCTAAGGATTTGAAAATACAAGGAACAAAACCCAAATCTGCAATATTTTAAAGACTCAAATGATTTTTCACTAAAATTTTCCATAATTTTTGCATTGTGAAAAATCAAACCAACATTGTCTACAAACGAAGCAACAAGTTCTTCTTTTGGAGTAGGGATCATAGATTTTTTATTGATATGGTCAGGTTTGTTAGCTACATTTATGTCAAGAGACATCACTTTATAGGAGCCTAGTTCAGCTTGAAAAAATGCTACCTCATTTGGTGCATTGTATTATGTGATCACTGTCTTCAGCTTTGGTTTAGCATCAATCTTGATCTAATTATTCAGTCCCTTCCAAGGTAGCCATAATTGAGTAAAATTAGTTAAAAACCATCCTCTCAAGAACTTTTTCCATTCTCTACTTAGCAATAATCCATAAAATTTAGGATTTCTACGACATCTATGTCTATAATGTCTTGGATTTGGGGGTCTATAGTTAAGTATATTCTAACATCTTTCAATACCGCAATAACTTTTACTTCTATCTTGTCGAGTTGTATCACTATCTGATTTGAGGGTTGAGGAGCGAATCCCAACCTTTGAGCTGTCAAAAGTGACATGACATTGTAAGAATCTCTTGAATCTATAAGACAATTATGCAGGTTCTTTCCAAAAATTTTGAGACTAAGCAAGAAAGGAGACACTTTAGCGTTGTCTTTATACATGCTAGGCATTGCCTCAGAAGTATTGACTTGTTGTGATACTATCTTTTGAGGGATTGTGTTGACATTAGGCATTGGCTTTGCATCATCAAGAGTCCTCAACATTACTTCCCTTTGATTAGGAAAATTTTGTAGCGTATCAAACATGGACATATTAGCCTTAGTTCTCTTTAGATCTTCCACTACATTGTACTTTTTAGTCACCCATATAGGATTCTTTAGGATTGTAAACACATTCCATTGGTTTTGATTTTTCTTCCCAAAGTAGGGTGCTTTGGTAGGTATTAGATTGTTATTAGCTCTTGGATCTAGAGGTGTGGGATGCAAGGCAGGAGGAATCCCATCTGTCATAGGTTCCCTCTGGTTATTCAAATTGTAAGTATTTTAATTGTCATTTTAAAAAGCTAGCATCTTTTCCTGGTTGAGGATTCGTTTCTTAACTTAACTTAAAAGTGAATTCTTCACTAACTGGTTGTTCCTTTCTAGGATTCTAACATCATAGCATTGTACTACATAGAAGACTCACCATTATTGTCTTGTGAATTCTGGTTTATTTCTTGATGTAAATTGAAATATGAGCTTTCATAATTAGGTACAATTTAATTATTTTCATACTGGTTGACGTCCACATACTAAGTGTTGTTGTTAATATCAAAAGGGATGCTTCCATTATTTGGAAGAGTATTCCATTATCGATTCTACCTTTGGAAGCCATTGTTGTGATATGAAGGATTGTAATTATTCCCTACATTATTATTTTCATTGAAGTTCTTGTTGTAATTATGACCGTAGTTGTTATTTTAAGGGGCTACATTCATTCTCTAAATTTTTTTGTTCTTCCCTTGTGACAACCTCAAATGGTTTAATTCATTGTAATCTGAGACTTTGTTTTCTTCATTTGACCAATCATAGTTGTGATGTAATTTTCTGGTTCAGTGGAAGTTGCTGCCTTTTGCTCAAAGAAAACATCTTTTTGAGGTTCATATCTTGGATAGGTTATGGCTTGAAGTGGTACAACTAGTGCCTATTGTAGTGGGACTTGATTCATTGGAATAAATTGACTAAGCATTAGTGGTGCTCCAATAGGATATGTTGGTATCATTGTAGTTGCTTCAGCTAGAACCATCAATCCTCCTCCATTAGGATTGGATTTTTTGGCAAAGGTAATTGCTTCATTGAATACCTTTTCTAATGTTTCCATGTTTACATCATGTAGTCTTCGTAGAAAGATAGTCGTGAGATGGTCCATAGCATTAAGATAAATATGAATTGCAACTTCAACCAGTATAGTATAGGGTGTATCCAACTTGTGGAAAGTGATATGAAAGAGATGCTTGAAACATAAAATGGTCTCTATTTGATCCATTTTAATTGATATGAACTAATGATGTATCACAACCAAGTTGATGAATGTTTTAATTTGTTCGAGGAAATTTTTTTTGAAGGTGGCCCAATTCTGGATACATCCTAGTGGAAAATTTACATACTAGTTAAATACAACCTCTCGCAACGAGTATGGGAATAAATAGATGACCACATTCTCTTTTGAACTTTCTTTTGATTGCATATTTATTTAAAGAATTTGATATGGTCCTCAGCTATTCATGTTTCTTCGTAGATGAACCTTGGGCAACAATTTTGTAGGATTCTTGGAAAGGTTATTAAGTACACCTTGCAAGTTAGTTGGTGAGTCAATCATGTTTGCAAAGAAGGCCATCGGTGGAGGATTTGGTGGAACAATGGGTGGAGGTTGGTTCGGAGGTCGAACTGAAGATGATGAAATTTGGAATGGAAGTGGTAGAATTCTAGGAAATCCTTTGTCACTACGAGGCTTACAAAAATGACTGAGTTCTTAGAACTCTGGCTCACTATATGAAGATAATAAAGCTCACTGAAATAAAGATGATGGATTAGGATCTTCCAACTTGAATCAATTCTGAAAAAGTGCACCTCTACAAAAGCACACTTTCTCAAAACATTGCACCTGCACACTTGCACACCTTCTTATAGTTTCAAACAATTTTTGTTCCAAACTTTCAAAAAATTCAAAAATTTAAAATAACAAGTTGTTTTTCTCTTTTGAATGGTAGCAGGCCCTCCTTCTAGCACCACTTCTATTGAGCTATCATTTTGCACAATGCTTAACGACAGGAATCATTTCAAACTCCTCTCTTGAAAAGCTAATCTAGGATCAACTCCAAGGTTCTAGGAGATCTTGTGACCTATTAAAATCCACTCAATTGAAGATAAATGTGTTTTTTCATGAGGAGGCCTTTACTGGTTCCAACCAATTTTGGATAAGATGTTTGATCTGTTGCTATTTTGAAAGGTAACCACAAAGGAGATATATTTTTGGCACTTTTTGTTTAATGATGAATGCAATCTATCAATGCAACTATATGAATTACTATTTTAACCAAGTGTTGGCAAAGAAAATAACAAAGATAAGGTAATGAGAGATTAAAGAAAATAACTTGAAATGGAAATTCCTAGTGGACATAAACCATGATAACAACATGTCTGCGAGTTAAATCATCAAAAATATTGGGTGGGAAACTAATGAAAATAGGAGCAATGCTTCCTTAATTCCATTGATGCAATCATCAATGGGAACTCAATAATGACTAAAATATGTTTCACTTTTCATCAAATCACAAGGCCATAGAAAGTGCACTCATGCAAGACAAGAAGCTATTCATGAACAATAGGTGATCTTTTCTCCAACTCAGTACATCAGCATAATTTGTTAATAAGAGGCAAACACCAAAAGTAAAAGCTCGTATGATCATAACAAAACAATAAAACCATTCACTCTATTATTATTCATGAACATGCATTCCCAAAAATAACACATTCCGGCAAGAATAACTACACTCAGAATTAGAGCACCAATAGCATATATTATTGCATCAAAATAATGGTATGGAGTACATAATACATCCATGTATTTATAAGAAAACATCTCCTCTTTTTTTGTTGAGAGTGAGAGCTCTTAAAATGCAAATACATCTTAAAAAATAATAATAAAAATCTAATTATATGCAAACTAACTCTTTAAATGGTTCTAAGTAGGTCTCCACCCCTGTTTATATCAATTAATGGGTGCATGAGCCTTTATATGACTTAAAATAGTAAAAGAAGGAGATAAGAAGAAAAAAATTGAAAGAGGATCTGAAAGTCACTGGAAGGTCTAAAAATGGAAGCTTGACCTTCTTTGGGTGTTTCTAGGAGTTGAACTACCATCAAAATGCATTTCTAGTGAGTTAACTATCGGTGCACTGTTACTTCTTCAAAATTGTTAGCACACCTTTGTAAATAGTTCACCTATGTACCTTGTGCACCTTGCACACCTTGTGTACCTATGCACCTACACACCTTAATGATAGGTTACAAAAATAAAAATTTTCCCCAACTGTCATAATTGATTTTCTAGCATCTGGGTTTTCTTCCCTTTTATACCAAAATGATGTTTGGATGTTTGCTCTTGAATTTCTCTATGATATTCATTACTTGGGTAGCTTTTGGAAAATTCAAAGCTCCATATTTATCTATAATTTTTGGCCATAGTTGATAATCTCCATACAAGTTTATGCAAAATCCTCAAGTTTAGTGTCTAGTTCCAACAACACCTCTTCAATCTTAAATCCTTGATTGATATCTTCATTTGACGAAGCATCCTAAAGAGTTATTCAAAATTTTTGGAATATTGATTGAACTTAATTGAGCTTAGTTTTCAACTCATTTGAAAAAATGTCAAGGTGGGCTGCATTGTAATACCTCTCTACTTCCAAAATTTGCTCTTGAGTTTGGTCTATTAATATTTGAATATGCTCATATAATCCCTCCATGACTTTGTTACCGACAGGTATCTTCTCTAACAAATCATTGAGCTTATCAAGCTCTTCTACTATATATACATCCATGAGTGTACCTCATCTATTAACCCAAAATCCTAGTTCACTATGGACACCAATTTTTATACACTCTTGATTGAATATAGTGTAATAGGTTCAAATTGCCTTGTATTATTTGTACACCCTTTTCCTCAAAATTGTCACACCATTGCTAACATGCTCCCATAAATAAATCCACACGTATAGTCCCATTCTCTTTTCTCTCTAGTGCTATAGTAAGAGTGATCTCTGGATGATCTAGGTCTAATGGGCCTACTACTCCATGTAAGTACCCTCTCAAAAGTTTGTTTTGTTTCTACAGTAGTATCAACTTGGACTCATCTTGGTACATATGTCTGGACACCTCTTTCATGTCCGTAGTGATCAATACTTTAATAATATCTACCATGGGCCTTCCCAATAGGACCTCCTTAATTTGATAGTTCTTAGGCGTCAAATCCTTAGTGTTAGCTTGTGGAGGAGGGATGGGTCAAGCTTCTTGATGGCTTTTACTACTACATTCATTCCCTCCTCAATAGTTACTTTGAGGTGCCTCTTTTGTCGAACCATGACCTCCCTCTTCAACCAAGAAAGTGTAGTGCCCACTAGGGACATATATTTGACTAAAGAGGAGTTTTATACTATAGGTCCATTTCCCTTATTAGTCCTCTCTAGAGTCTTTTCTCATTGAGAGAGATCACTTGGTTGAGTCTCTATAAGTTCTTGGGAAAGGTCCTAACCTCAGTATTGTGAGGAGTTTGTTGAGGTTCCTCATGTATTTTCCCCACCTTTAATACTTCATCAACTTGCAATTGTTGGAGATCTTCTTCCAACATTGCTTGTTCTTCTAAATCTATAATGAGAGGAAGTGGTGTTTTTGAGCTTTTGTATAGGAATGAAAAATCTTGAGATGGTAGTGGTGGTAGGCCTAGAGATCCTTGAGGAAAAGGTGGTAATTGGTTCCAATCTTCTCCTAAGGATTGACTCATAGAAGTATCTTGTATCTTCTCCCCACCATCTTAGTACCCATAGACATGAAATAATAATTAGAGAGGTCAAAGACATATTTCTTTTGGCCCTCCATGTCTGTGATCCACTACTATTGCTCATCCTCTAAGGTAGTAACTTGAATAGGTTCTTTTGGAATAGATGGCAATGTTAAAGTGGAGGTTCTTTATTTTTAAGGCCTTTTCTACTAGATATAGATTCATTCTACAATAATATCTTATTTGGATATCATAGTCTTCTATTGCATTCATTGAATGGTCCTCTAGTGCATCTTCATTTATGAACTACTTCCCTACCAGATACATGACCATCCTTATATTGTCAAAATAAGGATGAGGGGAGTTGTACTCTTCTAAGGGATACTGATCCCATTCCAAATTGAAGGTCATGATTTCTCAACTTTTCTTGACCTCAAAAGAACCTATGGTGATTGGCCATACCCATGTTTTCTTGTGTTGTTTCCTCACTTTGTCATATGTAGATGTGGGTTTCTTGGAAATCTCCAAAAAAAAAATCCCATCTAATGGATATCTTAAGAGATTCTTTGGGTTAACCATGGAACCAACTACCCTCAGGTAGGTGAATGTTTTAAACTAGATGTAGTAGGCACTGATCTTTTTAATTCTGGCTACTACCTCTACTGACATCCTCTTTGCATAATCACCCTCTATGACTCAGATGATTGTGAATATAAAGTTGTCATTCACTATACTGTGCTCTTTTCTTTGATATGAAAGTTTCTTCTTCACCAGCTGAGGATATACCATAAAGGGCTATGGATTAGCATCTTGCATCCTACCTATTTTGTAAAGTCTTTAGTATTTGGTTATTCTAGCTGCCAATATATACACCAAATATGATGTCAGGTAGAATTTGAGGTTGGCCTTAATAGCTACCAACTTCTCATCTAGGTTATCACTCAACATTGTGACACAATTAATTGGTGTCTTGGTCATTTGAATGGTTTTAATGAAATGGACCATCTAGATATTGAGATCTATAGTTGTTGGTAGCCCCATGACTCTGCTTACAAGCATGATGGCATATCCCATGTCATCCTTCATGTATCCTTAGGTCATGTCTACCTTGCCAACTCTGTGGCCCACTGGTGTTCTATCAATAAAAAATTATGATTAGATTATTTCTTTGGCTTCCTTCTCATTTTCTCGATACCATCTTTTTGCTCCCTCATAAGATATCTACAAGTATTGATCAACCCTTAGAAGGTAGAATACCTTCTCAATGTTTCAAGGTTAGAGGTCTAGGATTATCTCACTTGCGACACTCTTGACAACCTTTTCTTTAGTGATATTTTTTTTTTCAAGAGACATGATGAGTTCTGAAGACTGCACAGAAGTAGGATGCATTACTACATCAACAAGTCCAGATATGATGAGTACTAATACCATTGCAAATCGTTCTCTTGGCTTATTGGAGATGGCAAGGAAGACATTTCGATCAATGTGTCCAATCTTGATGCCTCTGATTTTAGAGTGTCCATCTTGAAAGTAATATTTCCTTGGTATACCTTGGTATTTGAAGACTACAAGTTTGGGAGCAATCTTTTCTACTAGTGAGGATGATGAAGATGCCATTTTATTTGCACAAAAAAAGGATACATTAGATTGGAGAGATAAAAATCTGACCTAACACAAACCCTACTACATGAAAACCAAGAAAAAATGTTCCAAAATGGTAAAAAACCCAGTGCAATCCCCCCCATTAGGCTTGATATGCAAAATAGCACACCTAGCACACCTTGAAAGGTACGCTAAGTGTGCTAAATGGCTAGTTTAATACTATTTTAGTGTAGTTGTGCAAATGCGCTTCTTGATGAGGTGCATACATGCACATTTGCACAAATATGCACATGCACTTGTGGTAGTTCTTTGAAGGGGAGGGAGTTAGTTTCTCATGCTTTATTTTTGTGCACAAAGGGTGCACACATGCACACCTTGATGGGGTGTGCATGTGTGCACCCTTATATGCCTTAAGTGTATTGAAAAGGTGTGCATGTGCGCACCTTGAGGAGATGCGCACATGCACACATTTTCCTTAGGTTAGTTTTTCTTTGTTTTTTTTCATTTTAGGTTTAAATGGCTGAACAAAGCTACACACATGTGCACCTTGAGGAGGTGTGCATGTGTGCAGCTTTGGTGTCTAACATTTTTTTGTGTTATTTATTTTGTAGGGACAACCACACCTTGCAAGGTGTGAAGGTGTGATTACTGGGTGAATAGAAGATAAAGTCATTAAAGGAGAAGAGGTCTTAGGTTTATACAAACCTATACTTGAGGGTGTGCACCCTCTAGAGGTGGTCAAATGTACATGTGCGCATTTCTGAAGGGAGACAGGTGGACACTTTTTACTCTTAAAATCTTCCAATTTTTTCCAATTCTGACAGTCTGAGCTTTTTTAGTTAGTGATAGATGATTGACTCAAACTTTTGGGGGAGTCCAAAAAGAGCGAGGCCCCAGACTAGGGGTCTGGGAGACAAAAAATTACTATGGGATCCCCATTTCTAGGATAAATGGGGCGTGTGTTGTGAAACCACAATAAGCTCTACATTTAATCATCACTCATCTTCTGAAGGGTCATTAGTCTATTGTACAGTGGACATAATTTTCACATCTTGAGCTTACACAGGACAAATTCTCTTTTTCTTTGACATCATGTTACTAACCCTTTATGTCCCTTCAACATCATATAAGATCCTCCATCATCCCCTTTTGCAAAGGCACTCGTGCACCTATCACACATCTTTAGGTCCTAGGAAATCCTTGCATCATAGGTTAAGCACTATTAGGAAACTTAGAAGTGACCTCCTTTCACATTTCACTCACTGCCATAACATCTCACATCTCTCCCTTAGGAGCATCATAATTTCATGCCACCTACTACACATCATGAAAATAACAAAAGGAAGAAGAAAGACATGTATCATAGTCTTAGTGGTAGTTTGGCTAGTACACAACCAAACCTGTGGCTTGTGTGATCACACATAACCCACCTCCACAAATTCTAGAAAATTTGGGACCCTCACCATAATACATAGATGCCTTTATGAATCAACCTAAGCATGTGACCCTCATTAATGTCATCACAAATAGAAAAAGAGAAACCATCATGGAAAATTTATAGAGAGATAGCATTAGTTCCTTTGGCTTTGGGAGACCACCACCTTTGTACATAACAGATCCCACACATCCTTTGTTTGGAAAAATTCCACTACACATTGGTCCCTCTTATCCCAATGACCCCTATTTCATGCCTAAAAGAGGACACCAATCAATTATACAACAAATTGTGGACCCAAATGAAACATCCACCCAACTTGGTGCTCCCATCCCTCAAAGAAGCCAACTTGCTATTACAGAACCAGTAGTCCACCCAACACCTCAACAACCCACTATCACACAACCCACATCTGTGCCCACTTTTTTCACTACTACTACAACTTCACAAAATTCACCCATCCCACTCAACATTGTGTGACCTTCCACCTCCTAAGTCAATGTGTCCATCTCATACATACCCACTAGTGATGCATCCAACCCATTCTAGCAGAACATCTAATCAATAGCTCAATTCACCACAAGGGTGCCACCAACAGGGCCTAGAAACCAACCTCTCATCCCCCCTAATGTTTAAATCAATCCATTTTCTTCCACTCAAAACAATTACACTTCATTTCCACTCAACCCTTGGAATTTTGCACAATCATAGGAGCATGCAACAAGCCTCCAACTAGTAACTCATTTGAATGCCAACCTTTCAAGCACAAAAACTACCACCACCACCAACCAATTTGCTACCATCCATCACCAATTATTTTTCCATACCACCTTTAGGGAACAACTAAATGATACCACAGTGACAATGAATAGAAATAGGGTAGTCCCTTACATCAACTATTTGGTACCCCTTAACACCTAGTTACCCTCTCACATAGGAGCACATCCAACTTACATTGGAAAAAATATTGCATTAAAAAATATTGCACCCTCATATCCACCACCACCATTGCAAAAAAAACCATTACAATAGTAAAATGTGCTAGTACCCATGCATAAACATCCATCCAGACAACAATCCCACACCTACCCACCACAATAACAACTGTAATACCAACAAAAATTTTCCTAAGAAGTTCAACACTATTTCTAACCACCACCACAATAACCCATAAATCATGTCCAAGTTGTAGGGAAATCCAAATTCTACCCACATCAGTACACCCATCAAAATTATCCATATTCACCTACTCCATCCAACACATACCCTCTGCACCAAGATTGTGGCCACCAACAATAATACCTATCAACCCAGAGTGGGAAGAAATGAAGAATTATTTGAAAGCACTCAAAGATGGGATGAAATTTAAAACCTTCAAATTTGAAAATGTTTGCCCATACCCATTGAACACAATGACACCCCTCACTAAGCACTTTGAGATCCTCAAATTTGATAAATTTTGGAGGAAGGGAGATCCAATCGCACATGTCAAAGAGTTTTACATGCATTTCCAAGAAGTATCCTATAGTGATGTGTTCCTCATGTTCCTTTTCCCCAAAATTCTGGGAGGCCCTACTTTGGAATGGTTCTATTAGATACCCTATGGCATAGTAAACACATTTTCTAATATTTCAGAGGCCTTTGTGGCACAATACACCCATCTTGTTGAAACAAAGTTTTTTGTGGTTGATTTGGTCTACACTAAACATAAAGGGGCGAAATCCTCAATGATTACCTACAAAGGTAACTCACAACACAAATCTCTTGTAATCTACTAGAGCATCACCTTGTCAAAATATTTATTTACAATGCAAACCCCAAAATTTCTCACCACATGGTCATGAATTTCCTAAAAGACAAAAAAGAGAAGGGAATGGACCTTAATAGAGGGCTCATTAATGATGGAATCATAAATCTCTAAAAATAGAATAATCAAGAGCAAGGATAATCTAATGAAGAACTGAGGTACTAGAACAAGAAACAGAACATAGTAATAGATGGTGCCACTAATAAATGACATGTCCATGTGGTTGGTGCCATGTCCAACACATCAAACACTCCTTATCAACACATTTTACAACAAAAACCATCATATCAACAAAATGAGTACTATCAACAAGCATACCAACAACCTTCCCAATAATATCAACACAACACACCAACACCCAATTACCAAGGACCGACAAGCTAGACTAATTCTATCACCATCACATCTAGACAAAAACAACCTCGAGTATACACTCCCTTGGGGGAACTGCTTTATGTTATTTTTGAAAAACTAGCCCAAAGTAACCTCATGCACCACTCACAAACACAACCACTAGAATTAAGTCAACCCAAGGCACCATGGTATAGAGAGAATGAGTTTTACAAATTTCATCATGTCAAAGGGAATCTCACCCTCAAATGTATCTAACTCAAAGACTATGTACAAGATCTCATAGACCCTAAGGAAATCACAACGAGACCACAAGCCTCTCCAAATGTAGGACATTTGATCTACCAAAATTAATTCTTACCACACAATAATAATAAGAATGTAGGAAAGGAACCTACGTAGAACAAAAATGCCAACAACAACAACAAAAACCAACCCAAGCAAGGTGATAATCATGATAGATCACAATACTACACTTCAACATATCTTGACTATGGTAATTTGATCAAATGTATATCCTAGGTTGAGACCTCTATTAATGTGTTAAATATAAATAACCCAAATAATTAATGTGTAGCCACAACACAATGGAGCAAACCTAATATTGTAGGGACACCTACGCCTTCTCCTTATAGGATGCAATACAATATTTTGGAACACCTTGGGAATATGCCAACCCAAATATCCATCTTGGATCTCCTTCACACTAGCCCACTTCATAAGGAAATCCTTAACTATGCATTCCATGAATCTTGTTTCCCCACTAAAATCAATACCACAAAATTTAGAAACCTCTTGGAACACCTCTCTGGGTCATGTGCCCTATCTTTCAAACCCTTTGATGTCCCAAAAATTGAGCAAACCACATCCTCCCACTCTATGTTTTTGTTATGGCCTATGATTTCATAGTCAAGAGGGTCATGATAGATAATGGATTGGCCTCAAACCTATGCACTTTGAGGTTCATTAAACAAGTTGTATACAATGAGGAATGCACTATAGATGAGCTCATCACCATCAAGGCCTATGATAACTTGGAAAGAACCACAGATGGAATTATCTTAACTCAAGAA
Organism: Cupressus sempervirens; assembly: GCA_028749045.1. Classification (NCBI taxonomy): domain Eukaryota; kingdom Viridiplantae; phylum Streptophyta; class Pinopsida; order Cupressales; family Cupressaceae; genus Cupressus; species Cupressus sempervirens. The sequence continues at coordinate 526,175,389 of CM053789.1, read as the reverse complement.
ACACCATGCCACATAGTTGATACCATGCCACATAGTTGATCTTAACCTACCATTCAACATCCTCCTTAAGCAACCATGGATCTACATCATGAAGGTTGTTCCATCCACTTCTCATTACTGCATTAAATTTCTACATTATGGCACTAGGAGAACCATTCATGATAATCCATAACCCTTTGCATATTGCAATGTGGTAGAAGCATCCTATGATAATAATTTCCCTAGAATTGAGATTGGCACTAATGTCACTAGCTCTTTTGGTACCTATCATTATGTGGACACCATCCTAGTCTCCACACTCTCCACCATTAAGATCAACTACCAAGGTTGTGGTGAATATAATCTCTTAGATGCATTTTTTGTTGGTTCCTTACCACTTGAACCACTTACATGGGGGCACCCAAACCTTCAAAGATAAAAGGCACCTTGACTACCTCAAATGGAAATATCCCCGCTTGCATCAACTTTCAACTGAATAGTGGGATTATTAAGGATGTGGCTTAGGATGAGAGAGCCAAGCATGAGCCAGGCATTACACAACACCTATAAGCATAGAAAGAGGAAAAGAAGAAAGGTCTAGGCTTTGGATGCCTCACAACTAGGGGACTAATAAGGATAGTAGTGCCTTCTTAAACATCTAGGGTGAACTCATAGAGGTTAAAGACATCGCTAAGGAAGTTGAAAAGAGAGACTTTCACAATATCAATGATGATGACATCTCCCTAAGAGACTCTATGCTCTATGAACTATCCATCAACCTCATAGACCTTCCCCTCACCCAACCCAAAGTAATTAATTGGAATAAAAAAAGTATACTCAACATTGACAAGTTCCCTACTAAGGAAGTGCTCTTAAGATTCATGGGGTTTGAGACACTTCACAAGAAGCTAAATCCACCATCAACATATGTCTACAAATTGGACCCAAAAGGCTACTTAGGGGAGGATGAAATCTCCAGTTATAAAAACAAACATAGAAAATAAAATAAAAATCAAGAAGGAAAAATAAAGGCATCTCCTAGTGAAAAATCCCCAGGAGCACCACTTGATCAATGAAAAAATGAAAAATAAATAAAGGATGTATCCAATTATGAAAACCTCTCTAAGGTGCCCAAGGATGGAGATTTCTTCCTTGCCCCATAAGATTACATGCCAGAAGTATTGTCTATCATAGTTGAAGAAATAAGAATGGTCAACATTAGTCTAATATATGTATTCGTAGAATCACGTACATTGTAGCATCCTTTCCTCAAGACCACGCAAACATTCTCATAGAGGTCCTATAAGAAAACATTGGTTGGTTCACATGATCAAATCAAGACATTCCAGGATTGGACCCTAAATTGGTTGTACACCACCTAGCATTGGATTCAAAGGTCAAGCTATTCAAACAAAAACTCTAAAAAATGAATCTTAAGGTCACCTTATTGGTCAAAACAAAACTAGAAAAATTTCTAGAAGCAAAGGTCATTCATCCAATCAACTACTCAGAGTAGATTTCTAATATGGTATTTTTCACTAAACCTTCTAGGGATATCATAATCTGCATAGATTTCCTCAATAAATCTTTCCCCAAGGATGAATTCCCTTTTCCAAATATCAATATGATCGTAGATATCACAATTGGGTATGAACTCTTGCCACTCACATATGGACTCTCTAGGTAAATTAAAATATAGATAGTAAAAGAAGATCAACATAAAACAACATTTACAACCCCTTGGGGGACCTTTTGCTAAAACATGATACTTTTTGGGCTAAAGAACATAGGAACAACCTATGAAAGGGCCATGATGGTCATCTTTCATGATCTCATCCATAAAACCCTCAAAGATTACTTGGACACCATATTGGTCAAATCTATCAAAGAAATGAATCACCTTTATGACCCTGAAGAAGTGTTTGATCAGCTAGCAAAATATCACCTCATGCAAGCCTAAAGAAATGTATCTTTGGCATCATGTCTAGAAAACTCTTAGAATTCATTGTATCATAGTATGACATTGAGATTGACCTTCAAAATGTCAAAGTCATCATGGATATGCCTCATCTAAAGATATTGAGACAACTACACACTCTTAAAGGAAAATTGTAATCAGCTACATGGTTCATCTCACACTTAGTAGATAAATGTTAGTCATTCACATATCTCCTAAAAAAGGATCAAGATTTCAAATGGGATCTTATATGTGAATGTAGCTTCTAAAAGATCAAGCAATACCTAACCAATCCACCTATCTTGCTTCCACAAATTGCAAGGCAACCATTAATACTACACATATCAGCTACTTCAATGGCACTAAAGCCACTCTTAGCCCAACTTGACGAAAATGGAAAAGAGAGGGCTATATACTACATTAGTCAAACTTTGGTCAGCTATGAGCTTAATTACATATCAATGGAAAAAGCCTACCTAGCTATGGTCTTCACCACTCAGAAGCTATACCACTTCATGGTGAGTCACACATGTCAACTCATCTCCAAGATTGATTCCTTGAAGTATATGTTATAACACACAACACTCATTGGTTGTTTGGAAAAAAGGGTCATGTTCCTAAGAAAATTTGACATCCAATATGTTGACAGAAAGGAAATCAAGGGACAAGCCATAACATATCACTTGGCTAATGCACCTTTGATCAATACCTATCCATTGGTTATAGAATTTCTATATGAATACATATGCATGATAGAGGAACAACCATCATGGAAACTATATTTTGACAGATCAAATCCATCTCATTGACTAAGAGTAGAGATATTAGTAGTTACCCCTCAAGGAGACTATGTCCCCACAACCTTCAAGTTATGATTTCATTTCACAAATAACATATTAGAATATAAATCTCTCATTTTTAGGCTCAAAATGGTGGTCAAATGGAATATCATAGAGCTACATGTCTTTAGAGACTCACAATTGATCATTAATCATGTCCTAGATTAATACGAAGAAAAAAATGACAAGCTTCTACCTTACAAAGAATTGGTTGACCAACTAAAGCAACTTTTGATCAAAATTTTAAGTTCACACAAGTACCAAGATTGCAAAACAAAATTGCAAATACAATGACCACTATTGGCTTACTCTTGGAAATCCTTTAGGAAGCTACATAATATGAGTTCTTGGTTGAGAAACTACATGAGTTTGTATATGAGAATGATGACTCAACATAGGTATGCATCTTGGTTGGTCCTCAATCTCCATGGTACCATTAAATTCACACTTACCTCAAAGATGGTATCATCTCCCCCCACCTCAAATGATCCCAACTCCAAAACCTTATTCATAGATAATTACACTATACTATTGTAGCCAATACCCTATATTATTGAGGCTATCATAATACTATCTCTAGGTGTCTAGACCAAAGTGAGGCCGCAATGACATTAAAAGAGGTACATTTTGGACTTTGTGGTGCTCACACAAGTGATATAGTCCTAGATGATAGATCCTAAGAGATGACTATTATTGGCCTACTATTGAACATGATGCCTATGACTTTGTCAAAGGTTGTCTACCTTGTTAGCAACATGTAAACCTGATACAAGCTCCATCACAAAATCTTCAACCCATTGCAACACTATGGTCATTTGCATGTAGGGGTTTAATCTTGCTGGTGTTATTGCACCCCTATCTTTTGAAGGCCACAAATGGATCATAACGACCACATATTACTTTACCAAGAGGCTTGAGGTAGTCCCACTTACCAATGTCATGGGAGTTCAAGTGTCCAACCTCATCCCCTATCATATTGTCTATCGCTTTGGTATCCCAACCACTATTTTCATAGACCATGGAGGTATTTTTTAAAACCTAAATATGGAAGAGTTGTGCACTTCCCTCCACATTCACCATATCATCTGTAACCCATATTTTTCATGAGGTAATGGTTAGGCTAAGGTAACTAACAAAACCCTACTCAAAATCCTCAAGAAAGCTACCAATGATTTTTGCCACAGTTGGCATCTGCAAATTAATCAAGCCATTTGGACTCACCATACCTCATTTCATACATCCACAAGTACAAATCCATAATCCTTTGTCTATGGTTCTATAAAAATCCTACCTATTAATGTTGAATTTCCATCCTTGCATATATCATTGTGAGACAAGTATCAGATGAAGACTATAGAGTTGCTAGACTCACATAACTAGTTCTACTCGATGAAAGAAGGAAACATGCCTATGACCATATCACAATCTATCAAAATTGACTCAAGTTCAATTTCAACAAAAAGTTCCACCCACAACACTTTCAAGTAGGTGACATGGTCCTCAAAGAAAATGTGAAAGTCCAAGCAGACTGTGAGAACAAGAAAAAGTTTGAGCCCACATGGCTTGGCCCATATGTTGTTACAAAATCTTTTGGCTCATAAACATATCAACTATCAAAACTAGAAGTTGAACCTCTAAGTGATCCCACCAGCATCATTCACCTTAAGAAGTTTTATTTCTGATCCCCTTAGCATATCCTACTAATTTGAAATAAAGCAAAAAACATTCTAAAAATGTCATGAAAAAATATTCATCATGGTAAAAACATGGTAATTCAGGCACCTGCCAATAAAAAAACAAATAAAAAACAAATTAAAAAGAAAAAATAGTAAAGAAAAATAAGCATCCAATGGTGAAAACTTGGCAATTTAAGCACCTTGGATAGTAACCTTGGTGAAAACTTAGCAATAGGCATGATATGTACTTGACCTTCCCATTATCTATTAGCAATCCATACCCTCCCACCCTCTCCCTGCATCAACCCTACATCAGATCATCCATCTCCCCATGTTCCCATGTGTTCTAGTATCACATCGTAACACTATATGTATCACTATCCCAATTCCTAAGCTTGGAAACAAAATCATAGCAGTGTATTATATCATAGAAGTTTGAAATTATATCATAACTATGGAAATCCCACATGTATCATATCCATGTATCATATGTGTGTATCATAAACTATTTATTATAATAATGTACTATATCCAGTTGACATGCTATTACATCGTCCTGAGCTTTACCCTAGTTGTATTCTAATCAAATTGGGCACATTATCACCTCATCCTGAGCTTTTTCATAGTTGGTATTCTAATCAAATTGGGTTTGCTATCTCCTTATCCCGATCTTTTCCCACTATACTATATCAGACCAATTCATGCTATCTTATCATTTGTATCTTTTGTACAGTAAGCCCTTTTGTAAATATCTTGGCCAATCTGTTGTATATCCCCCTTTGACGAGTCCTAGTTTAGTCCCATTGTATATATCTCAATTTTCATGTTAGTTCACATTTGGTCAAAATTTATAGTTCTCTTGGTTAGGTACTTTAGCAATCCTTCATACAAGATCCCTTGGCATCAAAGTGTTGTCCTAAAAAGTCTAGTTTTCCATTCCATCATGGTTCTAGATGCTACCACTAGGTCCTTGTAGGATGCATCCTTCCTCATGTTTGACCTTGACCCATTAGTATCTAGTCACACCAATCTGTTTGGAAAAATGTTATTTTTTTCATGGATTTACTCTTTCTTTCTAGGATTTCCAATTTTTTCCTTAATGTATCTTTTCCAAATGATTTGGTTGTTCCCTCAAAATAGCCACAATATTTTATATCATGGTGTGTTGCAAATGGGGTGATTCAAGAGAAAGTTCTAATCAAGTCTTTCATCATTTTCTTTTATGCTTATGAGTCAGTTGGATACAACCCTTGCATATTCAAAACATGTAATCACTTGTGGTTGCATGGTGCACTTGGTTAATGTTATTTGCTTATGAGTTACCCAATGTTGTTTCTACTTTGATTCCTCTAGGACTCATGTGTGATGTTGGGACGATCCTTGCACATTTTTTTTTGAGTTATTCCTATGTAATATTCTAACAAGGCCTTGATGTTCTTTGTAACCTTGGCAAGTCTCCAATATTTCTATATCCAACTAAGTGCTCAACTACATGGTAGTGCTCCCCTTCAAAATACCCCACCACCCCCCCATTTTCCAAGAAATAAAGCCATTTGTTAGGATCTTTCCATCTCTAAATAACTTACTTGATCCAAATCTCAAATCCAATCAATCCTATAATCATGATCTTGTGAGTCTTATAGACCCCTCATATCTAAAGATTTAGACCCCCTACTTTTTCATCCCACAATCACTATCTAGAGGGTAAATTTTACATGCTTATTCCCCCACTCTCCCCCACCAAAAAAACGTGATTTCTTAACCCATGGTTAAAATTGTGCAAATGGTTCCCCTTTGTCTTGTACTCCTGTAGTAAGAGTATGAGTCCATGTTAACCCCCTCTTTTAGCAAGCTTGAGTCCTCTTGGTCGACCTACTTTCTTGTATTTTTCAAGAAGCCACCGAGTCTCATCTTCTCTCCTCATCACCTTTTTAAGAGGTCTTCACATAGTTTAGTCTCTCCTCTTTATTTCTAAGACTAGGGAAACCTTTTTTTTAATACAAATCTTCTTCCCATTTTCTATTTTCAAATTGCTTCAAAATAGTGTTGTCCCAACACTATGTCGAAGAGGGAAAAAATGTAGACACCTAAATCTAATTACTTCATTTAAGTAATCCTATTTAGTCATCTCCTACGGAACTAGTGATTAAGTATTTAATATTTAGTTAATTCAATGTCACCCCCTAGTTGATTAATTCATTTAATTGACTATAGTCCAATTGATAAATTAAATGACAACCAAAAGTCTAATTTAAATCCCCATTCTTATATTAAATTAAATAAATACACAATATCTATTTAATTTAATCACAAATTCCCCTTTGATTAAATAATTCTTTTTAATGAAATCCTCAACCCCTAACTAACCCTTAGCCCAATCCTAAATCCATATTTTTAACTCAACCCAACCCATTCACCCATTCATCCATGCTAACCCATTTAATTAACTAATTAAACTCATTTAGCATGCAACCTACTTGCATTCCTCTAACATGCACTTGCTTCCTAATATTCCCTCTAATATGAGCCTAATCATCATCCTAATCATGTGCACAAATTTAATCATGGATTAAGAATTCTTAAGCCAAGCTAGAGTAAAATACCCTCTTACACTCCTACCCACATGCATTAAATGCTCTTACATAGACTTAATGGCTTCTTAAATATCACTTACACATCCTTTACATCCCTCTTACACACTCCAAATCCCTAATAACTCCTTTGGCTCCCCAATTTTCGTTCTATTTTTCTTATCCTATTACATCCTCTCTCCTTGTGACACTTGTCATAAGGCTATGGATTTGAGAAAGCACAATCCATGTGCTACCCTCTCCTTGCATCGTAGCCCTCCCTCACCTTTTCTTAACTTTGTATCTTGACCCTCCATCTTCACTTCCCTTAGCCTATAAATGAAACCATCTCCCTTTACATTCATACCCATTCTTTATGCTAATGTTATAATGCTCTTGTGAAGAACAAAGTCATCCAAAATAACCCTTACCATACTCAAATTAATACCCATCTCACACTTCCATCTACCATCCATTGAAGGCTTGAGGCACGCTTGAACACACATCTCCATCAGTTGGAAAAATCCTCTTCAACTTGGAGCTACTTGGAGGAGTGAATTTTTTTATTCCTTTTAATTGTTCTTGGTTTTATGTTGAAGGTTTTCTCATAGGTGTTCACCTTATTTTTTTGTTGAATGCTTTGTCTAACCTTGGTATTCCATTAGCAATAACAGTCATAGGTGATATAGTTAGTAGTTTTATAATTAATAAGGTTATGTAAGATCTACATTTTTAGGATAACTTGATGAATATCAAGTGATATTCTTCTATACTATGTTGAATATTTTTTTAGGTTTATGCATTTCCATTGTTGCTTACCTAGTTGCTTGGGGAATATTGCTGGTGTTGGTGGACTATCAGATCATATTAGGGAAATAAACACTTGTGATAAGATTATTGAACCTGAGAAATCAAAGATTGGAATCTTGGTAAACATGTTTCCTAGAAGGATGAATCCTATAAGACTAGATAAAATGATGGAAGATTTTAGATATGAGACAAGGATTAAGATCCAAAATGCATAAGTAGATAAAACAGTAACCTATGAGTATTCATTGTAGTGTCCCCTTCATCCCAACCATGAAAGATACTTTGACCACCTCCCAACACCTTCTAGGCCTTGTTCAAGTCCTACATACATTAGTTCATTCATTCAAAACACTATGAAATCAAACAAGATTAACTTTCCTTTTCATTGTCTTGATATGATAGTTTTTCCCTATCTCTACAACCCCCTTAATCAAGCCCTATCTTTGGGCCCTCAAATAGTTTTAATAATTTCTATCCTTTTAAGATTCTCATCTGTTCATTATACAAATAGTTTCCTTTCCTCAATCTTTTTGACAAAGCCCTACACATTCCAACTATTACTGTTAAACTCTTCTTTGTGAATTACCAGAGTTAGTTTCTTGCCTTCAAATCACATGCTATTTGTTACATGGAATCTCACAACTCATAAGATAGGTTATTACATATCCATCCATATCCTTTCCTGAGATGGATATTTATTGTATGTTGAAGCATAGAGGATTCTACCTCCCTAGATTCTAATATTAGATAGGATAGAAGGGCCCAATGACATAACTTGGATTGTTTAATATTGCTTCTCATTCCAAAAACTTCTCCCAACCTAATAGTAATCACTTCTATTACTCTTATTTGATGATTGATAAATGGATTCCCCGTGCATCAACAACACAAATTTTTATTCAAACTTAGATTTATCACCAAATACTAAACCAAAGTTAATGCTTTAAAGGCCTTTTTTATAGGATTCAATAACCTAACATGATTTAGGAATGAAGTCTTAAGAAATGAATAATAATTTTATAAGAATCCTACTGAGATACACTATCAACATTAACAAAAAACATAAATATGTAGAAAACCAAGATTTATTCTTATCAAACTCTTATTACAACACCTCTTTCCAATTTCATCATGCCTTACACACTTAAATAGACTCATATCAGTCCAAAGGGACTATTCAAACTATCCAACCACCTTCTAAACTGACCATAACTACCTATAAACCTGACTATTATGACTTGTATTTTTTAACAAGCTTATTAACTTATGTGTTTTTTGATTATATGAAGTATGAGGATATTCCAAAGTTGACAACTAAGTTTTGAAGTTTAAAACTACACACTAGTTAATCCTTATTACATGATTATTATATTTCATCACTTTAAACACCTAGATTTTGCCCAAAAACCTATCAACCTACATAATATCACTTCAAACCTTATTTAATATTTGTGCCCCAATCTTATACCAACTAAGCTTATTAAATCAAAGGGTTATTTAGGTCATATAAACACATATAAATAAATTTTATTGGTCTTATTTCATACATAATGACCTTAATGGTCTTTTATTTGATCTCTACCCTCAGTTAGGGTTTAGTTGTGACACAAGTGCTCCACCTTTGGCATTGGTGCCCTTGCACCATACTCCCATGCTTCAAATTTTTACACATCCCTTGAAAATGGTGTACATACAAAACAAACATTATCGAATGAACCTCTATGTCCTTGAAGTGTTCTCATCTTCATCATGGCTACATATTTGTCTTCTTGATATTATTGTTTGAAATGATTTTTTTTTTTCAATTTTGGACATGGTTGTTTGATTGTATGTGTTGATATGACTACTTGCAATTTTGGGGATTCCTATGTTGGTCTACCACATTCGACTAGTTTGACCAACTATATTCCAAGGTGGTTGTTAGTTTATATCTAAGATAATATGTTACTATGTTGAATGTTTAATGGTTTTGGTTTATTTTTCATTTTTCTATGCTCAAGTATTTCAATTTGATATATTATATTGAAATATTATTTCATAATTAATTTTCTCAAGTTCCAAATATAGCTAGGTCTAAGATGATTAGTGTGCTTGTGCCATTGTTTTTCTTCATTTGTGATGGTTATAGATGAAAGTTTTGATAGGCTGATTTTATTTTCATGTGGCTCGTAAATTCATATAAGATAATACAAGAAAATAACTGAATAGGGATACACTTGCTAGGTTGTGGTAGATAACTTCAAACAAAGAGGAGATGAAAAATGTTATTATCCCTCCAAAATTTGTAAGGGCCTAAGATTAGAAGAATTAACATCAAAAAATAAAGAGAAATTGTAGTAAGCATGGTCACATTGAAGGAGGAAATGATTATCATCCATTTGTATGTTGTTCATAATATCATTTTAAGAATTTATAGAGATAATAAATATCTTGATGATGGGATCATGATCATGGTTTATTTATGTCGACCATTTTTATATAGGTCGAACTCCCTAAGGTATATTATATGGACAAAAACAACATGAAGAATATGTTGGAAACTTACATTTGGAACAGTTTTTGTTTTGTCATTGATTTCAAATCTATTTGTTAAGACAAATTGCTACCTAATCTAAATGTCATACCTATTTGATTGATGAAAATGATTTTAGAAATTGCTCATAACAATAGCACCTAGAGGAAAGGCTAAGTTATGAAAATGATATTACAATGGGCATTTGATTAGATAGACTATGATAAAGAAAGGTGATTGTTTACATCAAGAAAGCTAAGCCAAGCCAAGCAATAGAGTAAAATGCTAAGGAATGTTGAGTGGTGCTAGTGTAACCAAGCTTTAGTAAGTGTCGAGCAAATCTAGTTTTGACTGAGCATCAATATCAACCAAGCAAGATAGTTGATGTTGAGCTAGATTTTTTTTACAATGATTGAGTAATTTAGCGATGATTGAGTGTCAAAATTTTGATATTGCTAAGTAACATTATTGAGAATAAATTTTAGGTAATTGTGAGATCTAGCCATCTCAGTTGATTTCTTGGGAGATGTAAATAACGTTGAAGATAAGATTGAGGAGTTGGATCACTGAATTCAAGGCAAGGATTAAGTAAAGACCTAATTGATGTATTCGAGAAAAGTTTCTAGAGGAAGATAAAGAAGATGGACATATATTATGAATCATGTTGAAACTGATTGTAAACCCTAAGATCTAAAGTAATTGTGGAAAAGAAAAAAAGAAAAAACAACCTATTTAAATACACATGGAGCCAAAGTTATGGAATGATGAGATAGAAGCACATAAAGAAAGGTGGATTAGAGATGTAAAAGGGTAAGTGCAAGAGTGTATGAGTGAATCTGAAGCTAAAGGAGATTGCTTACACAACTACTGCTGATATTGAGAAGTGAACCTAAGAAAGATGGCTTAAGTTTTGTTGAAAGGAGAAGGTTGATTTCTTGAAGAAGTTCTAAGCGAATCAAGAAATGAGATGAAAATGGCGAGCTTATCAATGAATATAAACATGGATTGAATAGTGATCTAAACTTGCAAAGTGAATTATAATCATACAGATCAAAACCTACTATTTCCTTTCTAATCATTGTAGATAGTTTTTATTGAAATCCTTTTAATAGAGGTTGACCTATTAGTCATTTGGAAGACTTAAAAATTTGTGTAAATCCTTTAACAGGATGAAATTCTAAATGGAATGATCAAAGTCCTCTGACAAGGCCACTCCTAATAGGGTGATTATATCCTCTAACTAGGTCACATTTAACAGTGTGTATTGTAAACCTTTAACAGGGTTAACTCCTAACAGGGCTCACTTCGAAAGAGTGAAAAAGTGGTGACATGTTGGTGGTGGTTTTTCCCAAATTGGGTTTCCACATAAATCCTAGTGTCAAACCTATGTTTGAATGCTTTATATGTTTTTACATTTGATAATGTTTTCATTAAGAAAAAGCATGGTATGGTTGAGACAATAATTTTAATTATGGTAGAGATCGAGAAATAATAGGATAAGTAGAATAATGAATGTTTATGTTTAATTTTTCAAATAGTACATATTGACCTTGACTAACTAAGACACCCCCGTTCTTAGTTATTCTAAATATTTCTAACAATTGGTATCAAAGCTCAGTCCTTACAAAAGAAAATTTTGAAGGTTCTTAAAGCCAAAGATCATGAATCACAAGAGAGATGTACCAAAGTTGAATAAAGAGAACTTTCTTGCATTGTAGACCTTGATGAGGTTGCACATATCTAGTATTAGTGGTGATGCTATCAAGTTTTTGGACAATGAGTATGTAAAGGTAATAACTACTCCTTTGACATCTGAACAATTGAAGTAGAAGTAAGAACACAACCAAGAAACATTGGATATTGCCTCAGCTCTAAGCTATGCTGAGTTTGATGACTTAAAAGATTGTGATAGATAAATTGAAAACCATATACAGAGGTGATAACAAAGTCTTAAGAGCTAGATCAAAAATCTTGAGAGGTAAATTTTATGACATGAAAATGATGGAAGGTGAGAATATAGTGTAATACTACACAAAAGTCAAAGAGTTTGTTAATTCTATTCAAGGTGCTAATAGAGAAATCAAAGATGAAATAGTAATAGAAAGGTACTGAGCACTGTACTCCCTATTTATGCTATTAGAGTCTCTACAATCCACAGACTGAGATTCACACCAGGTAACACTTTGACCTTGGAAGGTGTAATTGGAAGACTTATTGCTTTGAGATGTCTAACTTTGATAACTACACACCTTTCACTATTGAATCTGCCTTCAAGTCACAATTAGTTCTTAGCAAAAGGAAAGGAAAATATGTGAAGAGTGACATTGATAGTTCTGATGATGAGATCAATGAACTTGAAGCCCTTATTGTAAAAAGATTTGGAAGATGAAGAGGTAAGTATAAAGGTAAAATGCTTATTATTTGTTTCTCATGCAATAAGGTTGGTCATATTGCTACTAGGTGTCCTGATAGAGAGGATAAGGATGAAAGGAAGGAAAGTAAGTACAAAGAAATAAGAGATGAAAGAGACTACAAGAGAAACAAAGATGACAAATGTAAGAAATATTTTTATACTTCTGAACAAGAAACTGACAATGAATTTGAGAATAATGATGATGAAGTTATCTGTGTTTTTATAAAAGAAGATTTTGATGAGGGTGAGAAAATTACATTAATCTTATATGTAAACAAAAGTTATAAATGGATAATTGATAGTGGATGCTCCAATCATATGATTGGTGACAAAGATAAATTTGAGGATATTGGTCCATACAAAGGTGGATTTGTAAAATTTGATAATGATATCCAATGTGTTCTAAAAGGTAAAGACACTATTCAATTGATTGACAAGATAAAATGTGATAATGTTTACTGGTTTGAAGGACAACTATAATTTGTTAAGTGTTTCACAACTGACCAAATCAGGTTACATAGTTGAATTTCATAATAGGAAGGCCAAGATACATTATGCTAATGGTAACCTGATTGGAAGTGGTGATAAGGCAAAATGTAACTTGTTCTATCTAGATTTATTTAATAAGACATGTTTGTTTGCACAACAAGATGATCTTTGGCTATGTCACAAGAGGTTATGTCATGGGAAATTTGATAATTTGTTAAGTATCAGTAAGATGAATAAAGTAAGAGGGTTGTCCTAAACTGAAGAAACTTAACAATGCTATGTGTAAACTATGACAATTTGGAAAAATGACCAAATCTAGTTTTAAGAGCAAAACATATACTACTACTGATACTTTGGAATTAGTTCTTATTGAACTATGTGGACCCATTGATGTTCAAAGCTATTGTGGAGTTAAGTATTTCATTCTATTTGTTGATGGCTACTTTAGGATGATGACTATGATATTTCTTAAAGCTAAATTTGATGCTTTTTAGTTATTCAAGTTGTATTTAGCCAGAGTTGAAAAAGAAATAGGGAAGAGTTTGAAGTGCTTGAGATGTAACAGAGGTGGTGAATTCATCTTAAATGAGTTCAATACATTCTACAATGATAGAGGAATAAAAAGAAATATGTCATCACCAAGGACCCCTCCTCAGATAGGGATAGCTAAAAGGAGAAACAAATCAATAATGGATTGTGCAAGAACATTAACATATTAAATAAGTATTAGAGAGAAGCTATTAGTACTGTTGTCTATACCTTGAATAGAGTACAAGTCAAGAATGCTACAAATGCTACACCATTTGAACTATGGTATGGATAGGATCCTAGTGTGAAATATTTTAAAATTCTTGGAAGTAGATGCTATATACTTAAAGGTAATAGGAATGGAAAACTTGATGCAAAAAGCGATGAGGGAATATTCCTAGGATATTCCACCAAGAGTAAAGCCTATGAGTATTTGAATTCTAACACTAACAAAGTTGTTGAAATTGAAAATGTGAAAGTTGACGAACTTGTAGAAAGAATTCATGCAATGAAGAATCTAAAAATTATAGAACATTCATCTATTTGGATGATGGTGCTCCCAGTACTCAAAATGAACAAGCAAATCAAGCTACAATTTCCTAACAAATAGGAAATGATGAAGTGCAAATACAAATTTTCGAGCAACAAAGAATCGGTGTTGAGAAATAGATTGAAGATGATGAGTCACAAATAGGAAATGCTAACCATTAGATAGGAAATACCAAGCATACATATGCTGAACCATAACCTAATCAAGAAAGAGAAAATGAGCTTGAGATTATTTTTCAAGATGAACCTATAGAAGAACAAAGAAAGAAACTACACATGCTATCAAAATATGTGATAAAAAATAATAAAACTAAACAAATAATTGATAATGTTGAATCAAGTTTTATGAAAAGGAAAAGACTCAAAGATGATACATGTCTACTTTTTGAATTTGAGCCTAAATCTGTAAAACATGCCTTAGACAATGTAGATTTGATTTAGGCAATGAACGAGGAAATTAACTAGATTGAGAAGAACAATACTTGGACTTTAGTGCCAATACCTAAAGACAAAAATGTTATTGGAAGAAAATGGGGTTTAGGAACAAAATCAATGAAAATGGAGAAGTAATAAGAAACAAGGCAAGACTAGTGTTATACTTGTATTTTTCTTCATCCTTCAAGCCAATTGTTTAAGTCTTGGAAGTGCCTAAGTCAAACTTGAACATGAACCTTTAGATCAGTTCAAGTTCAAGTTCAAGTTCAAGTTCTATCACTAGCACAAAATGTTAAAAGTAGGTCAGTCATTCTCCTAGTCATTAGCCTTCCTATTTGCATATGGGAAAGTTGAACTTGAACTTGAACCTTCGGGTTAGTTCAAGTTCAAGTTCAAAGTTTAAAGACTCGACTAATATAGAAATCCACACATGTTTTTTAGAGTTTAGGTCAGCAATGTTATCACCTTGAACTTGAACCTTGAACCACAAAGTTGAAGTTCAACTTCAAGTTCAAAGTTCAAAATTGGGCCATGAAGTTCAAAGTCAAAGTGCTAGGTTTTGACATGAAAGAAGAAATTTAGATCTTCAAGGTTTAATCTCTATAACCAACAAGAAATGTTAAAAGTGGATGGTTGGCCTCCAGTCATTTGATTGATCTATTCACATATGCTAGAGTTGAACTTGAACCTTGAACCACAAAGTTCAAGTTTGAGTTTAGAGTTCAAAAGGTCACTCTGTCATGCATAAGATACAAAGAAGATCTAATGTTATAAGTTGCTTGAGAGTCCAAGATCTAAGGCTAGAAGTTGGTGGTGAATAATGGGTCATGTTATTTAATACAAAAAGTTCAAAGTAGGAAGAAAAATAACTTCATTACAAGATCGGTTAAGATAATGCCAAGCATACCAAAGTTGGCAAAACCCTTTCATATAGTAAGCATTATATTAAAATCATATTTGCACCATCTTCAAAATAACCATTTTTGGTCATCAAATGAAAAAATAGGTACAATATTTAAGCATTCAAAAAATTAAATTGTTCATTCTATTGTGGAAGGAAAATAGTGTTGCAAGGAACTATTAAACTTGAACTTGAACCATATAGTTCAAGTTCAAGTTCAAAACCACAAACTCATTGGTTCAAAAGCACAACTATTTCAGTTGAATCTTCAACATTTTAGACCTCAATGATTCCAAATATCATGATTATGGATCAGTTGATCATGCTTGATAATATGTTCACCATCTATTGGTTTATAAAGATGGAGCGATAGAAACCAATTTTGCTGACTAAAAGTTTATCATAGACTTTTTACAGTTAGAAAAATAGTCACAATACAGAGGACATAACTCTTAGCTCCACTGTTGGATCTTATTGAATTTTGGATATGTTGTCCAAAATCAAGTTTTCTAAATCTTCACTAGAGGGATATTCAAAATTTGGCCAAGGTCAAAAGTTATGATGGATTGTATGCAGATCTATCAAACATACCAGCAAATAGAAATGTGCTATAGTTAGAAAAATAGTCATGTTGCAGGGGCCACAACTTTTAATAGAGCCATTGGATTGAGCTGAATTTTGGATATATTTAAGAAAACCTAATTATATAAATTTTGCCAAGCTATTTTGAAAAATCCATCATGGATCAAAAGTTATGACTATTTAAGTGTAGCATTATATAAACTACCAATGACAATCACAAGATCATGACAACAATTTGTTACTAGCATATGCCACTTATCCAAGAATGCACATGAGATTCATTTTAAATTTGGTAAGTATATTTGTTATGATCTATGGAACTTTAAAATGGCCCAACTATTAAATATTCTAAAGTGATAAGAAGATTAGTCATGAGAATGATTAAAATGATTTTCAAGAAATGGTTACTAGAACCAAAATGGAAGTGAAAGGTATTATTTATTGTGAAGTTTTCTACACAATGGGGGTTCTTCTCTTTGCCAGTAGTTTTAAAGCTACAACAAGGAGATAATACATTTTTATGGGTAGTGATTGTAACAGGGAGGAGGAATAGAAGTTTTATTTTTATTTTTCTACAACTTGACTATGATGGCAGAGATAAAATGATATTGTTATTATTTTGTTATGCATCTAAAATAAAAGAGAGTTTCATATATTAGATTCTAAAGTATGAATATGATTTCCTTGGATTGAAAATGGTTATATAGTCATCTATTTTATGTTTTAGGTGTAGTTCTACATTATCATTTATAGTCAACATAACAAAATAATGTTTATTTGCACTTCCCTTGTGATGTGAAAGACTGGATAGATGGTCTTGTGGCTGTTTCTTCATTTTTCTTTCCTCATTGTCAAGTTTATAAATCTTATAATCGCATATCTCCCATAGTGATGGGTAAATTCTAGAAAGCCTTTGTGTCTTCTAGTAAAAGACATAACCAACTATTTAAATTCTTTGAATATCTTTCTACAAGGGAGCTATACCTCTCAATCTAGAGGAAATCTGTCAATCTCATGATAGTATTTCCAATTGTTAGTGGAAGTTGTCCTTTTATTCAAGCATTTTGTGGCATTCATTGTATTTAATTTTGGAAGGACAAATCTGTTTACTAACAACTGGTATGCAAAGGATATGCTCAAGAAGAAGGAGTTGATTATGTAGAAACTTTTGCTCCTATGGCAAGACTTGATGGAGTCATAAGTTTTCTTACATACTTAGCCTACAAGAATTTCAATGTTTAGAAAATGGATGTCAGATCTTCATATTTAAATGGTATACTTGAGGAAGAAGTGTACATTGAACAACTTGAAGGATTTGTGGATCCAAGCAAGAAGAACATGGTATGTAAACTAAACAAAGGCCTTTATGGATTGAAACAAGCTCCAAGAGCATGTTATGAAATATTGCATAATTATTTGGTAAAGATTGGTTTTGAAAGAAAAAATGATAACAATAATCTATATTTGAAGAATGACAAGAACAATGAAGTATTGTTACCTGAAATATTGTTGACGATATTATATTTGGAGGAGGAGAAGCATTATACAAATTATTTGCTAATGAAATGAAGAAGGAATTTGAAATATCTATGTTTGGTGAAATTAAATTCTTTATTGCATTACAAGTATGTCAAATAAATCTTGGTATTTTTATTACCCAATCTAAATACATCAAGAAGATACTAAAGACTTTTGGTATGGAAGATTCAAGACTAGTGAGCACACCTTTGTCTATAGGCATAAGCTATCTAAGAATGATGATTCTGCCAAAGTGAACCAGACCTTATACAAATCCATGATTGGAAAATTACAATATGTTGTTCATAACAAGCCAAATATTGCATTAGTAGGTGGGATAGTTGCTAGATTTTTAGAGAATCCTAAAGAGAATCACATGATGGAAGTAAACAGGATAATGAGATATTTCAAAGGTACAAAATTCTATGGATTGTATTACAAGAAAAGTGATAGATTCAAACTAAAGGTATCCACTTACTTAGATTGGGCAAGAAATATTGATGATAGAAAAAACACTAGTTGAGGTTCATTCTTTCTAGGAAAGAGATTGGTGTCATGGACAAGAAAGAAGCAAAATTGTATTTCCTAATCAACAATTGAAGCCAAGTATGTGGCAGCTACAGTGAACTATTAAAATACATGTGGATAAAGTGATTATTGAAAGGTATGAAAGAAGAAATTAAAGATCCAATAGTTATCTATTGTGATAATACAAGTGCTATTAAAATTTCATAGAATATAGTGATGCAAACTAAGACAAAGCACATTGTTATTAAGTATCACTACTTGAGGGAACTAGTTCAAGACAAAGAAGTGAAGTCAGAATATGTGTACAACAAAGAACAAATTGTTGACATATTTACTCCAACCTTACCTAAAGATGCCCATGACTATATTAGAGGTAAATTAGGGATGATTCCCATAAAGAAAGCTAATTAAGGAGACAAGATGCATTGCATAAAATGTGCTAATAAGAATATCTTACACATTGATGCATTACAACTCTACTTCAAGATATGCCTAAGGTAGATAGTTCAGTATAACATAATAGATTAGTCATGGATAAATGACATAAATCAGCTAGACATACAAAATCTACATAATTTAGATGTATAAAATAAATGAAGCTAAGAAAGATAAATGCCTTTGGCATTGTTGTCAAAGAGGGAGATTAAGCCATATACAAAGAGGGAGATCTACAAGAATTCAAAGAATGAGAAAATGGAGCAATATACACCATATATAAAGAGGGAGATATACAAAAGTTTAGAGAAGGAGAAAATGAAGCAATATACAAAAGGGGGAGATGTATCAAAGTGGGAGACCAATCATTTCAGAGGGAAAAAATTAGAAAAGAGAATTATAATGATAGGAATAATGTTTTGGATTGTATGGTTACAAAGTTGTTGAGATACTAAGCTATTGCTAGTATTGAGATGTTTCCATCAATGCCAAAGAGGGAGATTGTTGGAAACTTAAAATTGGAACAATTATTGTTTTGTCATTGATATCAAATCTATTTGATAAGACATATTGCTACCTAATCTAAAGTCACTTCCATTTGATTGATGAAAAGGATTTGAGAAATTTCTCATAACAATAGCACCTAGAGGAAAGGTTGAGTTATGAAAAGGATATTACAATGGACATTTGATTAGATATACTTTGATAAAGCAAAGTGATTGTTTACATAAAGAAAGCTAAGCTAAGATAAGAAATAGATTAAAATGCTGAGGAATGTTGAGTGATGCTAGTATCAACTGAGCTTCATTAAGGGTTGAGAAAATCTAGTGTTGACAGAGCATCAATATCGACTGAGCAAGATAGTTGATGTCGAGCCAAATAGTTTTACAGTGACCAAGTAATTTATGATGACTGAGCTCCAAAGAAAGCTCCAAAATCTCTAATACCAATTATTATAAATATAAGAGGAGTAAATGAAAGGGGAGGGGTGAATTGGTCACTGCAAAAAAAAATCTCAGATCGCTTAGATGCCAATACAAATCAAAACCAAACTCTGCTGAAATTGAAAATACTATTGTAACTTAGTTAGCATTGAATCACTCAACAAACACTAAGAATTACTGTTACTCAAAAATCACTAAAATAAATGCTTCTTAGGATGTTTAATGTGATTAACCTTAATTAACTTAGTTGCAGAATCATAAATAAAATAACACAAACACATATGACACAATGACTTAACATGGAAACCTAATTTGGGAAAAACCACCATTGTCACAAAAATTTGCACCCTTGCCTAAATTTTTTAACTAAAGGTAACCTTGTGAAATATGGAAATAACCTCCAAGTTGTGGGACTTGAATAATGAGGTTGAGTCTCCAAGGAAGGCCAACTTCCTTTTCTATCAAGATGCACCTAAACTACACTTGGAGAGGAAAAGGGAAGAAAGCATGCATGAAACACTTACCTAATCTATCCTAAGGGGGTGATGCACCAAAATAGAGTGTTCAACCCTATATCTACTCATACATGCACAATTAACTATCATGACATTAAAATATATAGATTTATACTTGTTTAATCAAACAATCACGTATAGATTAGATAACCAGATAAATGACACAAGGAAGAAAAGTTTCACTATATATCATTCGTAGGCCAAAAAAGAAATACAATCATGCAAATGGTAGGCAACCACAATAAATTAACAAGAGGAAAATGAATCCCACATAGTACATCAATGACTAAAAGGGATAAGGAAGAATGTCATGAAGTTCAAAGGTAAAGGGAATTTACAATGTGCATGCTGAAATAATGCCAAAGAAAATAGAGAAGAATCGACCTTGACAAAGGCTTCAAAAATGTGCTTTTATAGTTCAAGCATAATTAATAGATTTCTTCACAACTTCATTCAAGCATTTAAGACTGTCAGAAGGTGATTGGTGAGATCTGGATGATAGATTTGATCTAGTACACCTTCAGAAGAATAAAAATCATCAATACTGATTGGAAGAAACCCTGAAGGTAAAATGAAATGGTGCCATTAATGCTAAAAATATTCAAATGGATAACCAAATGATAAGAAATGTGTCTTTCATATATTTTTAGCATGAAATTCATCAAGAGTGGTTGGGATCAGTCATGGAGATTAGATCATGTAGAATAAGCTACTTTCTTCCATCTTTGGCTCAAAAAATCATCAAGAATCAACAATCAATTAGGTCAGGAAACCAGGATGAACCATGTAGACCAACAATATTATTTCCTTTTGCTAGCCCACAAGGTCTTCATGAGTTGACCACCTTACACTTTTTACCTTACACCCTTTATCACTTAATTGTTTACACCTTTGCAACCATGCAATAACCTGAATGGCTTATGATAACTGTCTATCATACTGTTGCGGCTTAGGCCAAGAATTTTCCCCAAACTGTGATGACCATATGATAAGAAAAAAAGGGACTCCTGACATCATTGCATTCAAAAATAGATGTAACACAAAAAATGCACACTCATGTAACACAACCAACTAATTCACTACTTGCCACCTTATCAATGTCGCAACTTCGCCACCTTTCTACCTTTATTAATTGTTTTCCTTAGAAAATCATGAACTTAGTCAAATAACTACTATTACTATTTTGTAGCTTGTCTCTAATATTTCTTACTAACTATTGTGACCCAGTGACTGCATGATTCTAAGATTTTGTATCGTCACTACAATTTTCTTGGCTAACAAAAAATGTCAACAAGCCTATGAATGATGGGGACCTAACCACAAATCATACCATTTGTGCCATCATCGTTTGGTTCTTAAGTAACATGAAATGATCGTGACTTTATGAACATGATCTTAACCACCATCTCCCATAGCTTACTCTCCACCTGGGCCTACTGGGACACATGTCCACCTATCATTATGTCATCATGGATAATGACCTACCATCTTTGGTTAGCAACATAATGATGAAACTTGATCTACATTCAATCAAAAGGTCCCAAAGGTATATTGACTCCTGTTAGTACCTTGATCAATGATAATACTACCCTATTCCAACTCATCTCACATTCTTTTTTTTCTCGTGGTCCACAATAGAAACAAGAACCACACATCCACATGTCACATCATCTCTATCTTGCTATGAATTTTCATCGTACATTTTTCCTTAATAATATAGTGATGTGCGTTGATCTTGAAAGGTTAGACAACCATGACAAAGCCTTAGTTGACCATCCATGTTAGTACCTCTTACCCATTGAGTACCACCATATCATTAGATTGCCATGAACCCTTCCTTACTATGTGACCTAAGCTTTAAATCAGCTCCACTTGCCCATGTGTAGGTCTTTCACTATGTCATTATAACTTTTGGTCATGCAATTTCTGACTACAAAAAAGTGACACTCATAGATTTCTTTTCTATGGATTGTTGAGAAGATGTGGGCCCACTAGGATCTTAATAACATGCAATCACTTTGAAGACTTCTGAAATAAAATGTAACCTAAGGTTTAAAGTGTATTTTTCATAACATTGGCCCAATAAAATCTCGTCCACTTGTGACCAAAGCTTGAAGGTGGATTGGTTTGGCCAATAAAATCTAATTCCCATTGAGAAAATGGTTGGTCAACCTAAATGGGATGGAGGGGAAGAGATGCTAATCTTTGTTTTCCTAAAAAGAAGGCACACTTCTCACATTTCCTTACATGTTTACACCAATCATGGAATAGAGTTGGCCAATAATAACCAGCTGTCATGATCTTCCTAGTTATTATTTTAGCTAAGAAATGGCCACCATTAGGACCATCATGAAATTCTTTGATCTTCTTGTTAGTTTGATTAGTGTTGATACACCTCAATAGGGCCCCACTGAAATCCATTTAAAAAATAATCCCATCCACTAGGAAAAATGGGATAGATTGTAATCTAAATTTTCTTCTTTTATCTCTATCTAAACCTTGTGGATGTCTTCTTCCTAGCAATAAGGTTGTCATGTCATGCATCCTATTCCTTGGATTCTCATCTCTTACTTCTTGTTGATTTGTCAATACCAAGGAAACTTCTTCATCTGATTCTTGAGATGAGACCATCTACTTGCACAATCCTTTTCCTCTTATCAACTTAGTGATTTGGCTGTCCACATCATATTCAATCACTTTAGTAATCAAAATTACTCTTTTCTCAAAAGAAAATCCTTGACACCTGCATGGGGCACTAGCAAATGGATCTTATTTTGGGATAGAAATTGTCTTAATTTCTTCAAAGATCTTATGATTACAAGGGCTTGTTTCTCCACATAACTATAGTTATCCTCATATCCTTTAAGCCCTTCACTAAAGAAGGCAATGGATTGTTCTTCATTATTATCATTCAATTGAGTCAAAATATCAGAAATACTTGACTCACCTCCTATAGTGTAAAGAATGAAAGCTTTCTCAAAATTTGGATTGATGAGAGTAGGGGCTAAGGCTATGGCTACTTTGATCTCTTCAAAACTTTCTTTCCCTTCCTTGTTGCATGTAATGACCATGTTCTTCTTGAGCATAGCTATAAGAGGTTTCACCATGGTAGCTAAATTAGGAATG
The DNA here is from genome assembly GCA_028749045.1 of Cupressus sempervirens. NCBI lineage: Eukaryota > Viridiplantae > Streptophyta > Pinopsida > Cupressales > Cupressaceae > Cupressus > Cupressus sempervirens. Next base: position 526,152,083 of record CM053789.1, on the reverse strand, counting down.
AATCTCCCTACAAAATTTATCCTACAAAGAAAAATTTGTACCCCTTTCTTGTGGCTAGGAAGAGGAAGAGAAATAATATCCTTAGTTCTTTCTAGATCAATAGACAAACCATCCTTGGATACAATGTATCCTAACAACTTTCCTTGGTTAGTGGCAAAGACACACTTACTTGGATTCAAAGATACTCCATACTCTCTACTCCTTAAGAAAAGTTTCCTGAGGTGGCCAAAATGATCTATCACATTCTTTGAATATACTGTAATGTCATCAGGATAGACCAATACAATTTTTTCTATCATATTCTGAAAGGCCATCTTCATTTCCTTTTGAAAAGTGGCACCTATATTTTTTTCCCAAATGGAATTTTACTTTAAGCATAGGTTCCCCACTTTGTGGTAAATGTATTCTTATATCCATCAGCTTCTTTGACCAACACTTGATTTTAGCCTGAAAATCTATCTAGGAATGAGAATCTCTTTGAACCACTGACCTTGGATAGCCTTTGTTCCATAGAAGGAAGGGGATGATGATCCTTATGGTAGGCTTGGTTAAGGTACCTAAAGTCTACACATAATCTAATTTCTCCACTCTCCTTTCTAATAGGGACAAGGTTTGCTACCCATGATGAGTGCTTGATATGAAAGATGATTTTAGCCTCAATCAACTTAGATAACTCCTTCCTCATTAATGGTTCAATTTTAGAATTCACTAGCCTTGCTTTTGTCTTAATGGTTTGGCATCTTCTTTTAGGTCTATGATATGCCTAAATAGACTTGGATCAAAACCCTTAAGGTCATCATATGTCCATGCAAACACATCACTAAATTCTTGACACAGATGAATGAAATTTTCTTGTTCAACTTTAGTATATACCTTTCCCATGTTTAACATTTTTCCATTAGCAACTATGACTGGTATATGATCATCCTTACTTGTAGCAAGGTTAATGCCTCTATCTCTTGCTTAATCACTAGGAGTGAAAGCACTTTCTAAGGTAATCAAACCCTTAGAAAACTTGTTGGAACTAATATTAACAATCTAATCCCCATACTAATCATGTAATCTTGTTGATTTCTATCTAAAAACTCTACTTCATTATGCAAGAAACTCACAATTTGTGCATCATATTCAAACACTTGCCAATAGAAAATATTATTAGGGATAGTAGGCCTAATCACCACTCTATCTGCTACTTCTTCTCATCTTCAAGGTTCCTTAGAACATCATAAGATGCATTAACCACTGCAAGTTTGTCAACATGTTTATACTCTTTTCTAGGGATGCTTTGAACATTAAATGCATTTAAACCTTCAAGAAAATCCCACACTATATTTATAATACTTGAGAAAACCATTCTTGGTGACATTCTAATTTCTCACTATCTCCATATACACTTAAGGCTAGAATTCCTCCTCTTGAGAAAGTAGAAGACATCGAATCAAGCCTCATACTCTATTATGTTATTAGTACAACTGAATTCAAGCCTAAATGAGAAGTATTACCTTTCTAGTGTAGGAGAAACCTACATCACACTAGCCCCTAATCCATTCTTATTTCTTGATCCATCAAAGTACATGCTCCATATCCCAATTTTATTCTCCTTGGTCTTCATAAGGTTAGGAACAAGAGCATCCTTTTAAAATACACAATAATTACCAAGGCCTATCTCAAGGGTTTCTAATATAGGATCAAACTAATATGCATAAGCCCATTCATCTAAGAGAAAATCATATATCTCTATCAAGGAAGTGGTAGGCTCTTGCACTATATCATTTTCATCTATCTGTAGGGTACTGCAATTCATATTGATGAGATTAGGAGCGTAGGGCTCAATATGATTGAGGGCTAAGGGATCTAATTTGATTGAAGCTTTAGTTCCATATTTTTTTCTTAAAAACATGTAAGACCAATTAGAGGATATGTAGCCACCTATTTGGGTAGTGAAATCTCTTGAGAGATAGATGGAAAAGTGTGGCTTAACTTCAAAAAATGATATATCTTGAACTAAAACACAATTAGGGCATGCATGTAGGGCTATTTCAATATTCCAAAGGATTCCTAAAATCTTGATAGTACTACCATCAAATTGCAATACATTCCTAATAATGAGCTCATATTTCATTCCTAGGACATCAACAACACACTTAGGCATCATTGAGCTACTAGACCCTGAATCAATCATGCAATTGTGTACTAGTTTATCTTCTATAATTAGTGAAACATAAAATGGAGGGGGTATAATATTTTTACTTTTTTCTCCCTCTTTTGATGGTTGTACAATACTTGTGACACTCTCCATGCTATGTGGCAGATTCCTTGATTTAATGTTTTCCAAGTATTGAGCTGCAACAACCTCTTTTGCATGGGTATAGTAGCAAAAACATCCCATATGAAAATATTAACATTTGTCTTCTTCATCTGATCTACCACACTAAATGAAGTATTAGGTGACTTGATAGAAGCCTTAGGAGTTGCATGTGTAGGAGGTTGAGATGGAACAACTTGAGGATCAACATTCTTGCTACTCACATTCTACCTTTGTTGATGTACATGAGGTATTGCATTTGACGTTGAGGCCTGATTAGGAGGAGGAGGGGTAGAATCTTCAATCGCTCTTCTCTTGTTCCTAGTATTGTGAGCAATGGGGTCTTGGCTAACATGACAATGTTCTTCCACTTGATGATTCATCAAGGAGCAATCGCCTTACTGTTGCAAATATGAGGCATCATTGGGTTGGCTTACATTGTATGATTTCCCTACTATAGTTTCTTGAGTGGTAAAATATAAATAAGATTCAAGCTTTTGTCACATACAATAGGCATAGGAGTAATTGTAGGAGGGACAAAAATTCAAATCTTAAGCCATATTGCTTTTAGGGACTAAGGCCCTACTTTGATTTGCATTTGAAGTAGAAGCATGACCATTCTACCTTTTTTGGTTGAAATAAGTATTCCTTTGATTATGATTTGGAGGCCTAGCATTCAAAGGAGCTTGATATTGTAGTTGAGGAGCCTCATTACCTTGAGCTTGATGCCTCTCCAAAGTCAGCACTTTTTTTCTTACCTTCTGAATCACATAGAAGCTATACTCCAACTTCTTATCTTGAATTTGCAACTTTTTTCCAATATCTTACATTAGGGCCTTCAATTGTCCTAGCTCACTAGATGATGTGGAAGCTTGAGGGGCTAGAGAAGGGGTTTTGATGTGGAAGATATGGGAATAGGGGCTACTATTGGTTGGTGATTTGGAATATTAGGGAAGAAGGGCATAGGAGGCCTTGGAGCTAGCTTACCTCCTTGTATTAGAATGTTTTCTTCCCTTATTTCTACCTCATAAGCATTAGGTAATGTATCCCCTCCCATGGGTTTGATTGTAGTGGCGACATCACTATTTAGGGTTCTTAGGTAATGCCAGAAGGCATTACTAGGGGTAGGATTCATTAGAGTTGGTATTCTATCCCATGTTTTTTTGGAATCAATAGTTAAATTCAGTCATGTATTCATGGGATGCCCTCTTTATAGTAGTCAGTTTTTCTAGGAGTGAAACATAATCAATTTTGTTTCAAAATGTTTGCATAGGGCTGCTCCTAACCCATCCCAATCTATTATAGAGTTATGAAGAAACCCTCTATACCATTTAAGTTCTTTTCCTTCCAAGGATGAGGATAGAAGCCTAAATCCTACATCATCTTCCATTATTCCATGGATATTGTAGACATTAGATTATTTTGAATGTGCTCAATAGGAGAAGTGGGGGTCTCACCAGTAAAATCAAGGATACTCTTTAATGCTAATACTGGTATGTCATGTCTTTGGACTAGAAAAAGAGGACTTCCACCATTGAAGGTGGCAAAGGCATGAGAAATAGGTAGAGCCATATGAAATAATGGTGTATTGAGATGAGGGGATGGCAAGCTAGGTTGAGTCCTATCAATAGGAGGAGCGGAAAGAGACCTTAAAGATGAATGATTTATTACAACATTCCTAATTGGGGATAAGGACAAATTTTTCCTTTTCCTTTTAGGGTGTGAAAATGAGAGTTCTGAATATTGAAAGTTACCTCTAGAAGATTCCCTTGTGCATGCTTTGGGCATGAATCAAAAAATTGATATTTAAAACTAGATGTATTTGAAGCTTGCAGTTGCCAAATATCTTAAACAAATGAGCCTCTTGAAGACCTAAAATAATGATAATAGTACTATCTCTTCAACATGAGCATAAAATCTTTCTTTGACACTAGTGAACTTGAGATCTAATATATATGACCCACCGGGCATGCCAAAAATTGTCCTTTCCTATAGTTTTTACCTAAAGGAAACCTTGTGAAACATGGAAACAACCTCCAAGTTGTGGGACTTGAACAATAAGGTTGAGTCTCTGGGGAAGGTTAGCTTCCTTTGCTATTAAGATGCACCTAAACTACACTTGGAGAGGAAAAGAGAAGAAAGCATACATGAAATACTTACCTAATCTATGCTAAGGGGGTGATGCACCAAAATAGAGTGTTCAACCCTGTCTCTGCTCCTACATTCATAGTTAACTATCATGACATTAAAATATATAGATTCAAACTTGTTTAACCAAAAAATCACATGCAAATTGAATAACCAAATAAATAGTACAAGGAAGAAGAGTTTCACTATGTATCATTCATAGGCCAAAAAAGAGATACAACCATGCAAATGGTAGACACCCACAATAAATTGATGAGAGGAAAATAAATCCCACAATATATCAATGGCTGAAAGAGATAAGACAAAATTTCATGAAGTTCAAAGGCTAAGGGAATTTACAATGTGCATGCTGAAACAATGCCAAAGAAAAAAGAGAAGAATCGACCTCAACAGAGGCTTCAAAAATGTTCTTTTATAGTTCAAGCATAACTCATAGATTGCTTCACAACTTCATTCATGCATTTAAGACTGTTAGAGGGTGATTGGATGGGATTTGGATGATAGATTTGATCTGGTACACCTTCAAAGACATGAAAATCATCAACCTTGACTAGAAGAAATCCTAAAGGTGACATGAAATGGTGCCTTTAATGCTAATATTCTTCAAATGAACAACTAGTCAACAAAAAGCATGTCTGTCACATCTTTTTAACATAGCATTCATTTGAGAGTGGTTGGGATCAATCATGGAGATCAAATCATGCAGAAAAACTACTTGCTTCCATCCCTAGCTTGACAAATCATCAAGAATCAACAGTCAACTAGGTCAAGTAACCAGGATGAGCCACATAGACCAATTATACTATTTCCTTTTGCTAGTTCACAAGGTCTTCATGAGTTGACCACCTTATCCTTTTAACCTCACCACCCTTTATCACTTAACTATTTGTACCTCTGTAACAATGTGATAACCTGAATGACTTATGATGACTATCTATCACACCATCATAGCTTAGGCCAAGCATTTTCCCTAAACTATTAGGACCATGCAATCAGGAAAAAAGGGACCCCTCACATTTTTGCATGCAAAAATAAATGTAACATAAAAAAAAACATGCTCATATGACATGTAGTGCCTTCCCTCGATTACATTTTTTGGACACATTGTTGCTATTATTGTTAGAGTAACTTAGACTAGTTTTATGTTGATGAATTAGTAGCATTGTTTCGAGACTATCAGATATTATGTTATGGATTCAATTGATGTATGATGAGATTATTTAGACTCTACATTTCATATACGCATGATGATTAGTTAGATTGTTTATTATAACATGTGTCTTATTATGGATACTTACCCGATACTTGCATGTGTATGGTGTGCGTGTTTGTTCTTATGTATGGTATTTCTGATGTGGTTAAGGAAGGGAGTCGTAGTCACCTGCTAGTCAGGATCTACACAATGCACCACTTCCTGCCATTGCCTATTTAGCTTAGCATTATATATATTGTATGTACATGCATGGTTTTTATGCAGGTTGCAGGTACCAGGTATTGACTTCCCTAAATTGCCAGGATGAGCGTACCCTATCGCACTATCTCAATGATAAGAGAGGGGAGATAAATTCTCAAGTCCAAATCCTAAACCCCTAAACCATTTTTCCTAGTGAAGTAGGACAAGTATCTGGATATTTTACCTTTCGAATGTGTCGGATGACATAATTCGTGATTTTTAACCCTTTATACTGATTTTGTATGAATTGTTCTATGATGGGTTTTCATATTTTATCTTGGAGGTCTATGGTTAATTATCTACTAATTAAGTCTTAAATAAATAGATTTAATTAATAAAATTAATTATTCGGGAAAAATTAATATAATATCATGACCTTTAGATATTTTGATTAAAGAAATTAGAAATTAAAAATAATAATAAAGTAATAAATAAATAATAATAATAAAATTTATAAAAAAATTAAAATAAAAGTTATAAGCTTGCCTAGGAGTAAACGCACCTTTTGATTGCACATATGTCAACAACATAGGAGTTAGCGCACCAATTAAGCACATGGTGTCTACAACCTTATGACTCATCTAGAAGCTTGGAAAAGACTCATGCTTAGTTGTCAACACCTTCTGGTTGTTTCTAGAGACATTCTAGGTGCTTCCTGAGAGTTCTTTATATTCTGGTACTCCTAGAAGCTTAGGGAGAGCATTTGGAGAGTGTATTTGGAGGACTGGGAACATGGGAGAAGGAAGGAGCCTACTTTGTAGTTTCTGAAGAGAAGCGAATTAGCATCAATATCTAGGTAGACACTTGTGATTTTGGCCTATGTTATTTACGCTTCTTGCACTTCCTGTCTTCTTTGTGTCTTCTGAATACTTTTTGAGGATTCTATGTGTGAATGTTCCAATTATTTTAATCTTGTCATGGATATTTAATTCTTATGTGAGAAAACCCCTCATGCGTAGATCCGATAAAATTATGGAACTAGGGTTAAAATTTATAGTCAAACCTATTAGTAGAATTATTGGGTAAATTTAGAGAACAAATATTTTTCTTGGAAGCCCTTTAAAAAAAATTGTGTATATGTTCTGTAGAAATATACATGTTGATATTTCAGATCTGCGTACATATATATATATATATATATATATATATATATATATATATTATAATTATACTATAACGCTTAATTAAAAACTCTGCAAGTATATATACATATATATATACATATATACATATACATATGTATATATACATATATACATATACATATGTATATATACATATATACATATACATATGTATACACATGTACATATATATACATATACATATACATATGTATATATACATGTGTATAAATATGTATATGTATATATATATGTTTGTATATATATATATACACATAAGAAAAATGTGCTTAAATGAAATCATTTTAGAAAATGCGATTTAAAAAAAAAAAGAAAACATTTTGAAAAATGTTAATTGAAAATGCTTTTTAAAAAAAATAATATATTTTAGTGCACATTGGAGGGACGGAATTCTTGTGCCCATGAGCTTTGTATTATTCACAGTACCTGCGATCGCAGGTACCATGTACCTGCCGCCCTCGCAGGCCTTGTGACAACAAGGTACCTGCGTGCATGCCATGGATTACATGTGTATATGTGGCAACGTTTTTAAAAAAGGTGTTTTGAATCAAAAGTTTTACATTCAATTTTTATGATGTTTTAAAACATTATTAATGTTGTTAAATGTTTTAAGTTTTATTATATACATATATGTATGTGTGTATATATATATATATTAATAGTTATTATATATTAGTATGTATATATACACATACACAATATATAATAACTATTAATATATATATATATATAAAAATTGTTAATGAAATTTTAAATATTTAAGATTCTAAATAAATAATATAGTTTTAAAATTAATCAATTTTCTTAATTAGAATTTGATCTAACTAAGGTTAGTTAAAAGTTATGATATTTAAGTTATTTAATATTTTAGTCCTTCTCAAAATTGTAAATTAAGTTTTTGAAGAATGATAATTCATTATGAAAATAAGAGTAATGTATAATTCCTAGAACATTTAGGAAATTGAATTTTAAGAGTTAGAGGGAAAATTTTTAAACCATCAAAACAATACATGGGTTAGGAATACGTACAAAGTGTTTCTCCACTTAATATCTAAATTTGAAAATGAAAACCGAGACCTCCACATTTTATGCAACAATGTAATTTTAGCAAACCAAAACATGTGCTTGCATTGTGTTTACTCTATGCTTCTTGTTTTGGGTTTTTGGGTTGACTAGTGTTGACCAGTTATAGGACGTCCACCAGAGGCTCGAGGGTTATGATTGTGATGTCATGATGATGTCTTTTGATTCTGATCTTTATAAACCCAAGCATGGTTATGTGATGCTATGCTCTATGAAATGTTGTATTTACTGATTATTATTGCTTTTCAGTCTTCTTGTGTGAAGCTGAGATTCATATGTATGAGACATTTGACTTAACCATTTTGAGTCATCGATCAATTATACTTGGGTTACTTTCTAGTCATTTGATGGGATTGAATTGTTTATCTGATCTTGATGATGTCATGTTGTGACATATTTTGACTCAACCATTTTGGAGTCTTCGATTAGTATTACTTTGAGATACCTTTTGGTTGCTTATTAAGAACCAATTATTATTGTGATTATCAGGGATACCTTCAGTTGCCAATAGAGAACTGTTGTGGTCATGATTATCTATGGATGTTTTTTAGTTGTCTCATGGAGATTTGATGTTTTATATTATGGATTATTTTTGGTATTTTATGATTTATGATTCCATGAGTTTAGGGTAGGTTATCTACTTGTAGTGTCAGGAACTGGCTTGCAATGGGGGCCAAGGCCCTAAGAGGCTGCCAGGGTAACTCATTGTAAGTTCTCTTAATAAGTGAAAACATTCACATCTAATACTAACTAAATGAACCTAAAAACATAATTGTTTTGTTCTCACCCATGCCTTGAGTGCTTGTACAGACTAGGATGGGAGTAGAGAGAATGCTTGGTTGTGACCTTGCATTCCATAGTATGCCTCGTCTATATGAGAGGATACTAGTGGCCGCACATGGATCACTAGGGGGCCGAGGTCTATTGGGAGACTACCAGGGTAACTCTAGCATGATCCGTGCGATGACACTTTCTTGCTTGCATAGTAGGTTTCCTACATGTCATTGTGTACCTCTGGGATTAGATGTCAGTTTGTGATTGGGAACCTTTGAGTTAGTATACTTTAAGGATTCCTTAACTTAGAGAGTATTTGTGCTATGTGATTTTTGATAACCTATATGGGACTTGAGATTATCTCCTCAGCACGATGGGAGTGGACCATTTAGGTTCCACGCGGTTGGGTGGTAGTGCTTTATCACTCTTATCATTTGAGATCTGGTTGAGACACCATAGCTGATGCATTCTTGGATTATGATGGTGGATATGAATCCTCATATTAATGATTTGCATATGTTAGATGATGTTATCTTATGCTTTATGTTGCATGTTAGATTTCTTTTCTACATATGATGTAGTATGATTAGGAGTGACATTCCTATTTGATAATATTGATGATCTCTTCAATGATTTGGAATGTTACGCACGGAGGGATGACTAGGACCCATGATGGTCTAATGATGCTATTTATGGTTGGGAGGAACCGTGCACTTAGTTAATTATGTTGTGATAAATGGTTATCTTTTAAGATGGATGTTATATCTTTTATGATGATGTATCATGTATATTCTTTTAAGCCTTTCATACCCTGTGACATGTACAGTGGATGATTGAGTAATCTGAAATGTAATTAAAAAAAAAAGAACACTTGTATATTGTTAAGTACATTGGATGTATCATTATTATTTCATGGGGATGTGAATTTAGATGAATAGTTAATTTAGATGTAATTCAACATTAAGGGATCCATAAAGAATGTAACCTATTATGTAAGTATGTTTACTTTCATTTGGATTGTTGATATTGCTTCCGTTATCATATGTATGATGTATATGCTTTTTAATTTCATGTATTAAAAAAAATGCTACCAAACTTAGTGAAACTTTAGGTTAATTCTTTGGATCCCTTGGTGGGGCATTACATGACATGATTAACTGACTGACCACTTGCCACCTTTGCAATGTCATAGCTTTGCCACCTTTCTACTATTATTAAATATTTGCTCCACAAAATTATGAACTCAGTAAACTAACTACTATCGTTGCATTGTAGCTTGTCTCTAATATTTCTTACTAATTATTGTGACTCAAAGACTGCATGATTCTAAGCTTTTGCATCATTGTCATGGTTTTCTTGGCTAACAACAAATGTCAGCAACCCTGTGAACCATGGGGACCTAACTATCAATCATACCATTCACATCGTTGTGGTTTGGACCTTAACTAATATGAAATGTCTATGACTTTGCAAACATGATCTTAACTGCCACCACCAACTAATTACTTTCTACCTAGGCCCATTGAGACACATGTCCACCTATCATTATATCAGAATGGATAATGACCTTGCATCTTTGGTTAGAAACATAACGATGATGCTTGATCTACATTCAATCTGACTATTTTGCAGATGTATTGATCCCTATTAGTGCCTTGACCAATGAAATCATTTCCCTATGCAAACTCATCTCACATTATTTCTTTTTCCTATGGCCCACAATAGAAATAGGACCCACACATCCACAACTCACATCATTTATATCTTGCTATGCATTTTCATCATACCTTTTTCCTTATAGACATAACAACGTGCATTGATCTTAGAAGATTGGACAACCATGAAAAAGCCTCAGTTGACCATCCATGTCAGCACCTCTGACCCATCTGGTGGCACTCAAAATTGCATTCCCATTTTGAGTGCCTATTTTGTGTTTTGAGTTGCTTTGAGCCCCTATAAATGCATTTTCCTTGCTTATGGACCTGATTGAGGAATTAATGCCTAAAAGGTGTTTATGTTTCTAACACCCTTCATTCAGAATGTCTATAAGTTCTATAATGGTAGATTGACATTCAAACTATTCGGTGAAGTCCCATTTTGAGTGGTTTTCAGTTTTGCATTTTCTGCCTGTGTCAAATAGCGGCAGAAGGGCATGTTTTCCTTTGAATATCTTTTACCCAGTTATGATTCATAACTCACCACTTTAAGGATGTTTAATATGAATATCAAAGAACCTATGTTCCAAGTTTCAAATCATTTCAAATTTGTTTGATCAGTTTTCAAACTCGATTCTCAATGCAATTTATAAAGTTTCATTAGTAATCGAAAGTGCAGATTGGTTGGGAGCCCTGTTTGAGATGTCATATCTTTGAGTCTGTGATTGGTGGGATTGAATGGTTGGTTCCCTTCTATTCTACTCTAAAAATACTACAAGTGTGTTAGTTTTAAAGCTTTGACGAATCCATTTGCACAGTTTTCCAGGGCCATTCCATTTACAAAAAACACTATTTTACTGATGTCCCCTGTTCTACATATCTAGGTAGCCAACTTCAGACCTTTTCCAATTGTGTCCTATGATTCATCATGAGCCCAAATCACAGAATTACACTCTTCTCATGACAAAGTATCAATGCCCTAGTTTTTAGAATCTCAAGTGCCCGTTTGCCTAGTTTTCAGGGCCAAAACCAATTGCAATTTCCATCTTTCTAACATGTTCATCTGCAAGTGATTTTTAGTGGGCAACTTTAGAGGTCGATATCTTTTGACCCCGATGTTTTCATGTGACAAGATTTGGCAGGCCTGTTGAACGTGTTAGAGAGATAATAGATCTAGAGTTTTAGAGCCCAACTAGGTGTTTATGTTAGTTTTTAAAGCTAGGCAACATGCCTCCTAACACATTTTTCACAGTGGTGCAAAAATGATCAAAATAAGTTTTCAGTGATCAATTTGTGATCAAATCAGGTTCCAGTCATTTGAAGAGAGTTAATGGATCAGTTTGGCATATCAATTGTTTGAAAATGAAATTATTTTTTAGCTGGACCCACTTTGGGGTCTGACTCATTCCATCAGACTGATTGAGGATCAGATGGAATTTGAATAATAGTAGAGCCAACTATGTGCAAAGGTGAATCTATTTTGATTTTATAAGTCAAAAGTGTGCACTACAACATTTTTGCTATTAAGGGATTGGAGGAAACAAGTTTGGATGTGGCCTATTCTTCCATCAATGTCTACATCAGGGATAGGGGTCTCGTGCTCATCAAAATCTCCGAGAAGACACACAACATTAACATTGAGTTCATATGAAGATTTGAAAAATAATCAGCACGCTAGGTTTCCAAGGTGAAGCTTTAGCTAATATTTCATTTGTTGCACATGTAACTGGCTACAAAGCATCATATAAGGATGGAGTATTGAAACAAGAGCCTCACCCTTGTACAACAGTGAAAGGAACTCAGATAATGGTTTAAAATCTTGTTTTATAATATGGCTGCTCGGAGAAAATCATTTAAGATTTTAAGTGATAAGTATACACACTTTTTAGATGTTATTAGTCATTATGCAATTCAAAAGATAAATGTGGGCTTTTCTTCTAAAAGGAAAGGGGATGGAGCATCCCGGGCATGTGAAGAAGGTTCCACCAAGGCCCACAGCCACAACTTGTGATTAAAATGCAGGCATGAAAGGAGAGGCCACTGCATAAATACAAGGAACCCCATGCCAAGTGAGAGGAGGCTACGGTTTGAAAGGAGGATGCGGGCTTCAGTAAACATAGATCACTCATAGAAAATCATATTAAAAAGGATGACTTCAGTAGAAGAAACAACCATTGCCAAAGGGAGAGAGTAGCCCATGTTTTGAGTTTTCTATGCGGAAGGCAATCCAGAAGCAGAATAAAGACCATGCCTCTACCCAAGAAGAATCCGTAGTCCATCCAAAAGAAAGGAAAAGAGTTGGAGACTGAGTATGGCATAGAGCTCCATGAATAAATTCAAGGGAGTTATAGTCAGCATTAAAGTGCATAATTCTACCCATATCCAAGATGAAAATAGAGAACAATGGAAGTCGCAACATCATGGGATCCTCACACAAGATAAAAGAGCCATGTACATCTTAGGCAACTAGCATGAATGAATTCCCATGCATTAGATGAACAGGGCAAACACCAACAAGGAATGTGAACCATGCCAAAGGGCAGGGCAGTATGTTAAATGAAGCCCCACATTTTTTACATAAAAGTCATAGCTGTGGACAAGTTTCACATATGACAGGTGAATGACCCACATTAAGAATGGGGCAGTCCACGTTAAGCTGGAGAGGAGACATCAAATATTGTGGTGTCATGTTGTAGAGGAGGTGGTGAAGGGTGCATCTGCTCTTTTATCCCACATAGATGGTGTGAGGACATTTTAATTATTTTTTACATCCCCATACTTAGTAAGTCATATGTCTAATGCACATGTCTCTTATGAGATTGACCTCATGTGGAGGGGGCTCAGCTTGTCACAGGTCAACATAGTTTTGACCAAGCAGTCACATGGTCGAGAGCTGTGCTTTGAAGTCGTGCGATGCCACGACAATGTTGTGACATCGGGGGTCCAACCTTGGTGATTTGTGATATTTTGATGCTCTCGTATTGTCGTAGGCAAAACCATAAAGGTCGGAGGCCCAAGAATGAAGAGGCCCAATGCTACGAGTTCTCCCTTGTCGTTTGGTTGGAGAAACATAAAGGTCGGAGGCCAAAGAATGAGGAGGCCCAATGCTATGAGTTCTCCCTTGTCGTTTGGTTGGAGATGAAATGTTAATGAGCTCCGATGCTACGCTGGGCCTAATCGGGAGATCGTAAAAACAAAGTTTTATAGGTAAGATATTACAAAATTGATGAAATGAGCGTGTCATAATATCATAGAGGGGGATAATTTAAAATTTTAAAATGCATGAATGGTGATGGCAAATGGCATATCAACACTTGGCATTGTTTGATTGAGGAAGGTTTAAAAAGTGAAAAATAATAAGAATCAGAGATATTTTCAACACTCAGATTTTCAAATTAACGGATTTGAATTATTTTTAATATTATATAGTTTATACTATATGACATTTTAAATTTTTAAATTTTAAACATGGTCAGTATAGTTCAGGAGCTAGAGTTTTGAAATGGTCTTAGGGGTATGTTTTTAATCAAAAATAGGCAGTATAATATACCAAAAAAATTGGCAAAAGATGAACTCTCCATTTTTGCAGTCAGATTTTGTGCAGGTGTTCGTTGGAAGAAGCTACAAGAGGTTTTCTAATTTTAGGGGTTTCACAGTGAAAAGTGGAAATTTAATGTTACAAATGGAATTGCAATCAGATTTATATATAATTTCATCATGCATGACTTCTCCATAAATTTTGAGGATGAATTGAATGTTTTTGAGGGTGGTTGAAGTAATCAACTGTTTTTGTCAACAACATAGTTGAATTGCCTGGCAAAGAAGAGGTGACATGTTATGATTAGATTTTCAAAGCTTCAGTATAATTTTTGATGAATTCTTGATATTTCTCCTTAGGATATTTTGCAGATTAGTAAAAGGGAGATATACTACATATTTTGGCTTCATTTATGATCTTAGTTATAGGTAGTTGAAGGAAGTTCAGTTTCAACAACTTCAGATTGAAGACTCTTTCAGTGGGACAGATGTCAATTCCAAATTACATTTCCTGAAAGATTTTCTTTCCTATATATCTTCCTCTTTTTCTTATTGTAAGGGTTCCAATTCTTTAGTTATGAACAACATATTGTATTCCTTTTGAGGCATTTCAAATTACATAGTCATTCTTTGTGTATTTTTTAAATTTTGATATATAGATGATGTATAATTTTTAATGAAATTAATGCAAGAGTTTCACCTTTCTTAGTTTCATTATGATTCTCATCTCCTTCTTCTGTTATGTGTGATCTTTTGTGTTTGAGAATGAAGAGCTTGGACTTAGTTCCAATCCTTTAAGGTTGTATGTTAGGATGAATTTGCTATTGGAACAAAGAATCCAAGTAAATGCTTGTTTATATTGATAGGGTTGCAGGTTACACCAGAAGGATTTTACAATAAGTACGAGAGTTTTTATGAAGATTGACATTTTTTTGCAAGTCAAATAGATAGATCAGTTATCTGGATGTATGAGTATATTTTAGGTATCCATTTGTATGTGAAGGTTTAGTTGGTGCCCAATGGATAAGGGACTAGTCAGCTTAGAGGTTACATGTTCTCTGTGGTTGCATACCTGGGTTATGTTGAGAAATCAAGCTTAAATGAATATCAATTTCCCATTTTATGTATTGAAGGACTAGAAGTGTAGGTCATGGCTTATTTGTGGTTACTTTCCTTGGTTATAATTAGCTACTGTAATCAAGAAATTTATTAGCAAATCACAGAAGAATATTGACCATATCTGCTATAAGGGCCAGTCTTGCATAGAAGAATCAAGTCATTGAGATGTATCCCTTAGGTTTGCCCAACTTGGTTTAGCAGAGCCTACAGTGAAGTGAGTCCTGTTGACTTTTTTAATTGGTCCAAAATTGAGATTTAGCCTTGCCAAACATAGGATTTAGCTCATCCTTAGGCTTGTCTCTGGGCTTTGTTTCTTGGTATCAGGTTTAACTCTACCTGGTATGTTCTTTACCAGAAAGAACTCCAACACCATCAACTACACCCACATCATTAGATTGCCCTGAATCCTTCCTTACTATGAGGCTTAAGCTTCAAATTGGCCCCACTTTTCCACATGTAGGTATGTCACTATGTCGTTATAACTTTTGATCATGCAATTTATGACAACGAAAAAGTGATGGTCATAGATTTCTTTACATTAGATAGTTGAGAAGATGTGGGCCCATCGAGATCTTAATAACATGCAATGAATTTGAAGACTTGTGAAATGAAAATGTAACCTAAGGTTTAAAGTGTATTTTCATAACATTGGGTCATTTGAATATTTGAATAAATGTGATTGTTGGGCATGTCTAACAAACAAAAACCTAATTTTGATAGGAGGGAAAATATGACTAACAACCACTAATTGCAACTAGTTACTATTTTTTCACTCTTGTGAAGTGAGCCCTGTTAGGAGCTAACCCTGTTAAAGGTTACAAAATGCACTGTTAGATGTGCCCCTATAAAAGGATTTAATCACCCAATTAGGAGTGGCCTTGTAAGAGGTCTTTAGACACTTCAATCTAGAAATGCCACCTTGTTAGAGGATTTGGAAAATAGCTATTAAGCTAACTTTGTTAAGAGATTTGATACACTGCTACAATTATTAGAGAGTAACAATGATATGACTTGATTGCTAATTCAACTATATTGGTGATTTTAAATATTTGTTTTGGATTGAATACTTGATCCTCCTTGATTGAATAAAACTTTGCATGTTGGTCAACTTAGGATACTTTTCTATCCTTCCAATTCACTTTCTTGATTTATCTTTTCAATTCCATTCTTCTAATTCTTAATCCCACAACTTGACCTTATACTTATATCTTCTACCTAGTCAAGTTAGCTTGAATATACTTACAAATATTAAATATTCATCCCTTAAGTTGGCTATACTTAACAAATAAATTCATCAAACTAAATATGTTGATTCAAGAAAATCCCTTGTTAGCCAACCCAACTTGGTCAACACTAACTCATAAAAGACTTTCTTCAAACTTGCTTTGTTAACTGTGTGAACTTAGTTAAAATTACATCCTAAATTAATTTCCTTTGGTAATTGAGTGAGCTCCATTAACACTGGTTCTATGCCAACTTCTCTTTCATTCCTGAGTGAACTCAATAGACATTGTCTTCCTACAAACTTCCTTTGGTAGTTAAGTGAGATTGGTTAATACTCACTCTAAACTTGGTAAACATTGAGATGCTCATCATATACTACAACATCCTTTGACTCCCGAGTGAGCTCAAAATACACTAATTACTCACTATATAATTGACATTTGTGTAACATCAAAGACAATATATAATTTATCAATTATTTTCAACAACTACTAGTAATTTTATTTATCAATTTACAATAGAGACCAAGCAACAACATGATAAGAAGAGTATAAAATGTTTAATGTTTTGATTCTTCAAATGGTACTTACGGACCTTGAGTGATTGATTCACCCCCTTCCCAGTTATTGTAAATATTTTAAAATATACATGTAATCAAGAGGAATATTTTCTTTTTAATCTTCCCCAAATAATTGAGCCCAACCATAATAGGTACTTCTAAAGAAACTGACAAATCTAACCTCTATTCATAAAATGGGAAACTTTTGTGTCTTAACTTCATCATTCTTTCATCATCAATCTTGAAATAATCCCTATCAATTTTGGTTAGGGCTTGAGCACTTAAATTGAAACATTCTTCAATGCATGACCTAGTGATAACTAGTAGGGTCATTCCATCTAGTTTTCTAACTATCCTTGGTGTTGGTTCACAATCCTCAACTAACATATTGATGACTTAAATATCAATAAACACATTTAAAAAATGATCTTGACAAGGTCTAGTTTCCAAGGGTTATTCCTAGGTTCCTTCTCATCTTTGTTTGCATAGAAACACCAAAACAAATACCTACCATAAATTGGAAGATTCACATCCGTACACCAATTATACTCATCAGAAAATATGGACACGATTCATATAGTAGAAGAATTAGGGAATGGTTCTAAGTGTATTTTCTGAATAGTTTTTTCTATGTTTTATCCCTTATCCTTTCTAACAATCACTTCTATCTTAGTATTGATTTCTTTCTTAGATGCCATTTGAAAAGAAGCTCTAATTCATAAAAAATATTAAGCTTATAAATTTTGAAATTCACAGATGCAACCAAATAACTCTCCTACTCATTCACCAAAATATTCCCTAGCTCGAAGTGGTACTTCACATATAATGATTTCATTCCTTAAATGATTTTTTGTCTTTAATTCTTATTTAATTCATATTCATGACTCCAGATATTTTGCACAAGAGATAGCTTCTCTACTTTGCTCATTGGTCATCTCAAACATTCTTGCATTTAGTGCCTTGTACTTTGGGGTATTTGAAATGACCTATTTCACCTATTAAGATGTCCATAGGTTATTTTCACATTTTTTCTAGGTAATTTGACTATCCCTTTTAAAACAACAAAAAATGCCACTTTGCAATGCTTACAGAGTAGTATTCTGAAGATTGGGAAAAAAAGTTACCAATTTGTAGTCACCTTATGTTAGTAGATGTGATTTCATGGAAAATCTCTATTTCACAAGACTTCCGTCTTAGCCCATCTAAATAAGAAAAAAATCACCTTCTCACAAGGTGCTCTCTTTGTCTTCTCTAAAATAATAAAAAAATTCTATTTCACAGGTACCTTTGATCTCTTCTACCAAAATGGGAAAAATATGTTTTCTACGGTGTTTTTCCAAAGAAAAACTGAAAATTAATGTTGTATTTTGCATGGTAATTTTTAGGGTCTACTAGTGGCTCTTTCTAGGGACATATGCTTAATTGAAGCATCTTTGTTATCTCTAGAGGAAGTAGACCAATACCATAAGAGAGGATATTTTCATGTCTTTCGCCTATCAAAAACTTTGTGTTGTTTATGAAGGAGAACACTCATTTCAAGAATACTATTTTACCTTTTACATTCATGAAGCATTTAGATGCAAGGCGTACCTTATTTAGATAACAACACTTATTAGTTTCATGATGTGTATGTCCCCAATATGCTTCACTCATCCTTTACACCTCATGACCTTTTATATAGGGTAAAGTTTCAAAAAGGTATCTTTCTTGTCAAATAAATATTTCAAAAAAAATAATGTGTTCCAAACATCATGAAAATTTCTTGCCATTGCATTGGCCATTTTCTTTTGTATATACTAAGGAGGAACATCTTACTTTCTTTGCCCCTTTTATAGTTTCACCATTAAAAACCCATTCTTCTTTTCTATTACATGATTAATAATCTTTGATATTTATTTTACCTTGATTAATGGTTTTATATTTGGTGTTTTGATTACCCCCATAGTAGCTTCAATTACACTTATAGATTCTTGTACAATATGCTCCTTAGGATCATTTTTTCTTCATGTTATCGTAGTTTGGACTTATTTCTTCATATGTTACTATATGTTTTAACTCTTCTTCCTCCTCATTTGACACAAACACTTTAGTCTCTAGGCACAAACTTGAAGAATATTTTTAGGTATTTTATTTTATGTTTCTTTTGTATTTAGTCTCTAATAGTTGTGAGATTCCATCTTCACTAAGGAAGATTACCTTTTCACTCCCTGCTTCCTAGAATTGAATGAATCATAAATTAATTTATTTTTCAAGTTTTTATGATCATTTTGTTTCCAACTCTCTTTTGTATCTTTCCTGCATATTTCATCCCATTTACACCTTTTAAAATCATCGCATCAAGGTCATCAGTGCTCTTTGAATCACCAACTTTGTGCTGATAGATTTTTGGTGTGGGCATCATTTTTGGAAATATTTTTGGTAGACATGTATTGGAAGATACTTAATGATAATAGGATGAAATCTTCTTCCTAGTGAATAGCTTGCATCTTTCATGCCTTTTCCTTAGATCATTCTTTTGAAAAGTATATTGAAACCACTTCTCAAATTTCTCCCATGATGAGATACTTCCTAAGGGAAGAGATTCCTATATTTCTCTTCCTTCAACTCTTAAAATTATAGCAAAGAGAATCATGATACCATCTTCATCATACACATGATATTCATAAAGTTATAAAATGTGTCTAAATGATGGACTGTTGATTTTTTCCATTCTCCTTAAAACTTTGGCACAATGTTAAACAAGTTAGAACACAACTTATTAGGTTTATAAATTAATCTTTTGAGATCTAATGACTTAATACCAATAGGGATTGGTGGATTTCTCTACGATGAATAATTCATTACTTTTGTTTAGAGAAATTTTTTTTTCTTTTTTGGGTTGCTCTCCTCAATAGAGTCACTAAACATTATTTGAATAGACCCACCACCTCTTTCCACAAAATATTTTTTGTATCTATTGGGATCTTTCCTCTAGTAGAGTGCAAGAAACTTCTTTACTTCTTTTGGTCTTCAAAACTGAAAAACTTTGCGTAAATTCATATTAGAAATTGTAATCAACTATCTCTAAAAAAGTTGCCAATCAATTGGCTCCCTTACGTACTAGTTAAATAAGGTATGGGCCTTATTTTCTCAATGTTGGGTAATTGAACACAATTTGGCCAGCAAATAGGATTGACACATGATGATAAAATCCTCTTCACTTTAGGATCTTCCAACCTAGGTAAGTATACATTATAGAAATTGATTTATCTTACTTATGTAGATTTCTTTATTGATATTGTTGAGACTACAAGTTATTCTCAAGGAGAAATAAGGATTAGGTGTTTATGGTAAATGAAAAAAATGGATGAAAAACAAGAGTGTGAGTTATTGTGGTGTAGGTAATCTAGTAAAAATTCTAATAATTATAACTATTAATCAACTTAATCTTAGCAAGTTGAGTCCTTTATCATTGGCTAAATAGAATCAAACCCACACAACCAAAGTATCATCTAACTTTGAAGATAACTTGCAAAATATCAATTATTAGATAGAGAACTTAAAGAATATGAACCCTATTCTAAATGAATTTAACCCCAGTGATGGAAAGCAATTAGACAAACAACACATTGGATGTAATATTTGATAATCAAAGATGCATATAAAGTTCAATCTATCAACAACAACATGAATTGAAGAGGACAGTATTGGCAATAGGTTATTGACCATCCAAATTTTTGAATTTGAGAATCAATGGAAAGTATATTTGTATTGCTATATCAAATAAAAAAAAACAACAAAATATTGTAGATTGGATAAAACTTGAAATTGCATCAATTATTAAGTTTCAACTTGTCTTGTAATATTGTATAAAAGGAATTATATCTAATAAAATTGTATCTATATCAGTAATATGAAAATGATATCTTTGCGCCCCTTCTTATAGTAAATCAAGGGGTGCAAAAAAGCTTACTTGATCTCTTCAAAATACAACTATTCACAACTAATTATTTGATTATAAAATAATTATGCATATAAAATAGAAAACTATTTGATAAAACTTTATGTTTTCCATTCTCCAATGGTGGCCTCCTCCTAATTGGTAACTAGTTCCACCTGTGTTGATTCATGCAATGCCATGTAATGATTAATCCACTTTGAAATCTAAGCTTATGCCAAGCATACAAATTGGGAAACTTTAGGGATAAATTTTTGTAGATCCTTCCATTTCTTCCCTATAGCCATATGTATATCAGTCTACAATTTGATGAATTTACTCACCAAAGTAATAATCTTACCCAACAAAGTATGGTATTCACTTATTTGAATGTCCTTATTTTCCCTAAATCCAACCATGAATTTTTGAGGTAGTGTCATCATCTCATTTCTCCATTATTCTAAGTTCTTATCTTATGCCCACTATCTTTTAGTAGGTATAACACAATGTTCAATAGAAGCAATGAGTACTATGTTTTGTTCAAACTTTTGTTGCTCTTGGTCCATATATGCTAGGCTCTTTGATATGCAATCCAACATATCAAAAACACCTTTAATATGTGGAGGAGCATCTAGATCTCTCTTTGCAATTTCATAGAGTCTATCCTATTCAGACTAAGAGGGTTTCCATTTTCTTTATAATTCAAAGAGTATGACATTTTTTTGTTGAAGAAGTTAAACATGTGATTTACACTCTAGAACCCTTCATATATTTTATTACACTTTTCAAGGATCATCTTGATCATAAAAGAAAATATTTCTTCCAAGTTCCTATAAAAACACTCTTTATGTAAATCATCTCCTTTGACTTCTTAAGGTTGTTTTCCTTCACCTAGAACAATAGGGGGTTCCTGATGAATCACAATTGCATTTGGTGCA
The DNA here is from genome assembly GCA_028749045.1 of Cupressus sempervirens. Classification (NCBI taxonomy): domain Eukaryota; kingdom Viridiplantae; phylum Streptophyta; class Pinopsida; order Cupressales; family Cupressaceae; genus Cupressus; species Cupressus sempervirens. The sequence goes on along the minus strand of CM053789.1, from coordinate 526,130,227 downwards.
AGAAGGGATTTCAAACTACTGAGTTCACTTTCTATCCTCCTAGTCTTTGTATGCATCTTGTTTATTATCATGTTCATATCTAATTCCCTTATCTGTAGCTCTTCAATCCTATATTTCATATGTTTAATATTATCCTTGTTGACCATTTCCATATTCATTAGCTCAATAGTATAAACTAAAGGATTGATGTTCTCAAATTTTTGAACCACTACCATTTCTTGCATTCCCCTAGAGATGTTAATTAATTTGGCATTATCACCTTTAAATTTGACCTACGTGTCTAAATTTTTGTTTTAGGGTCAAACTTAGATCCTTCTATTTTCTCTAGTATCTCAATCTTAGGGGAAAATCTTACATCTTCTTCTTTTCTCACTTGGTTTAACAAGAATAGTTCTTTGAGCGTTAGTTTAGGTACAATAAGGATGTCATGTTTGTGCATATTCTATCGAGCTTCCTCTTTTGTGCAAGTTATGTTATCCAAATACAACTCATTAATTATTTGTTGTACTATGGTAGTATGTATTAATTTATCTATTCCCTCCAACCTTTTCTTTTTTATTCCATCAAAATCCTTCATTTTATATTTAATCGAGAAGTCCTTAAAATCTTAGGTCTTGCTAAAGTCATCTTGTTCAATAAATCTCTAAGAGATAGCCTCTCTCTGATCTTTTGTGTCTATTTAAAAATCATTCTCCATTTTTAGTACATGATAACCATGTACTTCTCTCGGAACATCGGTGCTGGTGGTTGCTCCTTAGTTGTAGTATCTTCCTTCAATATCCTTAGGATATTAGAAATTTCTTTTGAACTTTCTCCATCATCCAAATAATCATAAGTAACTCAAGGGGTATTTGTTCCTTCAAGTACTGTAACCTTTGAATCATAGGCAAAAGAATCTAAGTCACTTGTCAGCAACTTCCTTTTCTTTTGGGTTGGTCAAGGTTGTGGCTATCCAATTTCTTTTCTATTCTTCTAATTTACAAGCTCTTGATACAACTTATCAAAATATTGAATGCATTTCTCAAACTCGATTGATTCCAACCCTATTTCATCATGAAAATGAGGGAGGTTCTTCACTTAGCCTTTTCTTTTTTATATTCAACAAGATTCCCCACTTCTCCACTCTCTACATTATTTTAGGAATATGAGAGTAATTTGTGAGGTTGTTTCCTACACCCATCCAAATTTCAATTCATACTTCTTATTACAAAGCTATTTTTTGGGTCTCAACATAATCTTAATATTTTTAAGTATCCTGGCAATTGATCCTTTGAGCAACCTGGTGATCCATAAAAAAAATTACATCCCTGGACACTTTATAATCTCTATCCCTTCCATGCTTATCCAAGGCTCTACACCATATATTAACAGGCCATGTTTTACCATGGTATTTGGTTGTGGTTAGCTTCAATAAATTCCTAAAATGGTTAGTATTTTTAAACAAGAGTAAATTACATATAAGAGGATAATTCTTGAAATATTTTGTGGTCTTCTATATATCCAATTGTGTGTTGAGTGTCTTCTCAATTTTTCTATCAAAGTCAAATTCTAGATAAGAATGAGGGTTTTGAATCCTCATACACATATACAAGTAATAAAAAAGAATATTTTCTTTTATATCTTCCCCAAATAATTGAGCCCAACCACAATAGGTATTCCTGAAGAATTTGATGAAGTTATACAAAAAATGAGGGCCCATATACTCAACTAGCATTAACTTGTTATTTTTACCTCTATTCATAAAATGAAATTTTTTTATGAGACTAAAATTCATCATTCTTTCATGATCAATCTTGAATTAATACCTTTCAATTTTGGTTAGGGCCCAAGCACTTAAACCAAAACATTCTCTGATGCATGACCTAGTGATAACTTGCAGGGGCATTCCATATGGTTTTCTAACCATCCTTGTTGTTGGTTTTCTATGCTTAGTTAAAATATTAATGAGGTCAATAGCTATAAACACATTTGGAACAAAGATGTTGGCCAATTCTAGTTTCTAAGGGTTATTTCTAGGTTTCTTCTCATATTTGTTTGCATAGAAGTACCAAAAAAAAAGAGCTACCATCAATTGGAATATTTGTATCGTTACACCCATTATACTCATAAGAAAATACAAACATAGTTTCAATAGTTGAAGAATTAGGCAATAGTTCTAAGAGTGTTTTCTGAATGTCTTTTTCTATGTTTTCTCCTTATCCTTTCTAACAATCACTTCTTTCTTAGTATTGATTTTTTTCTTATTATCCATTTGAAAAGAAGGTCAAATTTAGGTAAATGATTGAACTACAAGTTTTTTAAATTCACAAAGGCAACAACATAGCTCTCTTTCTCATTCTCGAAACTATTCCTCATCTTGAAGATATAGTTCACATAGAATGATTTCTTTTCTTTAATAACTTATTATCTTTATTTCTCATTTAATTCACATTCATGACTATAAGCATTTTGTACAAGTGACAACTTCTCCACTTCGCTCATCCATCACCACAAACATTCCTTCATTTAATGCCTCATACTTTGGGGTGCTTGAAATTATTATTATTTTCCTTTTAAGATGCATATACATTATTTTTGCATTTTTCTAGGTAATCCAACTATCACTTCTAAAAAAAAAAAAAATTGCCACTACACAATGCTTACTCAGTAGCATTCTTAAGACAACGAAAAAATTGCCACTTCATAGTCATAGTATGTTACTACATGTGACTTTATGAATAATCACTATTTCACAAGGCTTTAATCTCAATCCATTCAAAATAGAAAAAATTTCCATCTTGTGAGGTTTCCAGTTTTGTCTTTGTCTTCTTTGAAATACTGATATTTCACTATTTCAGGGGTACCTTTAATCTCTTCTTTCGAAATGACAAAGATATGTTTTCTATTGTGTTTTTACAAGGAAAAATTGAAAAGGTCATGGTTTATATTGTATGAGAATTTTTAGAGTATATTGAAATCAATGGTGCATCTCATGAGGATGCCACACTTACAATGATGTCTCTATCAGGATTGTTCAATGAGGATGTCATACTTACAATGATGTCTCTATTAGGATTTTTCAATAAGGATGCCAATTTTTTTTTGTTGGAATATCATCAGTTAATTCAGTTCCATGTCATCAGGATTTTGATGATAACTCATCGATACAATTACTATCAAAATTTTCTTTTACTTATTCTATTCTAGCAACATTGGCATTGGAATTGATATTTCTATGATTGAAATTTTTTGACAGCTTACTGGGTGCATCAGAATGCTAATGGTTACATTTTCTATTAGAAGTTGTGACACCCATTTAGTGATGCCACTATTAGTTTGGATTCCAATTGTCTGTTATCAGTTAATGTGATGAATGACTATCAGAAACTACTTCTAAATGTAAAAGTGAGGAGAAAGAATGAGGTGAGAATGTGGGAGAGAAGTAGTAGGTTGAATATTATTCCTTGTATAATATGTATGAGACACTACATGATAATCTAAAGGATCACAAGGTTGCCCTTTAAGTGTTATGGAAGGACAACCTTTATGGGTGATAAGATGATTATTTGATGGAGGGTAATCTTAGAGAGTGATAATGGGTTGAAAAACATTAACTTGATGAGGATATTTCCTCTTTATAGACTAATGATTATAAGGGACATCATTAGGGAAATTTGTATTTTCATCTTTTTCTAAGGAATCCTTAAAATAAGGATTGTGATCTTCCATTAATGGTTTAAATATATCCACTAGGAGTATCAAATGATGGTAAGGTGACAATGATAAAATAATTTATAATGTCCTCCTCTTGCTCTAAAATATCCCTATGAAGAATGTACATTTTGGGAGAAGGAGAAATATTAGGTATGTCATGTTGTAATGATATAGAAGAGGTTCCAACCATGATATCATCCTTTTGAGATAATTTTCTTTAATTTCTTAAGGATTTGAGTTAGAGCCTAATCAGACTCAGATGTTTATTTGGTGTAGTTTCTCCCCATGATTAATTCTATAGGGGTTTGGGGGCATTGCCTCCAAGATGGGGTCAAGGGGAAGTTCCCCTTGTAGGGACCTAGGGAAGCACCCTAGATGTGCTCCCTATCATAGTACAGGGTGGGGTCAAGGGGCAACACCCCCATGTAGGTTATGGGGGGCAGTGCCTCCAAAGCCAAAAATGACCTTATATTGTAAAAGACATCAGCTGCTATTTTTCTATTGGATTGCTTATTTTAGCCCTAATTTCCTAAGCAAAAAATCTTGTATAAATAAGATTAGGGTTAGGGATTTCATAATGTATAGTGATATTGTACCTTCTTGCAGTAGTATTGAGTTGTAAGAGATTGTGGATTGTAGTCACTAGATAATAATAATCTTGGACTTGTTGTTGGTGGACATAGCTCAAGGATTAGGTGAACCACATTAAATATTTGTGTCTTGTGTTCTCTTTTTTGTGATATATTATTTTCTAATATTGGTTATATTTTCATGTAACTATTATTTTTATCCGTGGTTAATCCTAACAAGAAGTATTAGAGCCAAAATGTGGTTATTTTTTTGGCTAGACCGTTGTCATTTTTTTATAGCTATTCTTTGCAGGAAGGTCTCAAAGTTGAGTGGGAGTCTCATGATTTAGTGAGAGTGATGGAAGACGAGGGTAAGATGAAGGTTGGCAAGTTTAATGGGCAGAACTTTCAGTTATGGAAAATGCAAATGGAAGCCTATCTTTATTAGAAGGATTTATGGAAGCCATTGGAAGGACTAGCTAAGAAACATGGAACTATGATAGAAGAGGAAGGGGAAATTTTAGACATAAAGTCACTTGGAAGCATTGATTATGCCTAGTTCCATCAATGCCATTTAACATTACAAAAGTGAATAAAATGAAAGAGTTGATGCAAACCCTAGCAACCTTGTATGAAAAGCCCTAAGCTTCAAATAAAGTATTTCTCATGAAGTGTTTATTTAATATGAATATGGAAAAAGGTGGATCCATTGCAAATCATTTATATGAGTTTAATACTATTACTAGTCAGTTATCTTCTATGAATGTAAATTTTGATGAAGAAATTAGGTTTCTCTTGATTTTGTGTTCTTTACCCGAAAGCTGGAAGGACTGTAACTAATTCTATTTCTAGATCTAATACCCTAAAATAGGATGATGTGATTTGTGTTATTCTAAGTGAGAAAACTTGTAGGAAAACCTCAAGTGGATCTATATTAGCAAGTTCTTTGAATGCACAAAGCAGAGGCATAATGACTGAGAGAGGAAGTAAATCTAGAAATCATGGGAAATCAAGAGGAAAATCAAAGGGCAAGAGGTCTCAATCTAGAGGACGAAGATATTATTGGTACTATTGAAAACTAGGGCATAAGAAGAAAGATTTTTGGACTTGAAAGAAAAATGAAGGAAATAAACCAAAAGGCAACAAGGAGGAAAATGTGGTAAATAAAAAATCTGAAGAGGATTCTTTTCTTCTTTCTTTAGAAAGTGTTGATGATTCATTGGTTTTAGATTCTAGGGCTTCATTTCATGCTACACTCCATAGAGGTTATTTTATTGATTATGTCTAAGGGAATTTTGGGCTTGTCTATTTGGGAGATAATGAATCCTATCATATTATTGGAAAGGGAAAAGTTAATATCAAGTTGCAAAATGAGAATGATTGGCTACTACACGAGGTAAGACATGTTCCAAGGCTAAGTAGGAGTTTAATTTTAGAAGTGCAACTTGGTGATGAGGGTTGTGTAGTTACTTTTAATAATTTTTTTGGAAGGTTTCAAAAGGTTCCCTTGTATTAGAAAAAAGCATGAAAGTAGGAACCTTATATCTTTGTATAGGTCATATTGTTCCTTTTGCTTTGATTGTTTAAGAGGAAAATGATTGTTCAAGAATAATTGCTATAGTTGAGCAAGGAGAACAAATAATTATTGTAGATTCTGATACAATGCTATGGCAATAGAGACTTGGGCACATGAGTGAGAAAGGTATGAAATTACTTCATTCAAAAAAAGTTTTACCAGGTTTGAAATGTGTCAATATGGATTTCTATGAAAGTTGTGTGTATGAAAAACAAAAGAGAGTTAGTTTTGTAAAGAGTAGAAAGGAAAATAAAAATGAGAAATTAGATCTTGTGCATATAGATGTATGGAGACTAGCTTAGGTATATTCCCTTGGTGGATCTCATTATTATGTAACATTTATTGATGATGTAACTAGAAAAGTATGGATTTATTTCCTTAGATAGAAATTTGATGTATTTCAAACTTTTAAGAAATGAAAATATCTAGTTGAAAATGAGACTAGTAAGAGATTAAAATATCTAATATATAATAATGGTGGTAAGTATTGCAATCATGAATTTTAAGATTATTTCTCCACTAATGGTATTCATAGACAGAAAATTGTTCCAAGAACTCCATTAGAAAATGGAGCGGCTGAACATATGAACATGACAATAATGAAGCTTGCAAGGAGAATGAGGTTACATGTTGGGTTGACCTTAAACATATGGATGGAGGTTGTCAATATTATTATACATTTGATTAATAGAGGTCCCTCTAATCCTTTGGGCTATGGTATTCCAAAGGAAGCATGGAATGGTATGAAGGTGAGTTATTCTTTTCTTAAGACCTTCGATTGTGAAGAATTTTCACATGTAGATTATGAAAATAGAACCAAGATGGAAATTAAGTCAAAGAAATGCATATTTATTTGATATGGAATTGATGAATTTGGTTATAGACTTTGGGATTTTGAAAATCATAAAATTATAAGAGCTAGGGATTTCATATTTAATGAGAAAGTGTTGTACAAGTGTCTATTGCAACAACATAAGAAGAAAGAAAATCATTATGTAGTGCTAGATGATACTCCAAAAGGTGATGTTTTAGAAATTCCTCATGATCTACAACAATTGCAAGAAAATGTACCACATACCCCAATTAATGTTAGATGGTCAACAAGACAAAGTAGACCCCTAGAAATATTTTCTCCCTCTTTGTACTCTATTTTACTAACTAATGCTAGTGAAGCTGGATGTTATGATGAAGTTGTGTAGGTGCATACAAAAATTCAATGAGAGTCTACAATGAAAGAAGAAATGGACTCTTTGCTAAAAAATAAGACTTGGGATTTATGTAAGTTGCCTGCAAGTAAAAGGTTTTATAAAATTAATGGGTTTATAGGTTGAAAGAAGAGGATGGAGGTAAGAGAATATTTAAAGCCAAGTTAGTTGTAAAAGGATTTGTATGGTAAAAGGGAATTTATCTTGATGAGATATTTTCTCATGTTGTTAAAATGACTTCTATTTGCACTATTTTAAGTACTATGGCTACTAAAGAGTTTCATTTGGAAAAGGTTGACATTAAAACAACCGTTCTTCATGTTGATTTGGATGAAGAGGTATATATGACACAACCACATAGATTTGAGGTCAAAGGTAAGGAGAACTTAGTGTGAAGATTGCAAAAAAGTTTATATGGCTTGAAGAAAGCACCTCGACAATGGTATCTAAAATTTGATAGTTTTATGCATGAGCATGTATACAATACGTGTCATTTAGATCATTGTTTTTATTTTAAGAAGTTGGATGATGAAAACTACATTATTTTATGTTTATATGTCGATGATATGCCTATAGTTGGGTCTAACATGGATCACATTAAGGGGTTAAAACAACAGTCAACACATTCATTTTCTATGAAGGATTTGGGAAAGAAAAAAATCCTTGGTATGAAGATTTCAAAATATAGGAAGAATAGAAAAATTGACATTATCTCAGGTTGATTATATTGAGAAGGTGTTGTAACATTTCTCTATGGAGAATGCTAAAGCTGTCAGCGTGCCTTTACCTAGTCATTTGAAGTTGGCTAAGGAGATGTGTCCTAATACACATGAAGAGGAGGAAAAAATATCCAAGGTACTTGATGCTTTAGTGATAGGAATCTTGATGTATGCTATGGTATGTACTAGGCCAAATATTGTACATAACATGGGAGTTGTTACTAGGTATATGAGTCATCTAGGGCTTGAGCATTGGAATGCAGTTAAATAGATTCTTAGATATCTAAGAGTAACATCTAGTAAGTGTTTATATTTTTGGGGATCTACTACTGACTTATAGGGCTATGTTAACTCATATTTTTTATGGGATATTGATACTAGGTGGAGTACTATAGGTTATGTATTTACTGGTGGTGGGGTAGCTGTGAGTTGAGTTTCTCTATTATAGAAGGTTATTGCCTTAGTCACTACAAAGACAACCAAGGTAATGATATGGCTTCAATTCTTAATGGAAGAATTGGGACACCAATAGAGGGATATTTATTTTTTTACAAATAGCCAGAGTTTCATTCATCTTGCAAAGAATTATGCTCTACATTCAAAGAAAAAACACATACACTTGTTGTACCATTTTATTTGGTTAGTTTTGGGTGATTGAAAATTAAAGATAGAGAAGATACATATAGATGATGATCCAACATATATGTTTACCAAGGTAGTTATAAGAGAGAATCTTAACTCCTCTTCATCTTCAGTTGGTCTTCTAGACTGAACATGATAAAAAAATAGCAAAGTCTAGGATGGTTTGATTTTCTAGTGGGAGCTACAAGTTTAGCAATGCTCTAATTAGTCTCCAATTGGGAGGTTATTATTGTAAAGTCTAATTAGTCTCCAAGTGGGATATTTTTGTGATGTGGAGCCTAATTAGTCTTGAATGTTTGTTTGGTGTAGTTTCTCACAAGATTATTTCTATGGGGGTTTGGGGGAAATGCCCTAGATGTGCTCCCTATAATAGTATAGGATTGAGTCAAGGGGCAATGGCCCCATGGGGTTTTTTTCGGGCAACACCCTCAAATCCAAAAATGACCTTATATTGTAAAAGGCACTGGTTGCTATTTTTCTATTGGGTGACTTATTCTATCCCTAATTTTGTAAGTGATAAAAACTTGTATAAAAAGGCTTAGGGTTAGAGATTTCATACATATGGTGATATTGTATCTTCTTGTAGAGGTATTGTATTGTAAGGGATTGCAGATTGTAATAACTAGATAACAATGATACTAGACTTGCTATTGATGGACATATCCCAAGGATTGGTTGAACCATGTTAAATCTTTGTGTCTTGTGCTCTCTTCTATGCAATCTATTATTTTCTGATATTGGTTATATTTGTATGTAACTTTTATTTCAATTTGTGGTTAATACTAACAATAGTAATCCATTATTGGAAATATAATAGGAGTAACTGAGAGAGGATGGGTGAATCAATTACCATAAAAAAATCCTTGTCCCTTAGATTTTAATACAAACTTCTACTTATCATACAATATAGAATATCTTAGTTAACACAAGCATATAATTGATGCTCAATTAACAAAGAAATATTAAGATGTATTATTCAGTTTTATCCTTTAGTAACTTAGTTACATACATATAAATCATAAGTAAATAACATGAACAAAGATGACACCAAGATTTAACATGGAAACCCAATTTGGAAAAAATCACCTTGCAATTAGTCATAATATTTTTCACTCTTTTGAAGTGAGCCTTGTTAGGAACAAACCCTATTAAAGGTTACAAAACATACTATTAAGTATGATACTATTAGAGGATTTAGCTCACCCTATTAGGAGTGGCCTGGTTAGAGGTCTTCAAACACTTGAATCTTGAAATGTTACCTTGTTAGAGGATTTAAAAAATGACTGTTAAGTCAACTTTGTAAAATTATTCTTTATTGCTAGAATGGTTAGAAAGCAACATTAATTTGAGCTAATTTATGCAGCAACTTTTTTGTTGATTCACATCTCTATTCTGGCTTGACCTCTAGATCCTTCCTGATTAGATGTTTCTTTGTAGCATAAATTTGGAGCTCTATTTTTCCTTTACTTACATGTCCATTTTTTTCATATTCTTTTCTTTCAACATCTTACCCCTACAACTTGACCTTTCTTATGTATGATAAGCTAGGAAAATTAGGCTTGAAAAAACTTTCAAAACTTCAATAGATATCCACATAGTCTATCTCAAATAATTAAATATTTAACAATTTTAATTTATCATCACTTGGTCAACATTGGAACTCAACAATTAGTTGACACTATGACTTCTTCATTGCCCAACCACTACGTCAATACTGAACTCTTTCAATGCTTGACCACTCAGTCAATATTAAAGTCTTTCAATGCCTGACCACTTAGTCAATATTGAACTCTTTTGATGCTTGACTACTTGGTTAATACTGCAAGAAGGTCCCTTCCATTACTTGGTTTCTACTAGAAAGTTTTCATAACCTGATTGCTTGGTTAGAATCAAGATATACCAGGTTAATACTGTAAACTCTATATTGCTTGGTGTTGAGCTATCATTTTTCTTGATGCTTAATGACATGAATCCTTTTGAACTCCTCTCTTGAAAATATAATCTAGGATCAACTCCAAGGTTATGGATGATCTTGCGACCTACAAGAATCTGCTCAATTAAAGATAAATATTTATGTTCATGAGGAGACCTTTGCTAGTTCAAATAGTTTCAAATAAGATTTTTGATCTACTATTTGAAGAGTAACCACAAAGGAGATATGTTTTCGATATTTATTTTATTTTATGATGAATACAATTTATTGATGCAACTATATGAATTCCTATTTTAACCAAGTATTAGCAAAGACAATAACAAAGATAAGGTAATGAGAGATTAAAAAAAAAACTTGAAAGAGAAATTCATAATAGATATAAACCATAGTAATAACATGTTTGCAAGCTAAATCATTGAAAAGATCGGGTAGGAAACCAATGAAAATAAGAGCAGTGCTTCCTCAATTTTATTAATGCAACTATTGATGGGAACTCAATAATAACTACAAGATATTTCACTTCTCATTAGATTGCAAGGCCATGGAAAGTGAGCTCATGCAAGACAAGAAGCTATGTAAGACCAATAGGTGATCTTTTCTCCAACTCAGTATGTTAGCAAAATTCGTTAACACAAGGCAAACACCAAAACTAAAAGGTCACACAATCATAACAACACAATAAAACCATTGGCTCCATTATTATTCATGAACATGCATTCAAAAAAATAACACACTTCAGCTAGAATAACTAAACTCCGAATGAGAGGACCAATAGAATATATTATTGTATCAAAATAATAGCCTAAATTATATATTACATCCATGTATTTATAAGCATTCATCTCCTCCCTTTGTGTTAGGAGAGATAGAGTTCTTAAAATTCAACTCATGCTAAAAAATAATTAAAAAAAAACTAATTATATAGAAACTAACTCTCTAAGTAGTGCTAAGTAGGTCTCCACCCTTGTTTATATCAATTAATGGGTGAATGAGCCTTTACATAACTTAGAAAAATGAATGAATAAATAGATAATAAGGAAGTTAAAAAAGGATATGAGAGTCACTGGAACCTCTAAAAATTGAAGCTTGGCCTTCTTTGAGCATTTCTAGGAGTTGAACTGTCATCAAAATGCATTTTTAGTGCATGGAATGCTCTAAATTAGGAACTAGTAGTTAACTATTGGTACACTACTACTTCTTCAAAACTATTGGCACACCTCTGTGAAAAGTGCAGCTATGCAACTTGGTGACAGGTTCCAAGAAATGAAAAAGTTTTCCAAGTGTCAAAACTAAATTTCCAGCACTTTGGTTTTCTTCTCCTTTATACCAAAATGATTCCAAATGTTTTCTCTTGAATTTATCTATTATCTTTGTCACTTGGGAAGCTTCTAGAAAATAAAAAGCTCCATATTTATCCTTTACCAATTGCCTATAGTTGCTAACTTCTATTCAAGTTGCCACAAAATCCTCAAGTTTAGTGTCCAGCTCCAACAATACCTCTTTAGTCTTGAATGCTTTCCTGATATCTTTATCTAACGAAACATCTTTGAAAGTTCCTTGGAATTTTTGGACTACTAATTGCACTATATTGAGCTTAGTCTTTGAATCATCTTCAAAAATCTCAAGGCAAGCATTGTTGTAATACATTTCTTCTTCCAAAATTTTCTCTTGATTTTGGTCTCTTATTTTTTGAATATTTGCACGTAGACCTTTCATGACTTTAATGCCTATAGATATATTCTTTATCTATTCATACAACTTATCAAGATTCTTGATGGTGAATACTTCCATGGTTGTATGATACCTTTGGCCTTTTATTTATTGGAGCACTTGTAGTCTTTAGCCCAGGGATGTACCTCATTTATCAATCAAAAATCTAGGTTCACTATGGATACCAACTTATCTGCACTTGACTAAATATGGTGCAATAGGTTCAAGTTCCCCTATATTATTTGTACACCTTTCTCCTTAAAATTTATAGGATATTTCTGACATGCCTCCAAAAATGGGACTAATTATATATTCACCTTCTCTTTCCTCTCTAATACCACAATAAGAGCAATTTCTAGATTATCCAGGTCTTTAGGGCCCCCCACTCCATACAAATAGACTCTTAAAATCTTGTTATATCTCTGCAACACAATCAACTTGGACCCATCTTAGTCCATATGTCTAAACACCTCTTTCATCCCCATAGTTATCATCCTTGCCTTTATTAATGTGAAAGACTATTTTTAAAGATTATAATAGTTCAACTCAATATTCCTTAGTAGGCAACTCGTGAATGTGATGGGTCTCTCATCCTCTTTGTGTTTCTTTTGAGTGAGAATCCTAATGCATGACTATTCTAAAGAAAATAAATATATTTTGAATGGTAAATCATAATCTCAACTTATAAGAATTGGGGCCATAAAGATGGCCAATTTGATGTCTTCAAAATATTTCTTTATTTTAGGAAGCCATTCAGTCTTTTCTCCTTTCTTAAGAAAGTCATTAAAAGGATGCACTATCTTAGCAAATCCATTAATGAACTTATGTACAAAATTGATTTTGTTGAAGAAATATTTCAACTCTTTACAACTATGAGGAGGTGAAAAATTAAGAATTGCTTCTATCCTTTTAGGATCAATGGATATCCCAACTTCAAAAATAATATGATTGAGAAGGTTTCCTTTTGTGACCCCAAATGAACACTTTTTGGGATTCAGTGATATGCTATTTTTTCAACATCGATTGAAAACTTTCTTTAAGTCTATAATATGAGAACTCCTATCTTTAGAAAAGATAGTGAGGTCATCCATGTAGATAACTATGCACTTGTTTATTGTCCCTTTGAATACTTTTTCCATCGCTCTTTGGAATGTGGCTTCTGCATTGATCAATCCAAAAGGCATCCTTCATTATGCAAATGTTCCCCATTTTGTTATAAATGCAGTCTTTAACCTATCTTCTTCATCTATCATTACTTGGTTGTATCTAAAATATCCATCTAGAAAAGACATCATTTTAGACCCATTGACAATCTACAATACTTCATCAGGTGAGGAAAAACAATAGTTATCCTTCTGGGTAGACAAGTTCAAATTACAAAAATCCACACAAAGGAAAATTTGTCTAGTTTTTTTCCTTACTAGAACCAAGTTGGCCACCCATGTATAATGTTAGATTGGGAAGATAATTTTAATATCAAGTAACTTTTGGACTTCTTTCATTATCAAAGGTTCAATTATGGGATTCACTAGTCTTTATCTTTAACAAAAAGGTTTGGCATTAGGTTTCAATGGAATATTGTGAGTAATGATTTTAGGATCATATGTCTTGAGTTATTCATAACTCCATGCTATGATGTCTTTGTATTCTATAAGCAATTGAAGTGTATTTCTTGCTCTTGAGAGTTACAAGCCTTGCTAATTCTTACTAACTTAGGATCTTCTTCCATACCCAAATTATATGAATCACATTCTTCAATCCCCCTTTCTTCAACATTCCTTTTACTATGTATTGATTCATCTCGATCAAAGATACATTCCAACTCTACCATCCCCTTAGGAATAGTATTGGGTTTCAAATTTATAATCCCATCTTCATCCTCTAGCTCATTGTCTTCGAGTTTGTCATTAGGAGTATTATCAATCTCTTTTCCTTTGAGAAGGTCATTGTACATAATGAACTCAAGAATATGTTGGTCATCTCAAAAGACTTGGAAGTTTTTAATGAAGTCTAGAATAGATGGGGTAGGAACCAATTCAACTCAAAATCTCTTTAGCTTTTTTCTTTTAACAGGCTGCAATACACTTGCTAAAATGGCAAGGCCATTGGGTACCATGTTCTTCTTCCTTGAAATGGATCTTATGTTCAAAGCTTCAAAATCTTACTGTAGACACCTAAATTTGATTACACCACTTCAGTAATCCTATTTAGCTATCTCTAAAGGCATCATTAATTAAATTCCTATTTAATTAATCCTTTGCCATCCCCTAGCTGATTAATTTAATTAATCATCTATAGTCCTAATTGGTAATCAAATAACCCATTATTTATCATATAATCCTATTCTCCTATCTAATTCAAAAACCCTCATTTATTAAATAAATCTATTTGATAAATAAAGCCCTCAAATCTAATAACCCCTAACCTATCCTAAATCCTCCATTTTCCACCCCATCCACCCATACTAACCTAGCTTAGCCACTAAGTCACCCACCCTTATGAATGCCACCCACTTGCATATCTCTAACAAGCCTAATCTAATCCTAAATCACCTCTAATCCCCCCCCCCCCCCCCTAACCTTGTCACATTCTCTAAGCAATATTAAGACTTTTCTAAGCCAAGAAAAGTCAATAATCTCAACTCCCTCCAAAATATCCCAACCACTAAGCCTTCAATGCTCTTACAAAGCCATAAAGACTCTTACAAGCCATTTATGAGGGTCTTTAAGGCCTTGAGCCTCCTTTGTTGACTCATCCATCCCCTTGCCTCCATCCACTCACCCTGTGACATGTGTCTCTCCTTGATTGGTGCTAAACAAGCACAATCCATGTGCTCCCCTTTGAGTGCATCCTAGCCCTCCTTAAGCTTCCATCTCTCCTTTCATCTTGACCCTCTATCCCTCAAGCCCTTAGCCTATAAATTGAATCCCCTCCCAAGCCATTTCATCAGAATCCTTGAGCTAAAGTTATAATGCCATTTTAAGACCAAGTTTTACAACAAAGCCATTATCCACACCCAAATCCAAATCCTCCATTGAAGCTATTTTGAGCATTTGAGCGTACATACCAAACCTATCAAATAGACTCATTCCTAAAACAAGAGAACAATCTCATTGAGAGAGCCCCTTAATGGCTCCCATTCTCATTTGAGTTGTTTCCTCTTTGTCTCACTTTATGTTATGTTTAACAAGTTTGTAAATGCTTTTGATTTCTTAGTTTAGTATTTCTTGCATGCTTATTTCTCATATACACTTACAACAAGACCCAAACTCTTTTTTGATACACAAGTACAATCTTCTATAATTGCAAGAGTATATTGATTTCACCTGTCTAATCACTAATTGAGAGTTTCCTTTAATTATGAGTGCTTTTATGTCTTTCTCTAATGCAAAGAGAAGTTTGCAAATCAAGGCTTCATACTCTGCAACATTGTTAGTACATCTAAATTATAAGCAATATGTTGCATAAAAAGACATCCTTTGGGATTAACTAATTCAATACCTATGCTAGGTCCTAATTTTCATTTAGAGTCATCAAACTTGAGTATCCAAATTAGTTATTCTTTAGGCTTTATGGAATTGTGTTTATTTGTATGTAGCTTTTAATTCACTTGAGTTTTAAAAGATTGTTTCTTTAGGATCTATTGCAATATTTCATGTGGTGGACTTGGTCAGTTTCCATAGTTTATCTTTGATACAAGGGTCATTTGTTTCTCTTATTGACTTTGAATATCTCCAATTAATTCAATGATTTTATCAATTTTTTTTAGATGAACAACTACTGAGGTCCAACCTTGTCCTTTTAATGAACATCTTCTCCTTTGGAATTTGATCATCCTAGGTTGAGGATTAGATAAACCCCCACCATTTGAAGAAGTTTCACTATATGATGCATTATAATCTTCTTTTTCTTCTTCATCAATCCCCACAACTTCATATATGTGTGTGGAACTTGAATTTTTTTTTAATACCTAATTTGGAATTTGACCATTTTTGGGTTGCATTATCTGAGTGAGAATACCAAAAACTTCTTCTTGATAATATGAGCATTAAAATTCTGAATGAATGACTTTGTGTAACCTGTAGAATCCTAGAAGAAGAAAAGTATTTGGGTTTTCTTCCTCTCTTAAGCATTGTAAGTTTTCAACCATACTATCTACAATTGAGTGATGAGTTACTCTTTTGGGGTAGGGATCCCAAATTGAAAAAATATTACCTCATTTGGTGCATTGTATTCTATGATCATTATCTTTAGTTTTGGCTTAGCATTAATCTTGATCTGATTATTCAATCTCTTCCAATGTAGTCATAATTGAGTAAAATCAGTTGAGAATCATCCTCTTAAGAGCTTTGTCCATTCTCTACTTAGCAATAATCTATATGTTTTAGGGATTTCTACCACATGTATGTCTATAATGTATTGAATTTAGGGGTCTACAGTTAATTGTATTCTAACATCTTTTAATAGCCCAATAAATTTCACTTTTGTCTTGTCAATTTCTATCACTATCTAATTTGAGGTTTGAAGAGTGACTCCTAACCTTTGAGCTATTGAAATTGGCATGAATTTTTTCACAATTGGCTAATTGGGATATGCAATTGTTGTCATTAATGGAAACACATGATGTACATGTTGAGAGGAAACCTCAGAAATAAAGATAGTTAGTGTTTGGTAACTAGAAAATTGTCTAAGTATAGAATTTGGTTTATAGCAGTGTATTGTTTTGTTTATAACATGTTACTGATGTCATATTATGAAAAGATAAGTTACATGGAGATAGTATACATGTTGGTGATGATGTATATAACCTTGGAAGCTTGTATAGACTATACTGAACATGGATAATCATGTTTTGGTGAAGTAAGACAACATAATTGAAGCAAAAAATTATTTTGTTTACAAAAAAATTACTTGTCCAATTAGGACCGACATCCTATATGTATTCTCTAATTTGGAAAAGTGATTATGGTCCTAGTTGACCCAATAGTAATTTATGTAAATGCATGATATTTATGCAAAGGAATTCTTGTGATAAGAAGTGTGTAATGAGTGTGCAAGTTATGTTTTGCAAGTGCTATCTTGTAAGATTGTGAAGTGAGTGAACTTTTGTGAAAGTGATATATGAGAAGTTTTATATGAGCTATCTAGTGATATGAGATCAAGCTAAAGATCATAGATCAATGAAGGAATGAAAATAATAATAAATTACTTATTTGAGTAGTGAGCTCTTCTTGTAGTTGAAATTGTATGCTTGGGCAGTGGGCTCTTCTTGCATACACTATACTACAACTCCTAACAGGGTTGGCACAACTTGTAACAGGGTTGGAATCTTATAACAGGGATTCAAAGTCTCCTAACAAAGACTTCTTATACTAAGTTTTCTCATTGACCCTAATAGGATCCATCCTCTAACAAGGAACTTATATATCCGTATATTATCTAGTGGGTATCATCCCCACAGGGGTTTTACCTTGGCCAAGGTTTCCCTAGTTAACAAAATATGGTGTTATAAGTTATCTTTGTGCATTGTTACCATTACTATTCAACATTACTTTATTGTTTTGTTATGCATGGTTTAAATTAAGTAATAATATCTAGTTGGCAACTAAAGTTTGTAGATTACTAATCACTCCTTGTCAGTAATCCCTATTTCTAATAATTGATATTAGAGAACATTTACTTTGAAGAGGATTAAAAACTTAAGTAATATCCCTATGGATATGGAATAGTTGATGAAGAACCTCGAAGAATATCTTAAAAAAATTGATCTCCTTACTGAAGAAAGAGATAAGATGAGGGACAAATATGAAGACTCCAAAGTATACATTAGTCAATTGAAGGAAAACATTGATCATCTAAAATCCAAGCCTGAATTTACTAAATCTAGAACTAGTGAATGACTATTCAAAATTGAAGATAGAGTACAAGATCTTGAAGCATGAGTTGAAGATTAGAAATTTGAAGTTGACTTTGAGAAATGATCCTAGAAAAATTGAATTTGATTTGAAGACTTAAAATGCAAATCTAATAGCGAGTTTGGCAAAGAAAACATCTGAGTTTGAAACATTGAAAGAAGATCATGAAGAACTCCATAAGGACAATACTATTGTGAAAGGTGAATTGACATAGTGCAAACAACAACTTGAGAAGCTTTATTCTAGCAGAGAAAGGATTGATGATTCAATGTCTATACAAAGACCTACTTATGATAAGAATGGTCTTGGTTATCTAATTAACATGTCTATGAAGAAGCTAAAGATTAGATTAGATCCAAAAGAAAAAGACAAATCTAATGACAAGATTGAATCTAGTCAATTTTCTAAGGAACTTAATGAAGTTGAGCAAAACAAGGAAGTTGAAATCTTGGATGAACCAAAGAAAGTGGAGACTCCCAAGACAACCAGGTATGAATTTAGAGGTAAGTGCTTGTAGGAAACCTAAGTATGATAATAGTAGAAGGAATAGTAGAATGTCTAGATATACTAGCCCTGTAGATAGAAGAAGATCTGATGAAAAAAGGACATCAAGAGAAAGAAGATATTATGAAGACAAAAGATAGATCATGTGTTATAAGTGGAACAACTTAGGAGGACACATTTCTCAAAATTGTCTGTACTTGATGATCAACAGAATGCTAGAAGCAGAGCACCCATATGTCAGCTATGCAATAACTTTGAACACACAATAAAGTATTACCGAATGGATAGAAACTTCAAAGATAGAAGGAACAATGGAAGAAACTTTGGGAAAAAAAGGAATGATAGAAGGAACCATGAAAGGAACTCTAGAACTAGCAGAGATAATGAAGAACAAAGAAACATTCTGAGTGAACTTTGAGAAGAACTTAATGAAGCATTCGTGAAAGGAACACATATCTCAAAAGAAAAGTTAGATGATGATGAGATAGAAAGATCAAAGTTAGTTGTTGAGTTTGATTCAATTAAGTTGAATTAAGCTTGTTCATAGCATTAGAATTTGAGAACTTTAGTCAAATACTGAATTATAGGTAGCAAATTTGGGAAAAGATGTATCTAGTTATGTTGAGATGGTATCTAAGCTTGCTTGTTATTTGGAGCTCATTTAAACAAGCTATGAAGGAATTCAAAGTTAATAGTATTATAGTAAAGATTGATTCTACAATAGAAGATGAAAAGTATGCTTTTTTAGAGAATTTCATGATGCAAAGTCTTGAGGATGTTTGTCATGATGGAAGTAGGCTATAATAAACCTCGAGCGACATCTAAAGATTGGATAGATGATTTTGAGCAATTATGTGATTATAAAACATAATTGATAGCTTTTTCATATTTGTGAAGTACACAATTAATGCAAGTTTCAAGTTGATGCATAAAAGGAGTACAAAATTGATTTTACTTTATTGCAAAAACATTTGAAGAATAGAGCATTTAGAAGTGACTTGTCAGAGCGATTTTGAAGTAAACCCTATTTTTGGAAAGAGGTATTTTATCATTTTTCCACAAATTTGTTCGGTAAAAGATATTGTTGATAAGAATTATGGATATGTCAGTAGTACAAAGTGTTGAAAAGTAGGATAAACCCAAGTTGAAGATAGTTTCCATAAAACCTAATGAAGAAAACCATAATTCAACATTGTCTACCACTCTGAACAATGTAGTTTACCTTGAAGATGTAGAAAGTTATTTGAATTGCAAGTTTGAATCGATTGGTAGTCAATATATGAACAAGGATATGGAATTGGTCTTTAACCATGACATGATATTGAAGCCGAGATTTGAATATACAAGGGAATTAGACTTGTTTAAGTATCATTTCTACAGTGAGTTAGATATAGATGAATGGACTCAAATCTTACAAAGTAGGATACATGATGGAAAACTGTGGATGCAAGATAATTTAGTAGACACTTATACTAACCTTATTCATGAGGTAACTGGTCTTAGAAAACAAGGCAATGTACCTATTGGAGAGGAACTAGTAAAGAAGAAAGTGGAAAGTTACACTAAGGCAATAAATGATGGAATGGCTATGATAATCAACTCCATCAAGCAAGATGATGTGAGATTTCTTAGCAGAATTATCGCTTATTTAGTTTGTGCAAGTTCTAAGATAGATAAACTTTTAGTAGGATTCATATATGTAACATATAGGATATGTTTTGAGAAAGAGCAAGTAAATCTGAGTGAAATAGTGAGGATGCAACTCTTGGAAAACCTTGAAAAGATTAAGAGAACCAAGAATGGTGTTTTTTTAAGATTCCAATCATTGATAAATCACATATTCTTCCATGTACTGAAGAAATTTCCTTATTTATCAGTAACAAATATAATTAGTAGAGATAGATGAACCATGGAGAAGATTTTAGATGTATGTAGAAGACACCTTGCAGACAAAATATTGGACAACAAAAACCTAATCGTGAGTACTTTTTAGAATGAGATGAAACCAAGATTTAGGATTTCACCAGCAATTATGGATAGATTCAAGGAGGGCATATGCATTCTAGTTGATACAGATCATACATGCATTCAAGCAGTGGAATCTTAAGAAACATTTCTTGATCCCTTGAGCTATGAGTTGAGTGATGATGTTGTAGTGTATTGCATTGATTTGTAGTTAAATTCAAAGAGAGATAAAGTAATCACACTCATTATCATCATTAGGAGATATATCATGAAATCTATAATCAACACTTTCCATCTCCTCAATGAATTTTTCAATCTGCAAAATTATTTGTAACCTTGTAGGTGTTGGCTAATTGACCGAATTGGGTACTAGAACATCAAGGAAAACACTAGGCAGTGAAGATTCCTCAGGTCTACAATGAAAAGGCATTTTACTAATTACTGACTTACGCCTTAAATAAAATTGTTTGGCAATTAAACCTTGAGTATCTCCTACCTCAATTCTTATAAGATTGACAATCCTTTTGTAGACCAGTCTACTCAACAAAGCAATGTTATCATTCACGATTTCTAAACCTTCAGAATTTGCCAAACTAATCTCAGGTATGAGATCTGACTCCATCCTAAGATAATATTTCTACCTCTTCTTTCTAGTGTTGAAAATCACTAAATAGAGGTACTGAGATTATCTCCTACCTCAATTCTTATAAGATTGACAATCCTTTTGTAGACCAGTCTACTCAACAAAGCAATGTTATCATTCACGATTTCTAAACCTTCAAAATTTGCCAAACTAATCACTAAATAGAGGTACTGAATTAAACCTTGAGTATCTCCTACCTCAATTCTTATAAGATTGACAATCCTTTTGTAGACCAGTCTACTCAACAAAGCAATGTTATTATTCACGATTTCTAAACCTTCAGAATTTGCCAAACTAATCTCAGGTATGAGATCTGACTCCATCCTAAGATAAGATTTCTACCTCTTCTTTCTAGTGTTGAAAATCACTAAATAGAGGTACTGATTCTAACATTTGACTTTCATGAAATGAAAACATGAAAACCGAAATACCTCAATTGCTGATGCTGAATTTCGATCTGCTGACTTGGCATAGGTGCAAGACTAGAATTCCTTTACACCACCGATCAAACTTTGTAGAGTCGCCACCTCTTTGCAAGAGGAATAAAATAACCACTGTTGTGATTGATTTTTTACATTTTAATTTCTGTATAACAGTAGATTTCAAACAACACCTTTAAACTTATCAATAATTTAAAACTTCCTTTCAAGAAACTACCAACAGTTTCAGATCTGCCCACACAACTGAAAATCCTTCAAAATTTTTACAATGAAATCAACTAGGAACAACTGGTACAAAGATTTGAGAGTCACCACTCACTCATGTGAGAAATAAAACATAATTTGTCACTTGACAAATCTGAACTAGACTTTCAATGTAGGAGAACTTGCAGATCATTATTATCTTGAAAAGAAATTACACTTTATAAATTGATTCTTGACTCTGAAATTTCTCAACAGTACTTGCAAACTGAACTGATTGAAGATAGACCTATGACAGTCATAGAACACAATTTCCATCCAATTTTACAACCTATTGCTGATCATGAATAAAGCTTAACTGGGGAACATGAAACTTTAGCAAGGAAAAGGAACACATCTTGCTCTAGACTTGCTATATCCAATCTGTTTCATGGAAAAGACTTTGGTTCTTTCTAAATGCAACTCCCCAGTAGAGTCACCATTTTGTTGGAGTTTGAAAATGTTACCCATTTCCAATTACCCTGATGAGAACAAAATGCATCTAGGGGCAGCTAAATCCCATTAGCAACACACCCATTCAGACACCAAGCCAACTATAAGGCATGACCCTTCTTCTTCTTCAGGCTCTGCAAAACCTAGGCGGGTGAACCTATAGATTCCTTATATGGTACCAGTTATCAAAGCATACACTGAATCTAATATGAAGCAGATAAAACCATTATTTCTCCTAACAACTCATGAAATAGCATAGACCTACGATAGCTAGATGCAGATCTATGAACCTCATAAGTTGAGTGAGGGCATTCTATGATAGCTCTTCAACATGAAAGGGGAAAAGCATTTGATTTTTGATGTTGATTTCAACAACCCTCAGATATGCAACAATGAAAAAGTAATGACCCTGTAGCTGATTAGTGCCTAGTCCATTGAGCAAATTCATGGATCACAAACATACATATGAATATATGAAACATGTGTGTATCTTTAGATATAGATCTATCTATTTAACTTGTAAATAGACTTCTATGTTCAGTTTAAAATCTCGTTCTTACCTGATATCCTCCTCAATAAATTTGCAACCCTATTGATTTCTATGAAGCATTTACACAATTCCTTGAACTATCAGCAATAATGAAACAACCTACAGTCGTAGGGGACTGCAACTACAACCTAAACTCTTTGTTCAAAGATTGTAAAACATTGAAATTCAATGAGAATGGAGACAAGATTCAACTGAAACTTAATCATTTTCTGCTCTTTGTATTCTTTCCTTGAAAATATAAAATCATATGCATGAAATGAAAGACATGAAACAACCTAACAGATCTGAACTATCTGTATTTATCTTCCTACTGCTATTCATACAAGAAGAATATTGCTAAAGGAAAATGGTGTACAGTCATGGGAATACAACCAGAACTGGATCCAAGATCTTGGTATCACAGTAATGTGCAGACTTTCTCTAAAGAGCTGGAACTTCCCAAAAAAATTGGAAACCTTCAAATGATAGAAAGAAAGAATGATATAGAAAAGGGTGAATTCCTAGATCTCAATTTGACACCAACATCTGTCCACTGGGAATTCAATCTCTTGCAACTAAAAGCTTCTTTCTTCCTTCTCCTATCTGATCTAATTTGATTTCATCATTAATCTATAACAAACTTGCAAAATATCCTTGCCTAATGATGAAATCCCTTTACTTGCCAAAATATCTGAAATCTTCATGAAATGCTGAAGGAATCAAAATTTAACTGAGTTGAAATTATTTCAATTCGACCCCAACTACATTTTTATTGTCTTTTAACCATACCTATGTCATCATTATGCTAGGAATCAATTTTGAACTTCCATACTTGAATACGGTTGCAAAAAAGGAACCTGAAAGAAAACCTCATACTGCTCAAACAGACGGATTCCTATGTAGAAACTAACGTTGAAATCAAAAAATTTAGACTTCCACAATTTTGACGGTATATGATAAGGCATACTTTGCCTTCCAAAAATGCCCAGAATCTCGATTTGAAAAACACTCCTCTAGTAAGGGACTTAGGGTTGACTGCAACTCTAATTTTAAATTTCAAAAAATTTAAAATTCGCTAAGGTTCAAACTTCATATGAAAACCCCTTTTAAATTTAAAATGAATCTGCACGGGCATCCATTTTGCATAAAACATTTTAAGAGTCATTTTTAAATTGCCTTCATAGCTTCCCTACCCTTTGAATTTGAGGTCAAACCTCTATTGACCAGATGACATGTGTCACTTTTTGATTCATTCCTTCAACGCACAGTCATTGCCCAGTCACTCACGCCACATCATCGTTGCTACCTTGCTATGTTAATTGTCGTGCACCTTCCTCTTGGCGACATCATGATGATTGTCAGATCCGCCACATGGCACAATCTGGTGTGCCCCTGACATTTGCTCGCCACATCATTATCTAATCAGTTTGCCACTACCACTTGTCACCACCTGATTCACTCATGGCATTGCATGTGGGACCTACATTGCATTCTGACTCTTTCCAAATTTTCAAAATTTTTTGGCAACCTCGCTATGTCGCTAGCCAGACTTTTTGAAATTTCTCAGCTAGCGAAGTAGCGAGGTGCCAAATTTTTAGTTTTTCGGCAACCTCATGTTTGGTGACATCATTCTCTTGTTTTGTGTGCATTCGTTCAAAAGTTTTTACAATGTACTCGCTAGGTAGCCAACCACGGGCCTATATTACATGCTGGAGTGGCTTATAAAAGCCCCAATCTCAACTTCATATTGAACATTGTGTTGCATTGTATTTAAAAATTTAAAATTACTTCCCCATGACCCATGTGGGATAATGGCCTGTGATGGCTTTTCCCTGCGTTCGGCATGGTCTTCTTTCACAACAAATTCATGGATGGGCTGCCTCTACTTTGGTGTATGGGTGCGGAATTATATGGCATGATGTTTGTTGTTAACCTTGCAGATTGCGTGGAGAGCTACACTATGGATTTTCCAAGCCATTGGCAACTTTCTTTTATTGATTGCCCCTGTTCTTTCATTTTGCTGGGCATTTTTGTTTTATTGGGCGTCTTTTACAAACTACCCTTGCCTCATGTGGATGGTGTTCTGTAGAGGTTGCAGCTTCTTTTTGTTTACGCATTGACTGCCTCCACCTTCCACAAAAATGTGGATCATCCCCTCTAAACACTAGCAGATTTTTGATCTTTTGGCGCAGGTTTTTGATTGTTATGGATTGTCTTTGCCTTCACGTAGGTATCCTCCTCTTGCCTGCCAAATCTAGAATTCCCACCATGTACAAAAGGAGCTCTTGAGAACCTATCATTGTTTGAGTTCTCTAATTTAGTGTTGCAAGACCTGTCTGTACTTCGAGAACTGCCTCTAGGAGTAAAGTTGTCCTTCAAATCAGCACAAGAATTCCTGTGCCTTACTTCAACTTCACGACTTGAATGTGGCTTACATCTGTCTGAACTCCTATATCTATCCTTTTCTTCTTCCCGCAAACTAGGACTGCTAAAACCATGCTCTGATCTCTTTCTTTTGTTCATCTTCTCATGAGCCAAATGTTGTTTCTTACTATGACTAGATGGAGATAAAGATCGATCTCTCACCCGTAATGGTGAAAGACATCCACTTGAATTGAGGGAACTTTCCACACTTCCTGGAGGTGATTCCCCTCTTTGGCTATCTAAGGATCTTTTTGTTCTAGCCCTTGTGGATATTATAGCTCGTTGTTTGGGATGGTCAAAATGTTCCTCAATCTTCTTCTTTGAAATTTGGCTATCTCTACCAAGTGAAACCCTCTCTTCCAATAAAGCATCTTTGCTGTTTGATCTGCCTTGTGCGGCTTTCATCCTTCGAGCATTTACTATCACATATGTCAACAGTGCACTCTTGAGATAATTTCTCCTGATACTTCCCATCCTTTTATCCCAAAGAGGCTCTATATAGTGCATCATTAGCCTTATCAGTTTGATGGAATCAATCGAACCCCAAAGTGGGTCTGGCTAAATTTTTTTTCATTTTCGGACAGCTGAAATGCTGAAGTTGCCAACTTAAATTTACCTATAGATAAACATGGTAGAAAACTAGAAAATGTGTTTGGAAATGGCCTAGAAAATTGGACATATTTGGGCACTTGGGTTTCTGGAAATTGGGGCACTCATTTTCTGTCATGAGGACACTATGGATCTACAATTTAGACTGATGACGAATAACTAGCACAAATGGTAGACGTTCAAAGTATGCTACTCAGAAATTCACAACTAGGAACACTGACAGAAAATGATTTTTTGCAAATGGAAAGGACCTGGAAAAGTGTGCAAATGGATTCGTCACGACTTACAAACTGACAGACTTGGAGTATTTTTAGTATAGAATACAGGTTAACAAACCATTCAACCTCACCTATCATAGATCATGAGATATGATGTCATGAACAGGGGTTCCAATCAATCTGCAAATGCTGACACTAGTAAAAAGTTAGAAATTCCATTTGGAATCACGTTTGAAAACTAATCAAACAGATTCGTCAAGAGCTGAAACTTGAAATATGACAAGTCTCTGACGTCTACAATGCAACGTAAAAGGAATTTCAACATTTGTGTCAACTGGCCAAAAGTTACAACACGTCAAATAGGGCTTCCCAAAATTTTGAATATTTTGCAAAAACATGAAAACAGTAACTGACCAACTTTTAGGGATTCAAAACCTAGTCAAATAGGCTCAAAATGACTTGAAATCTAAAACATAGGTTCTTAGATATGGACACTAGACACTCTCAAAGTGGAAAGTCACAAAACCTTTCTGGGTGCGAGATATTCAGATGCAAACACAACCTCCTTTCACTGTTTGACACTTATGTGAAAATGCAGATTTGACAATTTGTTCAAAATGAGACCTCACGGATTGGCTCAGAATATCAATTTAACATCATGGAACACTTAGACACGCTAAATGCAAGGTGCTAGAAACATCAAACACCATTTATGCGTTAACTCAATAGCGGGGTACATAGCTTCACAAACCATTTATAGGCTTAAATTTTTCAATAGTTCTCAAAATTGATCATGCAGTTTTGAGCGCCAACATTGGCTCTGTCTGGGGATGCATGCCCCTTGCAGGAATGGCAAGAAATCAGATCTCTAGTAGAAGTAGACCACACACCTGACTAGAAAAACTTCCTCTCGAACAACTTTATTGAAAGAAGGGAAAAACTACACTACTATGTACAAACAGTGCCCCTAAACTTAGCAAAAACTTTTACCTCTGTCATATACTTGATTTTCATTCATGTCTTCATGAGGTAAACTGTAATTCTCATTTCCATTTGTTTCACCCAACGTATCAACATTTGCAATTAGTTCAATAGGCAAAACAAAACTATCATCATCTTCATAGTGCGTATAAAAATCAAACATACTTTCTCCATCTTGCCCACTATGAAAATATGGATCAGCATGATCATGACAATTGATATCAAACTGAAACTGATCACTACTGACTGAATCATGGATTCTTCCAACTGGAAACACGAAGTGCTCATATTCAACTTCATCCAACGAGTTACATGGAGCAGATTGTAACTCACCTTGTGCCTCTGGCTGTGAAGAGTATTTGGAATCCGATTGTTGCCTACTTGCAATCTTATCATTTACTAAATCAGATTCATCTTTTACTGTGACCTCTTCACATTCTTCAAACAACTGATTAGTTACCAAAATTGAAAACTCATTTTGAAAGTACTGATCCAAACTATGTTGATCACTATCATCTTCTTCATCAAACTGAAAGTTAGAATACACCTTGAATTTATCTTTACAATACTTATCAGCACATGAAGAAAATCTATAACTGGATTGAGAACACTCATTGTTTTCCACTTCATGATATGAAACATTAAAACAATGTTCAGCAAGATCAACATGAAAAGAATCTGAAGCAACATTAAAATTTCCTTCATTAACATTCCCTACATCCAGCAAATCATCATGTACAAAGACATTTGAGGAACTATCACCTACACCTCCAAAGTCTAACAAAGATTATTCGGATTCTACCTCTTTTTCCACATCAAACTTTGGGGAATTGATTTGACTGAATGAGAAAGTATTATGAGAGAACATATGAAGATCCTTAGAGGTACTTACATGCTTCTCAAACTCACGAGCCAACAATTCTGAGATTTCACTGGAGCTCAAGAAGATTACCTCACAAATCTTCTCCTAGCTATGATTGTCATCTGGACAATATGAAGAACTTACAACAGCAGGATCCTTAGTGTAACAATCTGGAAAATCAAAATTATTACAACATTCTTTCTTATCGTGGCAATCACTAGATCTACTGTTGTTACAACTTTCTTCAACTTCATATGTACTGTAACAAAATTTGTTTTCTCTTTTATATCCATCTTTTTCATGTTGATTGCTGTTATCTGATTCATTAACATTTGAATCCAACTCTTCACATTCGGAAGACATATTATCTTGCTCTACAGATTCATTATATTCATTACTACCCTGACTTTCAGCACACTCATTATCATCATTAGGAAATATATCATGAAATCTATAATCACCACTTTCCATCTCCTCAATGAATTTTTCAATCTGCAAAATTATTTGTAACCTTGTAGGTGCTGGCCAATCGACTGAATCAGGTACTAGAACATCAAGGAAAACACTAGGCAGTGAAGATTCCTCAGGTCTACAATGAAAAGGCATGTTACTGATTACTGACTTAAGCCTTAAATAAAATTGTTCGGCACTTAAACCTTGAGTATTTCCTACCTCAATTCTTATAAGATTGAAAATCCTTTTGTAGACCAGTCTACTCAACAAAGCAATGTTATCATTCACGATTTCTAAACTTTTAGAATTTGGAAAACTAATCTCAGGTATGAGATCTGACTCCATCCTAAGATAAGATTTCTACCTCTTCTTTCTAGTGTTGCAAATCACTGAATAGAGGTATTGATTCTAACATTTGACTTTCATGAAATGAAAACATGAAAACCAAAATACCTCAAGTGCTGATACTGAATTTCGATCTGTTGACTTGCCATAGGTGCAAGACTGCAATTCCTTTACACCACCAATCAAACTTTGTAGAGTCACCACCTCTTTGCAAGAGGAATAAAATAACCACTTTTGTGATTTTTTTACATTTCAATTTCTGTATAACAGTAGATTTCAAACAACACTTTAAAACTTATCAAGAATTTAAAACTTCCTTTCAAGAAACTACCAACAGTTTCAGATCTGCCCACACAACTGAAAATCCTTCAAAATTTTTACAATGAAATCAACTAGGAACAACTAGTATAGAGATTTGAGAGTCGCCACTCACTCATGTGAGAAATAAATATTAATTTGTCACTTGAAAAATATGAACCAGACTTTCAATGTAGGAGAACTTGCAGATCATTATTATCTTGAAAAGAAATTACACTTTATAAATTGATTCTTGACTCTAAACTTTCTCAATAGTACTTGCAAACTGAATTGATTGAAGATAGACCTATGATAGTCATACAACACAATTTCCATCCAATTTTACAACCTACTACTGATCATGAATAAAGCTTAACTGGGGAACATGAAACTTCAGCAAGGAAAAGGAACACATCTTGCTCTAGACTTGCTATATCCAATCTGTTTAATGGCAGAGACTTTGGTTCTTTCTGAATGGAACTCCCCAGTAGAGTCGCCATTTTGTTGGAGTTTGAAAATGTTACCCATTTCCAATTACCCTGATGAGAACAAAATGCATCTAGGGGTAGCTAAATCCCATTATCAACACACCCATTCAGACACCAAGCCAACTATAAGGCATGACCCTTCTTCTTCTTCAGGCTCTGCAAAACCTAGGCGGGTGAACCTATAGATTCGTTATATGGTACCAGTTGTCAAAGCATACACTGAATCTAATATGAAGCAGATAAAACCATTATTTCTCCTAACAACTCATGAAATAGCACAGACCTACGATAGCTAGATGCAGATCTATGAACCTCATAAGCTGAGTGAGGGCATTCTATGATAGCTCTTCAACATGAAAGGGGAAAAGCGTTTGATTTTTGATGTTGATTTCAACAACCCTCAGATATGCAGCAATGAGAAAATAATGACCCTGTAATTGATTAGTGCCTAGTCCATTGGGCAAATTTATGGATCACAAATACACATATGAATATCTGAAACATGTGTGTATCTTAAGATATAGATCTATCTATTTAACTTGTAAATAGACATCTATGTTCAGTTTAAAATCTCATTCTTACCTGATATCCTCCTCAATAAATCTGCAACCCTGTTGATTTATATGAAGCATTTACATAATTCCTTGAGCTATCAGCAACAATGAAACAACCTATAGTTGTAGGGGACTGCAACTATGACCTAAACTCTTTGTTGAAAGATTGTAAAACATTGAAATTCAATGAGAATGGAGACAAGATTCAACTGAAACTTGATCATCTGCTGGTCTTTGCATTATTTCCTTGAAAATATACAATCATATGCATGAAATGAAAGACATGAAACAACCTAACAGATTTGAACTATCTGTATTTATCTTCCTACTGCTGTTCATACAAGAAAAATATTGTTGAAGGAAAATGGTGTACAGTCATGGGAATACAACCAAAACTGGATCCAAGACCTTGGTATCACAGTAATGTGCAAACTTTCTCCAAAGAGTTGGAATTTCCCAAAAAAATTGGAACCCTGCAAATGATAGAAACAAAGAATGATATAGAAAAGGGTAAATTCCCAGATCTGAATCTGACACCGACATCTGTCCACTGGGAATTCAATCTCTTGCAACTGAAAGCTTCTTCCTTCCTTCTCCTATATGATTTGATTTGATTTCATCATTAATCTCTAACAAACTTGTAAAATATCCTTGCCTAATGATGAAATCCCTTTACTTGCCAGAATATTTGAAATCTTCATGAAATGCTGAAGGAATCAAACTTTAACTAATTTGAAATTACTTCAATTTTACCCGAACTGCATTTTTATTTTCTTTTAACCATACCCATGTCATCATTATGGTAGGAATCAATTTTGAACTTCCATACTTGAATACGGTTGCAGAAAAGGAACCTAAAAGAAAACCTCATATTGCTTGAACAAGCGGATTTATGTGCAAAAAATAACCTCGAAATCAAAAAATTTAGACTTCCACGATTCTGATGGTATATGATAAGGCATACTTTGCCTTCCAGAAATTCCCAGAATCTCGATTTGAAAAACACTCCTCTAGTATGGGACTCAGGGTTGACTGCAACTCTAATTTTAAATATCAAAAAATTTAAAATTGCCTAAGGTTCAAACTTCATATTAAAACCCCTTTTAAATTTAAAATGAATCTGCACGGGCATCCATTTTGCATAAAATAATTTAACAGTCATTTTTTAATTGCCTTCACAACTTCCCTACCCTTTGAATTTGAGGTCAAACCTCTGTTGACCAAATGACACGTGTCACTTTAAGATTCGCTCCTTCAATGCACAGTCATTGCCCAGTCACTCATGCGACATCATCATTGCTACCTTACTATGTTAATTGTTGTGCACCTTCCTCTTGGCGACATTATGATGACCATCGGATCTGCCACATGGCACAATCTGGTGCGCCCCTGACATTTGCTCGCCACATCATTATCTAATCATTTTGTCGCTGCCACTTGTCACCACTCGATTTTCTCATGGCATTGCACATGGGACCCACGTTGCATTCTGACTCTTGCCAGATTTTTAGAATTTTTCGGCAACCTTGCTATGTCGCTAGCCGAACTTTTTGAAATTTCCTGGCTAGCGAAGTAGCGAGGTGCTGGATTTTTAGTTTTTCGGCAACCTCATGTTTGGTGACATCATTCTCTTGTTCTGCGTTCATTCATTCAAAATTTTTTACAATGTACCCGCTAGGTAGCCGACCACGGGCCTATATTACATGCTGGAGTGGCTTATAAAAGCCCCAATCTCAACTTCATATTGAACATTGTGTTGCATTGTATTTAAAAATTTAAAATTACTTCCCCACGACCCATGTGGGATAATGGCCTGTGATGGCTTTTCCCTTCGTTCGGTGTGGTCTTCTTTCATTGAAAATTCGTGGACGGGATGCCTTTGTGTTGGTGTATGGCTGTGGCATTGTATGGCGTGATGTTTTCTGTTAACGTTGCAGATTGCGTGGAGAGCTACACTATGGCTTTTCCAAGCCATTGGTGACTTTCTTTTATTGACTGCCCCTGTTCTTTCAGTTTGCTAGGCATTTTTGCTTTATTGGGCATCTTTTACAAACTACCCTTGCCTCATGTGGATGGTGTTCTGTAGAGGCTGCAGCTTCTTTTTGTTTACACATTGACTGCCTCCACCTTCCACAAAAATGTGGATCATCCCCTCTAAACACTGGTAGATTTTTGATCTTTTGGCGCGGGTTTTTGATTGTTATGGATTGTCTTTGCCTTCACATGGGTATCCTCCTCTTGCCCACCAACTCTAGAATTCCCATATGTATAAAAGGAGCTCTCGAGAACCTATCATTGTTTGAGTTCTGTAATTTAGTGTTGCAAGACCTATCTGTACTTCAAGAACTACCTCTAGGAGTAAAGTTGTCCTTCAAATCAGCACAAGAATTCCTATGCCTTACTTCAACTTCACGACTTGAATGTGGCTTACATCTGTCTGGACTCCTATATCTATCCTTTTCTTCTTCCTGCAATCTAGGACTGCTAAAACCATGCTCTAATCTCTTTCTTTTGTTCATCTTCTCATGAGCCAAATGTTGTTTCTTACTACAACTAGACGGAGATAAAGATCGATCTCTCACCCGTAATGGTAAAAGAGATCCACTTGAATTGAGGGAACTTTCCACACTTCCTGCAGGCGATTCCCCTCTTTGGCTATCCAGGGACCTTTTTGTTCTGGCCCTTGTGGATATTATAGCTTGTTGTTTGGGATGGTCAAAATGTTCCTCAATCTTCTTCTTTGAAATTTGGCTATCTCTACCAAGTGAAACCCTCTCTTCCAATAAAGCATCTTTGTTGTTTGATCTGCCTTGTGCAACTTTCATCCTTCAAGCATTTACTATCACATATGTCAACAGTGCACTCTTGAGATAATTTCTCCTGATACTTCCCATCCTTTTATCCCAAAGAGGCTCTATATAGTGCATCATCAGCCTTATCAGTCTAATGGAATCAGTCGGACCCCAAAGTGGGTTCGGCTAATTTTTTTTTTGTTTTCGAATAGCTGAAATGCTGAATTAATCCTTTTGATCATCCCAAACTAATTGAAATTGATTTCGAGCATTAATTTGATCATTAAAATTTCCTTGCAAACTGTCACTTTCTACTAATAGGGCATGTCGACTGGATTTAAAATTTGACCCAAACACATGACTAGGCTCTGAAACTCATGATCTCTGTTCTCTCTGACATGTTCAATAGGCCTACAAAAACTTGTTGCATGATGACATCAAGGTCAAAAGATATCGACCTCTAAAGTTTCCAACTTAAATTTACCTGTAGATAAACATGTTAGAAAACTTGAAAATGCGTTTGGAAATGGCCTGGAAAACTAGATGTATTTGGGCACTTGGGATTCTAGAAATTGGGGCAGTCATTTTCTTTCATGAGGACATTATGGATCTATGATTTAGACTAATGATGAATAACTGGGCGCAAATGGCAGACGTTCAAATTATGCTACTCAAAAATTCACAACTAGGAACATTGACAAAAAATGATTTTTTGCAAATAGAAAGGACCTGGAAAAGTGTGCAAATGGATTCGTCACGACTTACAAACTGAGAGACTTGGAGTATTTTCAGTATAGAATATATGTTAACAAACCATTCAACCTCACCTATCATGGATCAGGAGATATGATGTCACAAATAGGGGTTCCAATCAATCTGGAAATGCTGACACTAGTAAAAAGTTAGAAATTCCATTTGGAATCACATTTGAAAACTAATCAAACAGATTTTTCAAGAGATGAAACTTGAAACATGACAAGTCTCTGACATCTACAATGCAATGCAAAAGGAATTTCAACACTTGGATCAACTGGCCAAAAGTTACAACACGTCAAACATGGCTTCCTAGAATTTTGAATATTTTGCAAAAACGTGAAAATAGTAACTGACCAACTTTGAGGGATTCAAAACCTAGTCAAACAGACTTGGAACAACTCAAAATCTAAAACATAGGTTCTCAGATATGGACACTAGACACTCTCAAAGTGGAAATTCACAAAACCTTTCTGGGTGTGAGATATTCAGATGCAAACATACCCTCCTATCAATGTTTGACACTAATGTGAAAATGCAGATTTGACAATTTGTTCAAAATGAGACCTCACGGATTGGCTCAGAATATCAATTTAACATCATGGAACACTTAGACATGCTAAATGCAAGGTGCTAGAAATATCAAACACCATTTATGCGTTAACTCAACAGCGGGGTACATAGGCTTCACAAACCATTTATAGGCCTAAATTTTTCAATAGTGCTCAAAATTGATCATGCAATTTTGAGCGCCAATAGAAAGATGTATTGAACATACAAACCTTATTAGTATTAGTTGTTGAGACATCTTTGGGATAGAGCATACCATATGTAGTAGTGTTTGATGTTTAGCCAAGTGAATAGAAAAGAAAATCAGAGAGATTAGTTAAAGCAGTGTTTACAAAGACAAAGAGAGTCAAACACATGGCCACATGACCTAGTAAGAGGTAGAAAACATTATTGATAATTGAGTCAAGTGATGAAGAGGTTGAGGAATAGGAAATCAAGAAATTAGAAAAGGTGAATCTACCTAAACAAGCAACAAGAAAAGCTCAACAACCCTGGAAGCTAAAGATTGAGAAGATTAACACATCGATTTCCAATGAGGGAAACTTTGTTTAGATGAACAAGTTTTATGATTTATATAATAATTTCAAGAAGGATCAAATTGATATATCTACTGTGAGATATATCATAGCAAATGATCTAAGTTTGAAGGATATTGAAGAAGTAGTCAATGAGAAAGTCTATGAGAAACTTATAGATAAGAATACTCCTCCAAGAGAAAAAGACCTTGAACTTTAGAAGTCTATGCTAAGGACTATCTGCAAGACTGACGATGAAGGTGAAATAAAAGGATTGTTGAATAAACTCACTCCATACTTGAGGACCAAATTGAGGCCATTTTTGTTTACAATTAGTGTAAAGGATAAGTTGAGAAAGGAGACTATAATAGCTATCAGTAAGATGTTGATAGAGTCATAAGCAACATCTCCTCCAGCTCCTAGAACCATGGAAGTGTCAGTAAGTGGCGACACTATGTAGATTGATGAAACCAATGTTACAATTAACATTGATGATACCAATCCATTTTGTGGTTCTAAACCAAATGTACCAGATACCAAAGATATTGTAGATAGGTTGAGACAAATTGAGGAAGAAAAGACCCTACCTAAAGAAGTAAAGAAAAATATAGAAAAAGCCAAGAAGTAATTTCTTGAGGAAGAAAGGAAAAGAAAGGAAGATGAAGACAAGAAAAGGACTACAAGAGAAGAGAGGATAAAGAAAACTAAGGAAGAAGAGAAGAAAATATTAGAAGAGAAGATAGAAAGAGAAGAAAAGGAAAAGAAAGATGAGGAAGAGAAAAGAGCAAAAGAAGTAGTAAAGAAATAGAGGGAGGATGAGACAAAACCATCTAGTTCATCTACTCTACTCTCTCTTGCGAGTTTGGCTATTGATGATGATGATCAGATAGATCTGATCTTGTTCCTATCTAAACTCTTATAGAAGAAAAAAATTGTGAAAAGTTTGAAGAAAACTTTAATGGAAGTGATAGATAGACTGCACAACACATTGGCAATTCACCATACTAAACTAGATCCTAAACAAAGAGAACAAGTAGTGCTAAAGTCATCTGATGAAGAATTCACAAGCTTATTGAATGTTGCAAAGGTGAAGACTCAAATTTCTCATGATGCTAATCTATTTAGCACCATCTACTAGGACACCAAAAATGACTTAGTCAATCTTGATACACGCATAAAAGAACAGAAATGCTAGTAGGAAGGGAAAACTTTGTATTTTAAGTTTATCTTATCAGACAAACTGACTAAGGACTTGGATAGTTAGATAGAGACAAAGATGAATGAGATAGACACTTTATCCAACAAGATCCAACATCCATATATCAAAGTTGATGATTTTGAGAGTCAAGTTGTGTGTGTTCACAACAATATCAGGAAAGTGGAACTTTGGAAAGAGAAAATATTGAAGAAAACATCTAATTTCAAAGAATCTATTGCTTTGAAACTATCTTTTGTTGAGAAGCAACTAGAGGAATGTGTCAAGGCCAAGGACACATATACAAACTTTTTGTATTTAGATATTAGTGCAGTTGAAATTGCATCATATGCATTATATGCAATTCTCACATTAGCTGAGTCTACCAAAGAGACATGGACAAAAGGTATGGACAATTTGAAGACTATTTTTGATGATTGTATGAAGATAAATATCAGCATAAGGGAAGACAAAAGTTTCAATAGTTTTGATAGTTTTTGGATAGAATCTTGAGATTTTGACCTTTGTCATTGATGTTATAGGGGGAGAAATGTGAAAATTGTATACATTTAAAAGGGAGAATTTGTTGGGAGAAATACATGTGAAGATTGTAAAAGTGCAAAGTATATTGTAAGGGGGATCATATGTAAAAACTTAACTAATAGATGTAAGGTGCTATTTACTTTTTCTTTTTTCACTTAGCTAATTTTCCATATTTTGTTGCCATCAATGTCAAAGAGGGAGATTGTTGACAATTGGCTGATTAGGATATGTAATCATTATCATCATTGGCAACAAATGATGTACATGTTGACAGGAAACCTCAGAAATAAAGATACTTAGTGTTTGGTAATTAGGAAATTGTCTAAGTATAGAATTTGGTTTACAACAGTGTATTGTTTTGTTTATAACATGTTATTGTTGTCATATTATGACAAGCCAAGTTACATGGAGATAGTATACATGTTGATGATGACATGTATAACCTTGGAAGTTTTTATGGATTGTACAACATAGAGATAATTGTGTTTTGGTGAAGTAGGACAGCAAAATTGAAGGAAAGAATTGTTTTGTTTACAAAAAAATTACTTGTCCAATTAGGGCTGACATCTAGATGTTTACTCTAACTTAGAAAAGTGAATTGTGGTCCTAGCCAACCCAATAGTATTTTATGTAAAGGCACAATATTTATGCAAATGAATTCTTGCGATAAAAAGCGTGTAATGAGTGTGCAAGTTATGTTTTGCAAGTGCTATCTTGTAAGATTGCAAAGTGAGCGAACTTTTTTGTAGTATATGAGAAGTTTTATATGAGCTATTTGGTGTTGTGTGATTGAACTAAACATCAGAGATTAATGAAGGAAGGAAAATAATAGTAAATTACTTGTTTGAGTAGTGAGCTCTTCTTGTAGATGAAATTGCATGTTTGGGAAGTGGGCTCTTCTTGCATACATTATACTACAACTCCTAACAAGGTTGAAATCTCCTAACAAAGATTCAAAGTCCTATAACAGAGACTCCTTATACTAAATATTCTTATTGACTCCTAATAGGGTCCATCCTTTAATAAGGAACTTATATATCAGTATATTATCTAGTGGTTATCATCCCCACTGGGGTTTTCCCTTGGCAAGGGTTTCCCTAGTTAGCAAACTATGGTTTTATGAGTTATCTTTGTGAATTGTTATTATTACTATTCAACATTACTTTATTGATTTGTTATGCATGGTTTAAAGTAAGTAATAATATCTAGTTGGCAACTAAAGTTTATAGATTACTATTTCACCCTCCCTCTTAGTAATCCCTATTTCTAATAGAAATTAGAAGAAGCTCCTTAATCTATAAGTTAATTATGTAGGTTTCTTCTAAATTTTTTGAGAATGGGCAGAAAGGGAGGCACTTTAGCCTTGTCTTTATACATGGTAGGCATTTCCTCAGAAGTGTTGACTTATTGTGATGCTATTTTTTGAGGGACTGTATTTGTGTTAGGCATTTCACTTACATGATCAAGAGTCCTCAACACTACTTCCCTTTGTTTAGGAAAATTTTGTAGCATATCAAACATGGACATATTAGCCTTTCTTCTCTTCACATGTTCTACTGCACTATAATTTTCAATTTCCCATACATGATTTTTCAAGATTGTAGGTACGTTCCCTTGATTTTGATTTTATTGTCCAATTTAGGGTGCTCTAGTAGGTACTAGATTTTTATTACCTCTTGGATAAAATAGTTTTGGATGCAAGGTAGGAGGAATCCCATCAGTCATAGGTGTTGGCACTCAAAATTAGAGCCCAAATTTTGAGCACTGTTGAGAAAATTGAGCCCTATAAATGCTTTAAAATGAGATTGTACCTGGCTGTACCTTTGAGGCCCTTGAGGTGTTCAATGCTTCTAACACCTTCCATTCAGCCTGTCTAAGTGTTTCATGAAGTTAATTTGTGATTTTGAGCCATTTCATGAAGTTCTATTTTGAGTAAATTCCAAATTTGCATTTTCACCCATGTCAAACAACGATAGGAGGCTAGGTTTGCAAGTGAATATCTCGAACCCAAAAATGTTTCATGACTCACCACTTTGGGACTATCTAGTGTCCATACTTGAGAGCCTATATTTTATATTTTGAGTTGTTTTGAGTTTGTTTGACTAGGTTTTGAATCCCTCAAAGTTGGCATTTTACTGTTTTCATGCTGATACACTTTGTGCAAAATTCTAGGAAGCCATGTTTGACGTCTTATAACATTTGACCTGTTGACCTAAATGATGAAATTCCTTTTTCATTTCATTATAAAGGTTAGAGAGTTGTTATGTTTCAAGTTTCAGCTCATGATGAATCCGTTTGATCAGTTTTCGAACACGATTCCAAATGCAATTTCAAACTTTTTACTGGTGTCAGCATATGCAAATTTGTCGAAACCCCTGTTCATGATGTCATAACTCCTAAGCCATTATAGGTGAGATCAAATGGATTATACCGTTGTGTTGTCCTCTAAAAATACTTTAAGTGTGCCAATTTATAGGTCATGACGAATCTGTTTGCACACTTTTCTTGGTCATTTCCATTTGCAAAAAATCACTTTCTACCATTGTTCCCAATCTGCAAATTCCAAGTAGCCCATTTTAACCGATTTCCTTTTGTGTCCTATTATTTTTCATGACCTCAAATCCCAGATCTATACTGTCCTCATGATAGAGAATTGATGTCCTAGTTTTCGTTTCCCCATGTGCTCATTTGCCTAGTTTTTGAAGCCAATTCCGAACCCAATTTATTACTTTCTGACATGTTTTCTTGCAGGTAGTTCTGAGAAGGTAACTTTGATAGTGAATATATTTTAACCCCAAATTTTTCATGAGACGAGATTCAACAGGGTGCAAGAATGCAGAGCAAAGAATCTGTGGGTCAAATTTCAGGGCCTGGTCGGAGGTTTTGGTCAGTTTTTGAGGCCAACCAATGAACCTCCTGACATGAAATTCATAGTTTGCAAAATAATGGTAAAATTAGTTGTGAATGATTGTTTAGAAGGTTGAATGTGTTTTTAATCAGTATTAGATGGTTAATGGGCTAGTTTGAGGATTCAGTTGTTCGAAAACAAATTTTTTTTTAGCTGGACCCACTTTGGGGCTCGATTAAATTCACCAATCCACTGAAAGGGATGAAATTTTCTCAATCAAAGGGATGATATTGTAGCATGCATTTATCATTGTCATTAATCATCAATTGAATATCTTTGGGTATAATCTAATGTATGGATTGGCACATATCTAGATAGTCTTGCGAATTTTAATAAGTGGGGTGTGAAGGGATGATACATTAATGTATTAAAAAAATACATATTGAAGGTAAAAAGTTAAATGAACTTGAAAAAGGAAGAAGTCAGTATCATAAGATGAGTCAATGGCACATTCTTCTTCTTCTTGTTTGCATTCTTCGATCAATTTTCCTTTGTTGGCGCATTTCAAAGTTGGAATTGAACATTTGCATCTTAAACATGAGTGCTTGCAAAGTCTAGATCAACACACATAAGAGTTAGTTGGTAAAAGAACAAACATGTTTTTTAGCCCAAGATCATCCAAGTCTTCTCTCCACTTGTCATCTTTTGAGGCCATCTTGGGTGCATAAGATTAGGATCAAAAATCTTGTTTAAGTTTTAGGAGGCCTGCTTGGGGATTTCATCACCCCTTGGGACGACCTCAACTCCAGCATTTCGGCATAGTATAAAGATCGAGAGGTGAATCCAAAGACACCTCTCTTGAAATCAAGATTTTGTCACTCGGGCTAAGCCTCAAGGAACTTTATACCCTTGAGAAGTGAAAGAGGAGATTTGGGTTACCGGTCCTCTCGGTTGTGTGACATTGTTTTGGTTTCATCTATGGATTTGGGCCTCACGTACCTTGGGTATATCGAGGACTCCCTAGCTAAACCAACTGTCAGCCTTGTAGACAACCATCTAGGATGTTAATGTGTTTGAAGTGACTGATCAAAACATTTGTAAAACATACACACTCTTTGGCATAAGTATCACATTCTGAGAATCAAAAACTTCTATTTGGTTGTTCCTATCTATTGCTTAATTTTTTATTTGTTGAATGAATGTTTTCCAAACTTGGTCAATCCTAGCTTAGGGCACACTTAGCGTAGTCAAAGCCTGCTCCAAAAGTTGAACGAGTTGAAGGAAAAAAACCAAAATCTCTCTAAGCCAAGTAGATTCAGGAATTTATGTCAGAACAACCCAAACCCAAATAGAAGTTTCACAAAGTCAAACTCAAGCCATCTCAGGCATACCAAGAACTTTCAGCCAAGAGAAAAGAAATAACACCAAGCCCTCGAATTTCCAAACTCCACAAAGCAGAGGAAAAAGCTGCCGACAAAGCCCTTGAAGATGCATGGTTAGATCGCACTATCCAACTTAACCAACATCCAGGAGTTAACCCTGCTTATGCCTTACCAACTAGGCATGATTTCTATGATTAGACCCCCTTGTTTCTCCACATATTCTTGCATAAGCTTCACTTTAGAGTCATCCTTGTAGGTAAGCCATCCATCCTTAGTCATCCCCTTAATAATTTTAGCTCATCCATCTCATTTAGAACCAAACCATCTAGCCAACAATCCAAGAGCTTCACATCCAAGCCTTCAAAATTGTTGTCACCTTGCCAAAAGTTTTCCATTCCAAATCCACCAATCTCACCAAGGTTATCCCTTTGACAGAGCTTTGTCTAGGGTAATCTAGCTTTGTCACTTGTTATCCCTCATCACCTTGAGCTAAAGGTTGGGATTCACAAGTGGTCAATCTTGTGTTCTTCCTAAAGGATCATCAGTCTATCCTTAAGTTGACACAATCACCACCAAGCTTACACATAGGAAAGTAGACCTTTCATGTTTTGGAAACATATCTTTGAAGTTAGAACCCCCAATCCAATCCTCCTTAGGTTTTTTCATATAGCTTTTCCTCAACCTAGGAAATCTTTTGCATAGAAAAGCCTTCTCCTTTTGCATCCATCAACATTGTTGCATCTCATCCCTAGGAAACATTCTACATTTTCATGCCACCTATCACTCGCTTAGCCAAGAAGAAGGAAACAATGGAGCCCTATCATTTGGATCAAACAACATCACTCCCCTTGAGTAGTCAACCATCCTTCAACCCAGAGAATACCATACCATCACCTACTGACATTGAAGCTTTCATGAACCAAACAGGAAATACAGTATTGGTGAACACCATTATAGACAAAAACAAAGAAACAATCATGGCTAACTTTTGAAGGGACAATATAGGAGCCTTCAACTTTGGAAGACCTCCTCCCTTATCAGAGCCATCTCACCCATTGTTTGGACAACTCCCACCACTGATAGGCTCTTATGATTTGAATTATCCTCAATATGTGCCAAAAGAAGAGCCTCAACCCACCCCATATGATCCAACAGACCCAAACATACCAACCTCCACTCAAGTTGAAATCTCCCTTCCACAAGCCAATCCAGCCACCACCACTCCATCCTAAACCCCCTTTGCCCAAAACACCTCATCATTCACTCCCTTCACTATTGCTGTTGCTGCTCCCCAACCCAGCCTTCCAAATCCACCCATCTCCCAAATCAGTGCTAGTATCTTTGGCCAACCTCAGCAATATACAATAGGGATGCCACCTATGGGGCCAAGTAATCAACGGTTCATCACCCCCAGTTTGTTTACCTCAGCTTAGAACACAATTCCATCATTTCCACTAGGTCCTTGGAGCTCAGTGCCATCAGCCACAAATCCACAAGCTACTACCCTTACTCCACAAAGCTATCAAACCCCACCAGCTACTACCAATGTTCCGCCAAGCTCTCAAGTGACCCAAGCAATAATCCCACATTACTTCTGTCTAAGAACTTATATTGTTTAAATACAAAGGTGTGCAGAATTCTTAATGTCTTAAAGACTGAGTGCTTTTGGAAAGGTAAGCGATGCGTAATGGGACCCGTCGTAAACTATGACAACTGGAGGTGACTTGTAAACAATTTTGAACATGCAGGAAAATCAAGGAGGTGTAGTTAGCAGATAGAAAGCGATCAAAAAACTCAAAAATATGGCTCCTCGCTATCTCGCTAGCCAGAGAATCTAGGATTTTTGGCTAGCGACTTAGCAAATTGTCAAAAAATTTCAAAATTTGGCAAGGGGTAAATAAAGAAGCGTGTGTCCCATTTCCAATTTGACAATGAGTCAAGTAGCACCTAGTGGCAGCAGATAAAATAATTGAGCAATGATGTGGTAGGTAAATCTCAGAGATCACCAGATCGCGGCACGTGGCCAATCCAACAGTTGTCATTAAATTGCTATAGGAAAGATGCAGGGAAGTTTGTATAGTGACATAGTGAGTACCTAGGTGGAGGGACTAGCTGGCAATGAGGTGGCAATGATGTGGCACATAGCTGTACAAGCCTGATCCAATCATGTGATGACACATGTCATAGATGGTCAAACCAAGTTTGACCCGGATGGAAGAGTGAAGGAGATTTCAAAGTTATAAAATTAAATTTTATTTCTATCCTCGGAGATGCACGTGCTGCACATTTTAAATAAAGTTGGATTCAAACATAGTTTAAACTTTATAATATATCAAATTTTTTGAAATATTCAAGTGCTTTGAAAGCCATGGAGCAGAGGTCTGATTTTCAAATAAGCATAATAGGAGAAAATTTTTACCAAAAAGGGTGCTCCAATATACCACCAAAACTAGGAGAATCTAAATTTTCTATTTTTGAAGTTAGTTTGTGCACAAGTATTCACTAGTTCTTGCTATAGGTGAGTTTGTGATTTTCGGGGTATTGGTAGTAGAATAGGAAGATTTGACCATGGAGCATTAGAATTGGTTAGAGGATAGTTCTGAAGGCTTGGTGAAATGTGATACTGAAGAAAACCAATTCTATGATGTTTTCTTGGCTTCTAAAGGTCATATAATTGATTTTTCACTTTTTACTTTGAGTTCAAATGTGACATCAGAAATTAGTTATAATGGTGAATCAAATATCTGAGATTCTTTATGCCTTTGAGAGCCAAAATCATGGGGATTTGATAAGCAGTTATAGAGAGAAGGTAGAGAGAAGCCTTTTCATCTGCTTGGGAAGGAATTTTGAGGGTACAAATGTCAGTTGCAGATTCAATCCGAGAATTGCTTCCTTCCTATATCTTTCTTCCTTCTTTTCTTTTGCAAGGGTTGGCAGTTTGCTCTGGGCAATACCAGCAAGGTTCCAATTTTTTTGTTGAAACTAGGGTTTTTGATGGTTTTGCTTCCTGTCTATTGAGCTGAGCTCTAGCAGTGAAGGCCACACACCTGTTTATGTGCAGATTTTCATTTCATGTCATGTATTGTCATTTTGAGATACTAGAAATTGATGCTAGATTATGTGAAGTATCTTGAGTTTCATTTAGTCTTACCAGTCTAATATATTCAATATTTCCATGGATGAATATAAAAGGGGATTTACAAGAATTATTTGAGTTTCCTTGTTCTGTCTCCTAATTCTTCATATGTCATTAACTTTGTGATTAAATGGATAAGGTTCATTTGATTTAATGTAGGTTGGATGAGTACTGTATCAGATCTTTTTTTGCTTCTAACTTAAGGACTTAGGTAAATGCTTCAATGTTCTGATAGGGTTTCTAGGTGTATGAAGGGGATATTGCATAAGAATGGGATTTGGGGATTTTAGTTGATAAACTTGATTGCAATGCAAACAAGCTAGGTCATCCTGTTGGTAATGACTCTATGTTTCAATGGATAAGGCACTGATCACTAAGTCTTGCAAAAATATTTTATTCAAATAAATTTAGTTCTTCATGTCTTGTAGTGGGCTGAAAGGAATTAACCCTCACTCAACTTATG
Organism: Cupressus sempervirens; assembly: GCA_028749045.1. Classification (NCBI taxonomy): domain Eukaryota; kingdom Viridiplantae; phylum Streptophyta; class Pinopsida; order Cupressales; family Cupressaceae; genus Cupressus; species Cupressus sempervirens. The sequence continues at coordinate 526,086,063 of CM053789.1, read as the reverse complement.
AGATTCATAGATTTGCATTTAGCTACTATAGATCTATGTTATTTCATGAGTTATTAGGAGATATAAGGGGTTTTCATTTGCAGTGAATAGATTCAGGGATATGTTTTGCACTGGTATGATATCAATTGAATCTGAGGTCTACCCACCTAGGTTTAGCAGAGCCTAAAGTAGAAGAAGGGTCATGCCTTATAGTTGGCCTGGTGTCTGAAATGACATGTTGAAAATGGGAGTGAGCTTCCCCTAGATGTGTTATATTCTCATTGGGATAATTAGAAATCCTCCAGCATTTTCAAACACCAACAATAGGTTCCCTTTAGTTTTGTAAATTATAAGTATTCTGATTATCATTCTAAAATACTAGCATCTCTTCTAGTTAAGGATCTGATTCTTGACTGAATGAAAAAGTGAATTCTTCACTAGCTAGTTGTTCCATTTCAAGATTTTGTGGAGAATCATAAGATTGTAACATCATAGCATTGTATTGTATGACTCATTATTATTGCCTTGTGAATTCTAATTCACTTCTTCATTTCTATTGAAATATAAGTTGCCATCATTAGGTACATTTTGATTATTGTCATACTGGTTAACACCCACAAAATGTGCATTGTTGTTATTATCAGTAGTAATGCTTCTATTGTTTGGAAAAGTATTCCATTGTCAATTATACCTTTGGAAACCATTGTTTCAATCTAGAGGATTATAATTATTCCCTCCATTGTTATTTTTGCTAAAATTATTGTTGTAGTTTTGACCATAGCTTTTGTTGTAAGGGGTTGCATTCGTTTTCTAAAATTTATTGTTCTTCCCTTGCAACAACCTCAAAAGGGTTAATTCATTGGTAATTTGAGACATAGTCTTCTTCATTTGACCAATCTTAGATGCAATGTTATTCTTTACTTTGGTGGATGTTGTTTCCTTTTGCTCAAAGAAAGTAGCTTTGGGAGGTTCATATCCTAGGTAAGTTTTGGCTAGAAATAGTACAACTAGTGCCTATTGTAGTAGGACTAGATTCATTGGAATGATTGACTAGGCATCATTAATGTTCCAATAGGATATGTTGGTATCGTTGTAGTCTCTTGAGCTAGAACCATCAATCCTTATACATTAGGATTGGCTTTCATGGTAAAGGTAATTTCTTTGTTAAAGACCTTTTCTAATGTGTCGATGTTTGCAAAAAGTAGCCTTTGTATGTCCCTTTTTCTGATTTTATATGATATTTCAATCCTCTAATCATATTTTCAAAATCAAACAACCAATATTACAAAGATCCACCAATTTCTCAATAAACCCCAAATCGGGTATGTCCGAAATAGTGCCAAAAACTTCACAACTTCACATATTATTAATAAATCTGAAAATAGACATTTTAAAAAAAATTTCAGCAGAATAACAGCCTACAAAATGAAATTTCCAGATCTTTATAGCATTTACACAACAACTCACAAATGTAGGACAAAAACTATGCTCATCGGGCTCCCGAAATTAACACAAAAATACCCGGAAACATCACAAAAATAGTAATAATCTATATCAAAAGTTTAACCACATCCCAATAAATATATTCAGCTCTATTTTAACATCTTAAAGTCTGAAATACAGAAGCTACCCAAACTGATATGAAATACTCAACCGAAAACACCAAACTCTTACAAAAAATACACCTGAAAACCCACAAATTTGCATTGTTCAGCACAAGGGAAAACTCTGCATGAGCTTTCACATGGAATGGATTCAAAATCCTATCCTTATCCTTCTTAGAAACCTGAAAACTCCCATCCTTGGGTCTCCTTCTCCGTAGGTTTGGCAGCCTCTGAAGAACAACAAAGCAATAAGCGAAAATCAAGTTCTGGAATGAGCCCAAAATGCCTCCAAATCCCTTAAAAGAGGGAATAACCCTAACTCAAGTCCAAGAGGGGTTAATAAAACATATTTTAATAATAATTTTTATTTATTAGTCCATTGGTTTCCAAAGATTAGCCCCTTTTGCTGAAACTTCACCTTTTTTGGGCCTGCCTACGTTAGCAAAGATTATTATTTTTAAATATTTGAAAAGGGGACATGAAAAGTCCTCCCCTCCCAAATATTTCTTGTCCTCAAGAAATGAAGATTGGAATGTTCAAGAATATGTGCTCCTTCCCAAGTTGCATCCTCTAGTGGTAATCCTTTCTATTTGACCAAATGCTCTATGATGCTCCTGTTTCTCAATCTTTTCTCTCTTGTATCCAAAATCTCTTCTGGTATCAAAACTAATTTCCCTTCATCATCAAGAGGTGGTAATTTTGTAGATACTATGGTCTACTAGCCTAGAACCTTCCTCAAGAAGGATACATGGAAAACATTATGTATTTTGTTGTTTGATGGGAGCTCCAATTCATAAGCTACCTCTCCCACCTTCTTGGTGATCTTATAAGGCCCATAGAACCTTGGCTTGAGTTTCTCTGCCCCACTACTCTTCAAGGTGCTTTTCTTATATGGCTGCAACCTGAAAAATACCAAATCTCCCACCTCAAAAGATCTTTCAGTCCTCAATCAACATACAACTTTTGTTGGTTTTGTGCATGTTGTAGATTATCCTTAAGGGACCTTATTATGTCTTGGCTTTGCTTGATGAAATCACTTGCTACAGGTACTCTACTATCTAAAAGTACTAAATCAACAAAGGAAAGGGCATCATAACCATAAAGAGCATGAAAAAGAGGCATACCAATAGACATGTGATGAGATGTATTGTAACAATACTCCCCTAGGTGCAACCATTTCACCCAAGCATGTTGTTGATTTGAAACATAGTTCCTCAAATATCCCTCTATCCATTTATTAACTATCTCTGTTTGTCCATTTGTTTGAGGGTGATAGCTAGTACTGGGAGTGAGTTTAGTTCCTGCCAAATGAAAGAGCTCCTTCCAAAAAGAGCTGAGGAATCTACTGTCATGGTCACTGAAAATGTTTCTAGGTAAGCCATGTAATCTAAAAATCTCCTTGAAGAACAATTCAGCTACTTGTGATGCCTTGAAATCAGATGTGATAGGAAAGAAATGTGCATACTTAGTTAATCTATCTACCACCACATATATGCAATCCTTACCTTGAACCTTGGGCAACCCGGTGATGAAGTCCATGGAAATACTTTCCCATTTTTGTTCAGGAATAGGAAGTGGCTGCAACAACCCTACAGGAAAATTTTGCTCACTCTTGCTTTGTTGGCATACCACACATTCCTTAATATGTTTAAGGACATCCTCCTTCATACCTTTCCATGAAAACCGCTCTCGAATTTGCCTATATGTCTTGAAGTATCCCTGGTGACCAGCCAAAGGTGTGTCATGAAAGGCCCTCAATATCCTCTCCTTAGTTTTTGATCCTGGTACTAAGAAGATCCTATTCTTGTAATAAATCAATTCATCAAAAACCTTGTACCTGTTATCATCCACTAACTTATGAAAAATCTTGGTGGCAAAGGAATCTTTAGCATACTCTAAAATTATGGAGACTTTCCAATCAGCAGAGATAGATGTTAAGGAACACAGAGTGGGCTTTCTTGAGAGAGCATCAACAACCACATTATTCTTTTCTTTCATTTATTCAATATCAAAATTATAAGCTTGCAATTTTCTTACCCATTTTTGTTGATGATCATTCAAATCCCTTTGGTTCAAGAAGAACCTGAGGCTATCATGGTCCGTCTTTACAATGAATCTCCCACATACCAAATATTGTCTAAACTTATGAAGTGCATGCATGATTGCCAACATTTCCTTATCATAGATGGAGTAACCTTTCTTTGATTGATTTAGTTTTCTACTCTCAAATGCTATTGGATGTCCCCTTTGAGTTAGGACAGCCCCTATACCTTCTCCAGAAGCATCACATTCAACAACAAAAGGTAAAGAGAAATCTGGAATTGCAAGCACAGGGCATGAACTCATTACCTTCTTAAGCTTATCAAATGTTTTTTGTGCCTCTTCTATCCAAAAAAAATCTCCTTTCTTTGTCAAATCAGTCAAGGGGGTAGCAAGCTGAGAAAATCCCTTGGCAAATCTCCTATAGTAGCTACACAACCCAAAGAAATCTCTCAACTGTGTAAGATTAGTCGGTGGAGGCCAATCCAAAATTGCCTGAATTTTTCATTGATCAACCTGTACTCCTTTAGAACTTATAATATGTCCCAAATATAGGATCTCTGTCAAACCAAACTCACATTTAGATAGATTAGCATAGAAAGATTGCTGCTCCAAGATTCCCAAAATAGTGTCTATGTGCTTTAGATGCTCTTCCCATGTTTTTACTGTAAATCAAGATATCATCAAAAAATACCAAAATTTTTTTTTGAAGATGCTAGCTGAATACCTTATTCATACAAGATCGGAATGTTACAGGTGCATTAGTGAGGCCAAATGACATAACAAGAAATTCAAAGTGCCCATAGTGACATTTGAAAGCAGTCTTTTCCACATCTTCACCCCTCATTTGGATTTGATGGTACCCTGATCTTAAGTCAATTTTTGAGAAGTATACAACACCATGTAACTCATCAATGAGTTCATCTATGCGTGGTATGGGATACCTATTTTTTATGGTCTTCTTGTTTAGAGCCCTGTAGTCTATACGCATTCTCATTGTACCATCCTTTTTCTTGACAAGTACCACAGATGATGCAAATGGACTGAAGCTAGGCCTTATGAATCCCATGTCCAGGAGTTCCTTAATAGTTTTTTCAATTTCTTCCTTATAACCTCTTGGATGGTGGTATGGGGTTGTTATAACTGGTTTGGCACCCTGTTCTAACTCTATAACATGCTCAAAACCTCTATCTGGTGGTAATCCTACAAGCAAATCATTGAAAACTATACTATGCTTATCAAGAATATTTTGAATTTCAAAATGGAAATTACCTTGATTCTTTGGAGAGCTTGTTGGATGGATTATGACTTCTGCTGCCCATGAGACTTGTCCTCTTCGAAAAGTCCTCTCCATCCTCTTTGCAGAGACTAGGTTTCAATTACATATTTCTTTAAAGACTTTGCTATGGTCCTTAGTTGTTTGTGTTTCTCCATAGATGAACCTTGGGCAACATTTAGTAAGATTCTTGGGAAGGTAATTAAGTGCACCTTATAAGTTAATTGGTGAATCTACTGCATTTGAAAAAAAGGCCATCAATGGAGTATTTTCTGGAATGATGGGTGGATGTTGGTTTGGAAGTGGAACCACAGAAGATGAAATTTGGAATAGAAGTAGTAGAATTTTTGAAAATCCTTTTTCACTACAAGGCATATGAAAATGACTGAGTTCTAAGAAATTTGGTTCACTATCCAAAGATCTTAAAGCTCACTAAAGTGGAGATGGTGTATTAGGATCTTCCAATTCATCTCAGTTCTAGAAAAAGTGCATCTCTACAAAAGCACACTCTCAAATAACTGCTCATGCACACCTGCATACCTTCTAACAATTTTAGACAGAAAATTTTCTAAACTTTTGAAAACTGAAGAATTTCAAAATAGTGAGTTATTTTTGTCTTCCAAATGGTTTGGGGTCATCCTTCTAGAGCCACTTCTATTGAGTTGTCATTTTTCAAATGCTTAACGACATGAATCCTTTCAAACTCTTCTCTTGAAAAACTAATTTAGGATCAACTCTAAGGTTTTGAGTGATCTTGCAACCTATTAGAACCTACTCAATTGAAGATAAATGTGTATGTTCATGAGGAGGCCATTGTTGGTTTGAATGATTTTAGATAATATGTTTGATCTTCTATTTGAAAAGTAATCACAAAAGATATATTTTTGGTATGTTCTATTTTATGATGAATAAAAATTATAGATGCAACTATATGAATTCCTATTTTAACCAAAGCTTATTAAAGAAAATAACAAAGATAAGGTAACAAGAGATTAAAGAACATAACTTGAAAGGGAAATTTCTGATAGACATAAACCATAGTAACAACACATGTGTGAGTTAAATCATTGAAAAGATTGGGTAGGAAACCAATGAAAATAGGAGTAGAGATTCCTCAATTCCATTGATGCAATCATCAATGGGAACTCAATAGTAACCACAAGATGTTTCACTTCTCATCAAATCACAAGGACGTGGAAAGTGAGCTCATGCGAGACAAGAAACTATGCAAGAACAATAGGTGATATTTTCTCCAACTTGGTATCTGAGCAAAATTTGTTAACATGAGGAAAACAATAGAACTAAAAGGTCACACTATCATAACAACACAATAAAACTATTGGCTCCATTATTATTCATGAACACGTATTCAGAAAAAAAAACACACTTTAGGAAGAATAACTACACTCAGAATGAGAGCACCAATAGCATATATTATTGCATCTAAATAATGGTTTGGAGTACATATTACATCTATGTATCTATAAGAAATAATCTCCTCCCTTTTTTGAGGAGAGAGAGAGTTCTTAAAATTCAACTCATGCTAAAAACTAATAAAATAAACCTAATTATGTACAAATTGGCTCTCTAAATGGTGCTAAGTATGTCTCCACCCTTGGTTATATCAATTAATGGTTCCATGAGCCTTTACATGGCTTAAAACAATGAAAGAAGAAGTAGATAAGAAGAAGGATGCTACAAGAGGATCTAAGAGTCACTTGAAGCTCTAAAAATGGAAGCTCAATATTCTTTGAGCATTTTTGGGAGTTGAACTCTTGTCAAAATGCATTTCTTGTGCATGTAATGCTCTAAATTAGGAATTGGTAGTTAAGTGTTGATACTTATTTGTGAAAAGTGCACATGGGCACCTACACACCTATAAACCTAGGCACCTTGATGATGGGTTCCAAAAAATGAAATTTTTTCCCAAGTGTCAAAACTAAATTTCCAGCATTTGGGTTTTCTTCCCCTTTATACCAAAATGATTCTAGATGTTTTCTCTTGAATTTCTCTATTATCTCCATCACTTGGGAAAATTATATAAATACCAAAGCTCCATATTTATCCTTTACTAATTGTTGATAGTTGTTGACTCTATTTGGGTTGTAAAAAAATCCTCAAGTTTAGTATCCAACTCAAACAATACCGCTTTAGTCTTGAATGCTTTGTTGACATCTTCATTTGATGAAGCATCTTTGAAAGTTCCTAAAAATTTTTTTACAATTGATTGCACCGTATTGAACTTGGTCTTTGAGTCAACTTCAAAAATCTCAAGATAAGTAGCACTGTAATACCTTTTTTCTTCCAAAATTTTCTCAAGTTTGGTCTCTTATTTTTTGATTATCTACATGTAGACCCTCCATGAATTTATTGGCAACAAATATCTTCTCTATCTTGTCATCCAACTTATCAAGCTCCTTGACAGTGAATACTTCCATGAGCATATGATACCTTTGGTCTTTTATTGATTAGAGTGCTTATATGTCTTTATCCTAGGTATATACCTCATCCATAAATCCAAAATATTGGTTCACTAAAGATATCAACTTATCCACTCTCGAGTGAATATGGTGCAATAGGTTAAGTTCCCTTGTATTATTTGTACACCTTTCTCCTCAAAATTATCACACCATTTCTAACATGCCTCCAAAAATGGGTGTAATTATACATTCCCCTTCTCTTTCCTCTCCAATTCTACAACAAGAGTGATTTTTGGATTATCTAGGTTTATAGGGCCCACCACTCCATGCAAATAGCCTCTTAAAAGCTCATTTTGTCTTTGTAGTGCAATCAACTCAGATACATCTCAATCCATATGTCTAAACACCTCTTTCATCCCCATAGTGATCATCATGTTAGCAATGTCTACCATGGTTCTACCCCACATGACCTCCTTTATTTGATTGTCCTTAGGAGTCATCATGTTGAGGAGGAATAGCTATATGTGCAAGAAAGTCCTAATCTTAGTTCTTTATTAAGAAGGCCAATGTTTGTGCATCACCCATAGGTGGGTCAGGCTTCTTGATGGCTTTGACCATTTCTCTCATTCCCTCCTCAATAGTTAAATATACCTACCTCTTTTTCTGAAATATAACCTCCCTCTTTAACCATGTCAGTGTAGTGCCCATTGGAGACATGTACTTGACTAAAGAGGTGATTTCCATTGTAGGCCCCTTTCCCTTATCCATCCTCTCTAGAGTCTTTTCCAGTTGAGAAAGATCACCAGTTAGAGTCTTTGTATTTGGTTGGTCTAAGTTCCTAGCCTTTGTATTATGAGGATTTTTTTAAGGATCTTTAGATATTTTCCCTTCCTTTTATACTTCTTCAGCTTGTAGTAACTTGGGCTCAACTTATTCCATTGCTTGTTCTTCTATTTTTGTAGCCCGAGGAAGTGGTGTTGTTGATCCTTTGTCTAGGCATGTGAAGTCTTGAGATAGTGATGGTGGGATGCCTAGAGGTCCTTGAGGTAGAGGCGGCATTTGATTCTATTCCTATCCTAAAGGTTCACTCATGGGAGTATCTCTTATTCTCTCTCCCACCATCTTAGTACCTATGAGCATGAAATCAAAATTGGAGAGATTGAAGACATCAATTTCTTGACCCTCCATATCTGCTATCCATTTTTGTTGCTCATCCTTTGATGTTGAAATGCGAATTGGCTCCTTTTGAGAAGATGAAGGCATCAAGGTTGAGCTTCTTCTCCTTTCTTCTCCAACTTCCCTAGTAGAGTGAGTCCTTTGATTCAAGGGGACATATTTAATTTGTTCCCTCTCTTCTTCTTTCACTTTAGCTTCTAGTATTATTTTAGGGACCTAAGGAGATAGAGTAGTTTTATTCTTTAAAATTTTCCTCCTTGTTCCTATCACCCATGATTTAATTCTTTCCCATTTTAGAGCTGAGGGGGATGGTTCATCCTCTTGTGTAGCTGCTTGTTAAGCCCTTTTTTCTTCTAGCTTTCCTTCTTATGCTAGTTTATCATGCACCTATTCCTCATGTGGAGGCACTTGTGGCTCTTGGCTGGGCTCTTGAGCTTCAAACTTAGCTTGTGGCTCTACTCTTGTAGGTTTTACCTATTATTGTTGAGGTACTTAGTCCTGAGTCATATTCTTCTTTTCCTTTATAGGAGCCCTCTTTTAACACCCCTATCTTCTTAAAAATACTCAACCTCTTTCTTGTGTTGATGCACCATTTCTAACCTCATGGGAGATTGAGTCAGGAACATTGGTACTATAACTTTTGCACCTTTACCCTTCATAGGGTGTGTTGTGACTTGAAGAGGAATAACATGAGGAACAAGATCAAGTTTGAAAGGCTTCTTGATCCAGTTCCTTGTTAATTGAATTATGTGCCTAGCTCTATGATTGATGTCTACATTTCACCCCTTCTAATCTCCACATTCATTATAGGCCTATTATAAATCTTATCCCTATTGTATAGAGGATCTAAGATGTCTTCTGTATCTTTCTCAACAACCTTTAATGAAATCTTTATTTTGAGCACCTTCTCTACCAAATATAGAGTCATCCTACAATGATCCCTTATATCAATATCATAGTCATCTACCTCTGTGCATCCAATGATCTTCCAGTGCATCTTGATGTACAAACTATTTCCCTGCCAAATGTTGCACCATCTCTATGTTATTGAAGTAGGGGCAAGGGGAGTTCTAGTCTTCTAGTGGATATTAGTCCCACTCAAAATCAAAAGTTGCAATATCTTTCTTCTATTTGACCTTGAAAGTGCTAATTGTGATTGGCCACATCCATGTGTTTTAGTCTTGTTTTCTCACTCTATCATATGTAGACATGAGTTATCAAGAAATATCCAAAAAAATGAGCCTATCAAATAGATATCTTAGGAGATTCTTAGGGTTCTCCAATGTACTAGCTACCCTTAGGTAGGTGAATGTTTTGAATTTGATGTAGTACGTGTCAATCTCTATAATCTTGGTTGCTACTTCTATTGATATCCATTTAGCAAAATAATCTTCAATGAATTAGATGATTACAAATATCAAACTGCCATTTACCACCTTGTATTCTATGCTCTACTCTAAAAGTTTCTTCTTCACTAGTTGAGGGTATACCACATAAGGATAGACGTTAGCATCTTGCATAATTCCCTTGTTTTAAATTCATAGGTAGTTTATCATTCTAGCCACTAGTAAGTATACCAAATATGATGTCATGTAGAACTTTAGATCATCTTTGACATATACAAATTGCTCATATAAGTTATCATTTAGGATAATAGCCCAATCTATAGGCATATTTGTTGTCCTAATGGTTTCTATGAAGTGGACCATCCATATCTAAAGGTGTCCTACTATTGGTAGTCCCATGACCCCACTCAAAAGAAAAATGACATATCTAACATCATCTTTAATATAACCTAGGTCATGTCTACTTTTCTGACTTTGCGGCCCACTGGTGTTCTATCAATCAAGAAGGATGATTGAATTATCTCTCTAGCTTCTTTCTCATTCTCTCAGTACCATCTCTTAGCTCCTTTATAAGAAATTTGAAAATACTAATCAACTCTAGGAAGATGAAATACTTTTTCAATGTTCTGATGTCAGAGGTTTAGGATTATATCCCTTGTGACACTCTTGATGACCTACTCTCTGGTCGAGTAGTTTTCTACAAGAGCCATTATCAGTTTTGAAGACTAAATAGATGTAGGATGTGACACTACATTGACTGGACTTGATTTTATGAGTGTTGATACAATTATGGATTCTTCTTTAGGTTTATTATAGATGGTGAGGAATGGGTTCTATTCTATATGCTTGAGCTTAGTGTCTCTGATCTCTGAATGCCCATCTTGATACTGGGATTTCCTCAGTGAACCTTAGTACTTGAAAATGATGGGCTTTTAAGCTATCTTCTCTACCATTTAAGAGGATGATGACACCATCTTATCTATGCAAGAGAGGAGACATTAGTTTGGAAAGAAAAAGTCATACCTAAAACTAACCCTGATTGACTCTAAATAGATGAACAAATAACCCCAAAACTAAGAAAATCCCCTAGTGCCCTATTATGTTGCTTAACACACCTAGTGCACCCTCACAAGTGCACTAAATGACCTCTATTTTTCCATTTTCACATAGTTGCACACGTGTGCATGTATGCACCTTAGTAAAGTGTGCACATGCACATGCACATAGCTGTGCACATGCACAGTGTAAGTGCATTGTGTGTAGGGAAATACTTAGTCTTTTTCTTTGAATCAACTTTGTACACAAGGGTGCACACAAGAAAACCTTAATAGGGTGTGCATGTGTGCACCCTAATATGCTTTATGTCTTGGAAGGCACAAAAGGTGCCCATGTGTACACCTTGAGGAGGTGTGCAAATGTGTGTCTTTTGCCTTGGGTGTTTTATATTTAGTTGTCTGATGTTTAGTAAAGAAGGTGTACACATGTACACCATGAGGAGGTGCACATGTGCACACCTTTTTGTGATAGGTATTAGGTTAGATTCTAGGGTTTAGGCTTATTTGAGGTTTGAGAAGGTGCACCTTGAGGAGGTGTACATGTGCACACCTTCTTGGGTGTTGAGCTAACCTTGTTCTTTATTTGAGTGTTGTGATTGCAGGTGTGGTGTGAGATGGGAGGTGCACATATAATGGTATAGATGTGTGAGAGTGAGTGGAGCATAGAAAAAAATAAGGAGATGGAGGGGGGTTTGGGGTTATATAGGCTCCAAGCCTAGGGTGTGCATCTCTATAGGTGCACACATGCACAAGTGTGCATGTGCACATCTCTAGAAGGAAATAAGTGTGCACTCATGCATTGAGCACACCTCTACATCTTGACAAGATAAAAATGTGCACTAGTGTGGACTATAACACTTAGACAGTAAAAAATTCCATTTTCCAACTAATTAGACACTCCAAACTTCCCTAGTTAGAGAATGAGGCTTGACCTAGACTCCTAGAGGAGTTCAAAAATGACCCAAGCCCTAGACTAGGGGTTTGGCAGACAAAAATTTTCTAGGGTGTCCCCATTTCTCATATTGTAAGACCACAAAACTTGGTTAACATTGACATTTTTGTAAACATCAATGATAATATACAATTGAATAACTGATTCCAACAAACTCCCTCTTTAGCATTGATGGAAACATAACATGTCAACATAAACTAATGAATGTATGAGCAATTAGAATATCCTTAGTTTGATTATGATTCTCATCCATACTAGCTCCCTCTAAGATTCTTCTTGGATTTGTCTTTTCTAATTTCCTATCACTTTCACCATCTTGGCTATAGAATCCATTATTAAGACTTTACCTCAATCTCTTTTCCATGCCACTTTTCCATGTTGATGCTAAAATCTCCCTCTTTGATACCAATTGCCAAAGAATACAGACTTCTAAAATTACAATGTACCTTATGTACTGATTCATATGCAATATGCTCTATATTATAATACATTAAATTGATTGATCTTCAATAGGGCTTGGTTGATGCCTCACTAACTTTTTCTTTAGTGAGTATCAGAGAGAGGAATAACCCCTAGTTTACCTCTTAGATACATGAATGCATCCTTAGGTAAAGCTATGGGAAATATATATCCTATCTTCTCATTGGTTCTCATATTTTCCAATCTCACCTTTTTGTCTTGAACCAATTCCCTTAGGAAATGATATTTGATTGCAATTAATTTTTTCTTTGAGTGCATCACTAAATTTTTGGATATATTGATTGCACTTGTGTTATCACAATAGATAACTAGTAGCTCCTTGATTTCTTCCTTCATTCTTAACATCAACTCCTTGATCAATATTATGTTTGAATGATTGACTACTATAACAACATACTCTACTCTTGTTGTAGATTGAGAAATACAATTCTTCTTCTTACTTGTCCAAGACACTAGCCTCTTTCCTAGAAATAATGCTCCTCCACTACAAATTTTTTTGTCAACAATGCTTCCTACCCAATCTACATTAGTAAAGGCTCTTAACTCAATGTTTCCTTATTTCTTGTACCATAACCCATAATCTTTAGTTCCTTTTAGATATCTCAAAATTCTTTTGACTTTTATCATGTGATTTTCTTTAGGATTAGCAGAAAATCTTACAACTATGCCAACTTCCAATGCAATATCAGGTCTTGTGTGAGCCACATACTAAAGTTTCCCAATTATTTATTTATAAGTAATCTGGTTTACCTCCTTTGAATCATCATTCTTTGAGATCTTATGTCTAGTATACATAGGTGTTCCAACTGGTTTGGAATCTTCCAATCTAAATACTTTCAATGTTTCCCTAATGTATTTTGATTGAGTGATAAATATCCTATCCTTCAACTATTTGACTTAAAGACCCACAAAATTTTTTATTGCTCCACACATAGACATTTAAAATTCTTTCCTTATTTATTCAAATAATTATTTACATAATTTATCATGTTCTTTAAATAATATATCATCTACAAATATTTTTGCAAGCAATATCTTGTCTTGGGTCCTTCCTTGATATACAAATTGCTATTATCATTTGTCTTCTCAAAACCAATTTTTACTAGATATCCATAAAGTCTTTCATATCATGCTCTTGGAGATTGTTTTAATCCATATAAGGCTTTATGAAGTTTACATACCATGTCTCTTTGGCTTGGATCTATGAAAGCTTAAGGCTGATCAATGTAGACTTCTTCCTCTAGGACTCCATTCAAGAAAGATGATTTGACATCCATCTGATATATTTTGAATCCCTTTTGTGTTGCATATGGTAGAAGTGTTCTTACTCCTTCAAGTCTTAAAATAGGGGAAAATATTTCCCTATAATCAATACCTTCTTCTTGAGCATACCCTTTGCAGATAAATCTTTCCTTGTTTCTTTTTTACTTCACTTTTCTTATTCATTTTGTTTCTGAATATCCATTTTGTACCAATCACATTTTTATCCTTACATCTAGGAACAAGAGACCAGGTTTTTGCTCTTTTTCATTTTCTCAATGTATTCATTCAGTGCTTCTATCCAACTTTCATTTTCTAAAGCATCTTTTACAAATCTAGGTTCAACTTCACTAAGTAGACATATACCTTTTAATTTGTCCCTTGTTAATATTCCTTTTATCTCTCCTCCAATTATTTGATCAGGGGCATGATGCCTTCTGACATGTTTGGAAAGCCCTGGAACTTTCTTTCTTTGCTCAGAGCTTGGTTCACTTCATTCTTCAAGATCTACATCTTGGTGCTTGGGTTCATCTGGTTGTAACTTATGTAGTATTGTATGTGACTTGGGTTGCACTACCTAGGGCTGTAGCTTAGATTGAACTAAATATGACTCAGATTCCTTTGTCTATGAGTTGAGCTAAATTGTCAGTGAATCCCTAGGTATACTTGGTTTCTAATTGGCTTCAACATTCTGAGGTAAGGTTTCAAGTTCTTCATAGTATAAAAACCTTCTATAATCTTCAGGATCTTTGATGCTTTGTTTCTCACTTCTTTCTACAAACTCATCAAAATTCACAAGTTCACCTTCTATGACTTTGTGAGTAGAAGGATAAAACATTTATATGCCTTACTTGAATTGGAGTACCCTAGGAATATTCCTTCATCACTCTTTGCATCAAGCTTTCCTTTTCTTACATGTTTTAAGATATAACATTTTCTTCCAAATACTCTAAGATTAAAAAAATAAGGCTTATATCCATACCATAGTTTATAAGGTGTTTTATTTGTACCTTTCTTCAATTGAACTTGATTCAGTGAATGAACTACTATGCTGATTGCTTCTCTCCAGTACTTTGGTGCAACATTCTTTTCTGATAATAATTTCCTCACACATTCCATGATGGATTTTTTCCTTCTTTCTACTATTTCATTCTGTTATGGAGTTCTAGGTGTTGATACCTATCCTTTGATTCCTCTTTCATTGCAGAACTCATTAAATTGATTTGAGATGAATTCTCCTCCTTTGTCTAATCTTAGCCATTTTGGATCTTTTCCTATTTCTTTCTCAACTCTAGCCAAATACCATTTAATTTTTTTGAAAAGCATCAGAGTTATCTTATAAAAATATTACAGTCATCATTCTAGAGCAATCATCAACAAAATAAAATGAAATATATATCTCCATAGTAGCTTTCCACACCAATTGGCCCACAAAGGTCTATGTGAACTAGTTCCAAAACTTCTTTAGAGTTATAAGACTTACTTTTGAAAATTCTTTTGCTAATTTTTCCAATTTGGCATTGTTTGCACATTCATATCTCAAGTTTCTTTAGATAAGGTATGCCTCTTCCTTTATTGTTCTTGCTTATGTTGACTAGGTTATCAAAGTTAACATGACATATTATTTTATGTAGACACCTAAATTTGATTACACTGCTTTGGTAATCTAATTTAGCCATCTCTAAAGGCATCATTAATTAAATTCTTATTTAATTAATCCTTTGCCATCCCTAGTTGATTAATTTAATTAATCATCTATAGTCCTAATTGATAAATCAAATAATCTATTATTTATCAATTAAATCCTTTTCTCCTATCTAATTCCAAAAATCCCCATTTATTAAATAAATCTATTTGATAAATGAAATCCTCAAATTCAAAAACCCCTAACCTATCTCTAATCCTCCATTTAGCCTAATCCACCCCATCCACCCATACTAACCAAGCTTAGCCACTAACTCACCCACCCTCATTAATGCCATCCACTTGCACATCTCTAACATCCCTAATCTAATCCTAAACCCAAGCCTAATCCACCCCCTAATGTTGTCACATTCCTTAAACAAGTTTAAGAATTTCCTAATCCAAACCAAAGTCTCCCCTCAAAAAACCCAACCACTAAGTCATGAGTGCTCTTACAAAACATAAAAGACTCTTACAAGCCCACTCATGACTCTTACACCCATCTTCCACACTCTTCCCTCTTCCACACTCATTCCTCTTACATCCCTCTTACATACTCAACCTCACTCATCATGCCTTTAACCAACCCTTTACCCTACCCTCTCACACTCATCCTCCTTGTGACAAGTGTCACCTTCCCATTAGTGCTAAACAAGCACAATCCATGTGCTCTCCTTTGAGTGCATCCTAGCCCTCCTTAAGCCTTCATCCATCCTTGCATCTAAGCCCTCCATCCCTCTACCCCTTAGCCTATAAATTGAATCCCATCCCAAGCCATTTCATCAACAATCTTTGAGCTAAAGTTACCATGCTATTTTGAGAACCAAAGCCATCAATCTTACCCTTATAATGCCAAATTGAGAGCTCACAAATCTACCAATTTTCCATAACCAATCTCCATAGAAGGAGCTTTTGAGCATCTTGAGCATACATCCACAACAAAAGGACACATCTACAGAATCGAGAAAGCATGGAGTGTTTTCTCTTGTGAAGTTTGCACTTCTTGTTTGCTTTCTTTGTCTAAGCATATATGTGAATTTAGTTTTTGGTTTGTGAATGTTTACTTTATTTGTTAATGTTCTTTGCATACTAAATCTTGTTCTACACCTTTATTGTTCTTGCTTATGTTGACTAGGTTATCAAAGTTAACATGACATATTATTTTTATGCCATGGCCAACTTTCTTCAAGTTGAGCTAATAAAAAAGAGATTTCATTGAGATATAGGTAAAACAAACTACCTTTTATCTGATTACCATTTCCAACTAATTTTCCTTCTCCATCAAATAGTTTGGCTTTTCCATATTTCATGAATTCAACTTTGTATCATATAATGTTCAATTGAGCTACATTGAGTAGATTATGTCTTAATCCTTCAACCTAATAGGGATTCTCACATTTTATTCCATTAGTTATGCTATGATTCTTTTTCCTTTTACATAACATGGTTCATTATTTCCAAATCTAACAATGCCACCATCACAGTGTTCTAAATGATCACATTTTATTTTATCACCAATCATTTGATGAGAAAAACCACTATCTATGATCCATGTATCATTTTTTCTAACATGAGAGATAAGTGCCATATTTTCATTTTCCTCATCATTAGATTCATCTTTGATAACAATATAAACAACTTCATCCTCATCATCATCATCATCATAATCTTTTGCAATGTAACATGATTTCTTACCTTTACCTTTGAATTTGTTGAATTTATTTTCATCTTTGTCTTCTTTGTTTGGACACCTTGCATAAATGTGATCAACATCTTCACATGAGAAAAAAATCAATGGAATATTTCATTTGAATTTGAATTGTCCCTATCCCACCCTTTTTGCTAGGAGAATTTCAATAACTTCAAGATTTTCATCTGAACAATCTTCATCTTCATTGTCAACTTTTTTTTCCTTTTGATTTCCCTCCTTTTCTACCAAGGGTTAGTTTAGATTTGAATGCATATTCAAGATTGTTAGAAGGAGCATAATTATCAAAGTTATCCAAATCAAATGTAGTCAATCTTCCAAAAAAAGTATCTAGTGCTAGATCATGCGTTGGATTGAATCTCATCTCTTGAATATCTTAAATGCTAATTACATAAATAGGAAGAAGAGTTCTTAGTAACTTGTTTAGTACTATTTTATCATCAATTTTATCTATCATAGCTCTGATTGCACTAACACTTTATTTTACCCTTTCACTATATTGGGTGATGTTCACACATTCTTTCATTTTCTGTCAATCAAACTTTCCTCTTAAACTTTCTTCTTTAGCTCTTTGCATATTTTTGTCACCTCTAAAGATTTTCTTCATCTTTTCCAACATGTCAAATGTAGTAGGACAATCCTTGACTTCATCAAATTCAAAATATTTCAAAGAGGATGCAATATCAATCATCCCAATATTATGATCCTTTTCTTCTTTTATTTTCACCACAGACATACGCTTGGGTGGTGCCCCATATTTATTCTCTAGATAAAATACACCATCATCACTGATGCTTGATATATGAAGATTCATCAACTCTTGCAATGCTGAAAAGTTTTCTTTATTAAGTTTAGGAATCTCCCTTTTTTAAGACATCTTGATCTTTAGCTTAGGTCTTTAAAGCCTTTTCCTACAAGCACAAACTACTCTAATACCAATTATTGGAAATTTAATAGGAGTAACTAAGAAGGGAGTAGTGAATCAATTACCAAAAAAATAAATCCTTGTCTCGTAGATGTAATTATTGAAATCTTTTGATGCCTAACCACTTGGTTAATACTAAACTCTTCTAATACCTAACCACTAGATCAATAATGAACTCTTTCGATTCCTAACCACTTGGTCAATAGTACAAGTAGGTTCCTTCCATTACTCTGTTGCTACTTGAAAGTCTTCATGACCCAATTGCTCGGTTAGAATTCATATAGACAATGTTAATACTAAAAACTCTATATTCCTTGGTTAATACTGAAATTTGTGTTAACATCAATGAAAATATAATTTTTAAACATTGATTCCAACAATCCATGACATCATCCACGAGCTCATCCAAAACAAGATAATCATCAAAGGTAAGAATATCTCTATCAAGAAATCACAATATAGAAGAAAAATGAGAGAAATTGAAAGAAGGTATAATATTATCCTTACCAAAAATTATTACCATAGATAACTCTTATATTAGGAGAAGAGTTAACATCAATCCTCAAATCTCCTTCACAAAGAGGAAGATTACTAAGAGAAAAGTTAAAATCATCTTCTTGCTCTAATAGTTCTTTTTAAGGTGATATAATAGAGGACAAAGCAACATTACATACATTATATTGCTTCTTTATAGAGGAAACATATTTTAAGGAGGGTTTTTTTTTATTGCAAAGGATATAGAATGGTGGTAGAATTTTTTTTAAATTTTTCTTGCAACATGTGATAAATGTATATAAACTAGATCTAGACATGCAATGCAAAATAAGATTCACTAGATGCACAAAAAGCCAAAATAAGATAGATCAAGGGATCTAAATCTAAAAAAAAAAAGTGCATATGTGTTAGGTAGATAAAAATATTTATGGGTGAAAAGTTGATGATGGGAGTCAATGTTAATGATGTAAAATATCTGAGATAAATTCATTACCATTCATTTTCCATACATTAAACATTTAATAGAAGAGAAGGAGACACTTCTAGATATAATTCTCAATGTAACCCAAGTTAGATTAGAAAAAACCAAAAGGATGAAGGAATTACAATAATAAAATAAATTATATCAAAGTATGCAAGTGATTCCTCTTTAATGCAATGTTAATTACTTTAAAGATGTGCAATGTAAATGTGAAATTGAACCAATTAATTTAATGATAAGTGTAAGATGTACCTATGTACTAAATTTATCAATAAATCCAATTAAAATATTTATGTAGGTCTATGCTAAAAAGTAAAATAAATGATAAAGAACTTACCTTTAGATGTGTGAGGGAAGATGTATTTTTCTCTAAAAATTGCAGATCTAGATCTATGACATAATTTTTGACTATGAATATGTGATCATGACAAAAAACCTAGATAACCCTATTTTCTAAGATCTCCAAGAATATGTTAACTTGGTGGAGACTTTTTACACACTTTATAGGGAGATTGATATGTTCCCAAGGCACTATAGCAATGTTGACCAACTTCTTCAAAAAGGTCTGAACAAGTAGTTTTTGGATCTATATCTAAAATTTGGATATCCTACTCTTATACATGATAATACTTGGTTTTTATTTTTGTTTGATGGGATTTCTTTAGTCAAGCCCTAAATTGGAGAATAAACCTTGAGAATAAGATGTAAGACATGAAATAAAGCAAGATAAATGTAAAAAATCACCTTTGTTTATGAAACCCTTATAAATTAGGATTTTTCAATGTTAAATGTCATAGAGTCATGGATGTAAATGTGCACCAATGAAGAAGATAGTGAATTCCACTTTGTAGATCTCCTCCCTTGATGGCCACCAAATTTTAGATCTTGAAGAGGAAATTATCATAATAGATCCTTGGATCTTAAATGCTTGATGCATGTTTCAAATGAATTATGAAACCCTCTATCTTGAGTATTCTCTCATGTGTAATGATGACTTACAATGTGAAAATCAGATCTCTAGGTTTCCTTTTATACTAATTTTTGGGTTAAAAAATAAAGCAATGAGGTCACCCAATTTTTAAATTAGAATACTTGAGACAAAACTAGCCACAAGATTCAAAATCTCTAGGTTAGGGTCTATTTTCAAAAAAGTCAACTTGAGTCAACCAATGCTAGAATAGATCAACTTGGGTTGTTTTAGATAACTTAGAAGGGAGGGGTGAATTAGTTATCCTCTAGTCCTTAGTACTAATTTCAACAACTTGCCTATTAATTTTTTAATATATTAGCTTAGTAATAAATTCAAACTTCATAATAATATCCAATTTAATCTCTACCACTAAATTGTTAGTTTATATAGAATATTAGAGCATCTAACTATTAGTAGCATATTTCATATACTTCATATATCGAGTTACAATAATAATCAATAAATATGAAATAACATGAACCAAAATCATCCAAATATTTTGATACAAAGATTATAGACACATATATTAACAAAAAAAAAAAATAAAAAAAAAGAAAAATATATATATATATATATATATATGTATGTATATATACATATATACTTTAAAAATAATTAACAAACATGAAAAATATACTTAAAAATGTTACAAAATAGAAAAATATAAAAATTACTAACCTGGATGGACATCTAATGAGTCATATGCCTTTCTTTCAAGATTTCTAATCAAAATTTACAATAGTGAAAGTGACAATATTAGATAACTAGGGGGTAGGACAAGGGGGTGATTAGAACTATGTCCAGTTATCTTATAGTCCCTTAAACTCTTTAGTACCAAAATAAACTTCATAAACATCATAAGAACATACTTGGTGTCTCATTTAGCTTATTAATTAACTCACGTAACCATTTTACTCCAAACCATTCATTCATTATTTCTATTATTATCAACTGTTATCTAGGTTGTTACCAAGTTGTAATAAAATATAAATAACATGTAAAACAATAAGCAACATAACAAAAATCACACATTTGATACCAATATTTTAACATGGAAACCTTGTAAAGGGAAAAACTACCTAGGACTAACAACCCAAAATTATCAATCTTTTCAAGTGAGCTCTTCTAGGAGCCAACATTCTTAAAGGTTTACATAAACATTGTTAGTGTGATCCGATAAGAGGATTTACAAAATCATATCATCTAGATCTTATCACTCCTTTGTCCTGTCTGAGGATGATCTCTAAAGTACTTATAAATGCCACTAATCAATGTTACCATTTAGGATTTCATAGACTTATTAGGTCCACTTGGTTAATAGATTTTTCTTCTAAAATGACAAGAAAGTAACAATACAAATTTTTCTGTTAGATTTAGTACTATCTTGCTGGTTCAAATCTCTATTTTTATTGACCTCTTTCCTAGTTAATTCACTCATTCTCACTTTAACTTTGTCTTAACTTTGTTTTGGTTTTCATTTTTCTAAATTCACCTTTCTCTTCTTTCTTCTTCAACTTCACAAAATCACCAACTTAGCAATAACAACCCACAACAACAACAATAAAAAACTTGTTCTAACTCCTTAAATAATAATCTTCGTGCTTTTAGATTCTTTCATATTTTTCTAGTTAACTACCATTTTTTATTATCTCCTATTCATTTTATTTAGTCACTTAGAAAATAGAACTTTCATAGAACTTTTTTCTCCTCCTTATCTTTCTTCAAACTCCATCATCAAATCTTCATTTTATTTTTCCAATAGTATATCTTGTAGAAAACTTTGACTCATGCCTTTGAAATTCTCAAACATTATTTATTTGCACCAAAAGGTAGCCCTAGATTCCATGTTTATAAACATGTTCTTCTTGTTTTTACTTGATTAACATAACATTTCACTAGGGTAAAATATCACTTAGTCAACACCGAACTTACTCAATTAATACTAAAATTTCAACTTTTCTTAGCACACTATAGTTGCTCGATGAATATTATCTTCCTTGTTTCACCTTGTCACTTGGTGTAGCTTCTATAGCTCATTAAAATACAATATTATATGATTGTAAATAAATTAAACCAACATTGCATTATCATTGATGAACTCATTCAATTGCTCATTAAATACCGTCATTATCAACTCTATTATCGAAAAGCTTTTTTCAAATCCTCTTCATCAATCAACTGATATGGCAATCTACTAAATTATCATAATGTATAATGAACTAAGACTTGACATCAATGAAAAAATAACATCTGATATGACTCTTTTACATGCATCCATATCATCATCAATTACATTATCAGTTGGGGTTAACAATATCCCTCATTGGCATTGATGGAAACACATAACATGTGATTTTACATTACATAACATTACATAAGATAATAAAATCTATGCATTGACAATAATACAACTATCCAACTCTTTTTTCTTCATTCATATTCTCCATAATAGGTGTACTCAGTTTGTATCTTTAGAAACATCAAACATCTTTAACTTTTCTCCACCTTAGGATATGATCTTCTTTTGTTCAATAGTAACATCATTCATTCTAACATCATCTTCATCATTTCTTACTGATACTCATAGATTCTATCCCTCTTAGTTATTTACTCTCCCCTCAACTTCTCCCCTTTGGGCATAATCTTTCTTACTGATATTCTTTCTTTCTGTTTCTCTCCTTTAGTATACTCCTTTAGTGATTATGATCCTAATAATTCTTTCCCCATTCATCTATTCTCTCCCCCTCTCAAAATAATGGAAAATTTTAGTATAAGTTCCAATGTGAAACCTATAAAACCTTTTACTTATTATTCTACATTGCATGTACTATTTATATAGGTTTCATCATAGTCTTCTTTACAAATTTAGGAAACTCCCAAGGAGTGAACTCTTGCATTAACTTGACAAAGATATTTTTTTCAACCATGAATTGATGCAGCATGCATCTTCACCTAGTGAATTTTGGATAGGGATAGGACCCCTAACTTAGCTCTTAGATATTCAAAAGAATCCTTATGCAATGTCCTAATATATATTTCTTCAATTTTCTCTTTAGATTTGACGTATTCAAGTCTTATTTCTTTTGGACTTGCTCCCTTAAGTAGCAATACTTGACTGATATGTGCTTAGTTTTTTCATTCACCACCAGAATCTTTAACATATTTATTGCACAAGTGTTATCATAATAAATAGTAATAGCCTCTCTTATCTCTTATTGTATATCTTCCATTAGTAGCTTAATCCATACAATAGTTGAACAGTTGATTATAGCAGAAACTTACTAATCTTCAGTAGTAGATTGTGAAATACAACTATGTTTCTTGCATATTCTATATTGCCTCACTAGGGAACCCAAAAGAAATTAACCTAAAGTTTCACTAAGTTTTCCAAACATTTTTTATATTTAAAGATAGTAACATATTAGAAGTAATTAATCACATATATACAACCATTCAAAACATATTACATCTCTTAAGGGTTCCATGACATTGAATAACATGTATAAGTTTATTAATATTAGATCTAATGCATAACCAAAATCCACATCAGGGGATAACCACAATTATGAATTCAATTGAATAATATAAAATTACATAAGATACCACTTGGCATAACTAGAATGCATAATCATCCACTGTATAAGTCATAGGGTATGAAAAGGTTAAAGAATATACATCATGAATAAAATACATCATCTCATAAGATATTTGATAATCATGTATAGTATAACAAAATATAACCATCTAACAGAAATACAAGATCAAAAAGAAAGGAAGAACTACATAGGTACATCTGGAAATGACATCCAATAGTCAGATCTCAATGGTATAAGAAAAACTACCACTAGACCTTGTGGAACCTAAATGGCCCACTCCCACTATGCTAAGGAGATAATCTCAAATCCTATATAGATATAAACTCAAAAGTCATAAACATCATCTAGGTCAAGGAAATCTTGATAGCAATCTAGCTCAAAGGTTACCAAGACACACGTATCATCTAATCCCAGAGCCAATAAAGACTTATAGGAAATCTACTATGCCAGTGGGCAAGTGTCATTGCATGAGACAACTCTAAGATTACCCTGGTAGCCTCTTTGGACTTTGGGCCCCTAGTGTCTCTATGTGACATCAATATCCTTTTGTATAGACAAGGCATAGTAATGAAGCAAAGTTACAACCAAGCATCATCTCTACTCCCATCCTAGCCTATACTAGCACTCAAGACATGGGTGATGAAAAAGAATGACTCTTACTAATTAATTTTACACTCACTTAATGAAATGTCATCACTTATTAAAATAACTTACAATGGGTTACCTAGACAACCTCTATAGGACCCTAGCCTCCATTCCCAATATACACATAGATTACCTACCCTAGGCTCATGAAAAGTACAACTCATAACATCACAATTTTCACCTTAGTCCTTTACAAGAAACTAGAAAGAACCTATAGATGAAACACAATATTCACCTTGGACCTTTACAAGAAAATAGAAAGAGCTTAAAGACCAATCACAATAATCACCTCAGTCTTATACAAGAAACTGGAAAGAACCAGAAGATAATAGATAAAAAACTCAAAGGTTACAGCAAGAAAGTCACAATAATCACCTTAGTTCTATACAAGCAACTGGAAAGCACTAACAAGCACTGATCAAAACTCATCATAGAAACACGTGAATACATCACCATGGTTGGGTATTTAAAAGATCATATACATAACATCATCACAAAACAAAATCCCCAAGCCTTTGGTAAACATCTTGATTGGTCAATATACTAAGTCATATCCAAAACTAACACTAGGTGAAACACACATCACATAAAGTACATAACGGTTGTAGGTTTCATAATTCATTATATTTTTGAAAATATAAAAGTTCAATTTTCACTATTGGTTTTCAAGTTTTCATATTTGTTTCTCAAGCATTACAATTGATAAGGTCAAACAAGGTTCTAGTTTTCCCATTTTTTTGCTTATTAGATTTACTAAGGTTTTTGAATTCACAAGAATCTCAAAAGATTCAATAATCCATTAAAATTCATTTAAATATAAAACCCCATTTTTTAATATAAAAATAAACTATCAATTTAATAACATCAATTTCAATTAAAATTCTCTAAATTAAAAAGTATTATTATATTTTCAAATTTTAAGGATAACATTATAACCAACTATTTTAATAATTATCATTAAAATTAAATAATACTTATTAAATTATTAAATAATAAGTTATTAAATTATCAATAAAATAATACTAATATATTAATAACCATAATTACTAAATTTTATAATATAATATTTTAAAATAAAAATATTTATAACATTTAATATTAAATAAAGCATTTAATAATAATTTAATTATATATTAAAAAAAAAAAAAAAAACCAAATCAAAACTTACCTCTTTTATATTTTATAGCCCATAGGCTGTCATTGTTGTCACGACATCCTTGGTGATGTAGCAGGCCTGCCACACATAGCCCCTTTAAAAGGGAGCCACTAACATTTGGAGAAAGGGAAGAGGGGTGGTGGGGGTGGTGGTCCACCTTCTATTTAATATATATATTTTTAATATCCAAACCAAATTTTAATGCCCCACCCTATAAACCAATTTCTATTATTATTATTATTATATATTTTTATAATTATCATAGTAATTACCAATTATTGTGGTAATTATATATGTAGATAATTTTCCAATATAGATCTTATAGGGCAACAAAATTTAAATAGTCAAAATTAAAATCTAGCTTTCTTTTTCAAACTCTATCCCAATTCACAAATTTTCTAAATCAATCCAATTTACAAATACCAAGTTTCCTCACACAGACATTTCAACAATGAATAATGATAATTACTTAATGAGGGTTTCAAATCTTAAATTATTTCATAGATGTTTTTCAAGAACAATAGATTTCAACACAAGGGTTTCCACACAAATTAAGTTCTAAAAATAGATCCATACAAACAAAGGGAAGACAAAGAGATTTCAAAGAGGAAATTATTGTACAAAACTCAACAAGATTCTACCTAGATCTAATCCTAACTAATCGGATGCTCAGAGCTTGCAAGAAATTCCAATCCTTTTGAAAAACCCTCTTTCTAAAAAAATTGCTCCTCCAAACCTATGTGTGAAGAAATTAGCTCTAATTTCTTAATAAAGAGCCTTCTCTCTTTAGGGCTTCAGTTTTGCAATCATGTGAAACCTTTTCTTTTATTATTTTATTTTATTTTAATTTCATATGCAAACCTTTTGCATTTGAATTAAAATAAACTTTATTAAATTTATTCTTTCTCTCTTTTATTAAATAACAAGATATCTTTAATAATTTTTAATTAATTCAACTAATAATCATATTTAGAGTTTATTGTCAATATAGACTACTCTAATTAAAATCATATGAACATGCATAATCAACCTATGTTATGAATCAAAAAGTAGATAAGGCAACTTTTGATGCATATTGGGGGTTTGGCACATAGAGAGGGCAGTGGGCATTCTTGCAATTTCTATCCAAAACTCCTCAACAAAATTGAGTGCGCTAATACATTTTTTTTTGCCCCATCCATTGAATTTTGTGCCTCCAACTTTGGTGTAGACTGGAAGTTTTTAGGCTTGAATAAAACCCAAAACATTTAAGACTTCTTTCCTTTGTTATTTAAATCTTTTGGTTTCAATCAAAGGCTTCCTTGTAATTGCGAAGATTGACTAGATATGATTTGAGTTATACATTAACATTTCATTGAAGGCTATTCAAGTGGAGAATCACCCTTCCAAAAAATACCCTTTGCAAGACTCTCCTTTCTTAGGGATCTCCTCAATCAAATGAATTCAAACACAAAATGCTTCCAACCACTGTGAAAGTTTGGCATTAGATAGACATACGGGTGGAACTGAAACATCTTTTAGGGCATTTAATTTTGCCAAATCTTGATCCCTTGCATACACATCTATGATTACAAGTGTAGTTTTCGCCATTACAATTTTCTTCTCCACAAGAGGATAACAAGATAAGCTAAGTCCTCCTAACATCAAAAAAGGGAAGTAAGAGTAGATTTTTTGAAATTTAGAAAATTAGTGAACAATAATAAACAACAAATTAGACATAACCAACCTATGAAGAAATCAAAAAGTGTGGTAAATATCCCAAAACATAGTTCATAGATGCTTTGTAATCATCCAGGGCATAGGCCACATAATCCATCACTAGGACCTTGTAGAGAAAAAAAGAAGTTTTGGAATCACTGCATCTATCCTCATCCTCATTCTATAGATTTAAGGTTTGCTGTAAAAATGTTGAATTCCTTTGAAGGCTTAACTAGCCATAGTGATTTCAAACATAATAATATACACTGCAGGAGAATCACAGTCAACAGATTAGTAATAAAAAGTCAGGCACTCCCATTCAAGAGATATTAATGAAATTAATGGAAAGGTTAGGGTTTCAACCAATGGAAGAATTCAAAAAGAATAATAGAGAGAGATCTAAATTGGAAACAAACCAGGGCAACACACTCTAGTTCTCAGTGGCACATATTAAGGCAAGTAAGGCTCAGTTTTGTTCTTAGAAAAGAGACGATTTCCCCAAATTAGATAACACCTCTATTGGAAAAGGGTTTTGCCCTTATATCATTTGCTCCACTGAAGTTTAGAAAAACAACTATTTTTCTTTAACCAAACTAAATATGCAAGCCAAAATAGATTAAATATGTATTCCTAGCAGATAGGATTCTATCTAAACCCATTGTGAGATTCCTCAATTTGTGTGGAGAAAATCTTCAAAAGAGTGAAAATTCTAATCCCAAAAATTCCCATAAACCTTCTAATTTATATATCCCCCCCCCTCCCCTTGCCCCCCCGCACCCCCACCCACCCCCCCACCCCCCCCAATCGTAGGATTGGTAGCACCATGTCTCCTACTCATCCCCCCAATCAACCTATGACTCTTTGACCCTTTAATAATAAACTTGAAGAACAAGTCTTGATTATTAGCAATTAGGATAGTAAAGATCATTGGCAAGAATGTAAGAATATTGGTATTTTCACATTTTGGAATGGGCCAAGACAAGAGATGATCAATCTCATTAATTGGTTAAAGGATTTCAGCAAAAATCAGGTAAGTATATCTCACCATTCAGATAGATTGTTATATATACATTGTAGTTGGATGTGTTAAAAAAGATTTCCTCTTTGTCTCTGATTGCTATTTTAAAGGATATGATGTTAAATTCTTTGAATGGATTCTACATTGTAAGGAAGAATAGTTAAAATTCCTTATACCAACCTTGTTCTCCATTCAATCACTCCCTCCTGAACTTATGCACGTAGATATTCTTAGGAAAATTGGATTTTCAATTGGGAATTTGATAGGAGTAGACGCCTCTTGTAAATATTGCAATAATGTTAAATTTTTGATCAACATTAAAAATAAAAATAATAACTAGGAATTCAATTCTATTAAGTTAATTTGAAATAACTCCACCTATAAATTGAAACATTATAAATTTGAAGGAAAAATCTTAGAAATAGTCAGATTAAATAATGAGAGAAAGATAAAATTTAAAACTTTTCAATCTACATCTAATATTAAATATACCTTCCCTATGATTTACATTAGGAATAAAAAGGAAAGCAAGGGGAAGAGCATAAATGTGATAGATCCTGTAGTGTTGAGTAAGGTTATAATGGGAAGAGTAGTTGCAGAAATGGAGGATGGAGAAATTAGATTAGAAAAACCAAAAACCACAATAGTAACTACAGGGATTAGTAAAAGTCTCATACATATCTCCAAGGAAGATCAGAAGAGATAAATAGAAAAAAATCAAAATTCAAAAGAAAATGAGTCCCAAAAAAAAGAAAAGGAAAAGTTTTTAAATGTGGATAACAATGAAGAGATCACTCAATTGTTAGATTTGGGAAAGTGTAAAGGCACTCATCTAAGATGGATCTAGATCTTACCTGCGAAGATCAAAATTCCAAAGAAATCAATAGTTGGATAGAAGGAATTATAGAATATAATATGGCAAGGACAATTAACAGCAACATAAGACTAAAAAAAATACAAAAGAAAACATAGAAATATAAGAACATAAGAGAAATAAGATGGGAAGAAAAATTTTTAGAAAAAGAACTGAGGATCTCAGGACAAAAATCTCTCAATGGATAGCAATAAGACTCTTGAAGAAATGAAAAACAAAAGTCTTTTCTCTGATGATTCTCCAAAATGAAAAAATGTTGAATGCATAAAAGAAATAATGGAAACTCCACTATAAAAGATGGAAGAGCTAGTAATGGAGAGCAGAGACTCCAGAAAAGAGGAATTAAAATGATGTTCCAAATTCTAGCAGACACCAACCACAATATAAGAATCTCCTTTTTATAAGATAAGTGAGAACAATGCAAGGGAGAAGGATCAAAGTAAGATAAAAGGAATTATTAGAAAAGATTTTTTGGTCTTCATAAATAAGGATTTATCAAAGAATGATGATATGGAAATGGAAATTTTAGATGAGGTAGAGGAAGAGGATTTAGACATATTAATTGAGGAATTGAACCAAGTTTTTAACTTTGACAATATTGATAAAAGTAGTGAATCATAGAAAGATGATTTAATACAACGAGTTCTAAAAATAGGTAAAGAAAATTACACCTTTGAAGATTTGAGAAGAGATATGTTAAGCATTGAGGAGGAAGAGAAAAGAAATAAAGGTCTACAAACAATCAAATCTAGAACAATAAAAATACAAGGAGATGGTATTGATTTGAGCAGTACATGGAAGTCACCAAATTTAGTAGATAATACATATAATGATAATAAGTCTTATAGAATAGATAATAAAAGAATTAATGAATGAAGAAAAAATTGAGAATGAAGAAATACAACCTAAAAGTGCTTTAAATGCTCAAGAGAGCATAGAACATCTAGGTATTTTGATGAATTAAGAAGGTATAAATACCCTTAAATATGGAAAATTGAAAGCTAAAAGAGGAAGGAAGTCTATTAAAGAACTCAAAGAAGCAGATAGGTAGGAAAAAGAACAACAAAAGATCAATTAGTTACTTAATATAGGGAAGGAGAAGAATCTTCCCAATGCAGCATGAAGATCACTACCTAGAATGTTAGGGGCTTGAATGCACCTAGCAAGAAATGATTACTAAAATATAATTAAAAAAAATTTGATTATAAAATTATTATGTTACAAGAAAAAAAACTAAATAAGGAAGAAGGATTTAAGCTAGAAAAGAAATTAGGTAGCTGGACATTAAATTACACAAATCTAGAGGAGCCTCAGAGGGATTATGAATGATTTGGAATCCTAGGAAAGTAACTCTAAATATACTAAAATTAGACTATTAATAAATAAGCAACAGAATTAAAAGCATAAAGACTAACCTACAACTAATTCTAATAAATATATATGGCCCGATACATAACATAGATAAAAAAATTCTATGGGAATAAATAAGTCTATTTATTAATAATCATAGCAATGAAATCATTCTTAAAGGTGAAGATTTTAATACTATTACGAATATAGAGGAAAAATTTGGAGGCATCCAACAAATTTCCCAAGTATCTTTGGAATTAAAAAATGGATAGACCTTAGCAACCTTTTTCCTATTAATAATGGTAAGTTCACATGGAATAACAGAAGGAAAGACTTTTCCTTTATAGCTGAAAAATTGGATAGGTTCTTTCTCAAAGGAGAACTAAGTGGACTAGACTTAGATATTCAAGCCTCAATCCTACCTATAGTAGGATCAGACCACTATCCTATTAGGTTTGAATTTTTGGAACCTTCTAAACCTATAAGAAACCCCTTTAAATGTGAAAAAATATAATTTCTAGACAAATTTTTTTATGGAACTCATTAGAGGATGGTGGAATCAAGGCAATTTTAAAGGTTCCAAAATGTATATATTTGTCTCTAAAATGAAAAAGATTAAAGAAAATACACTTAAGTGGAATAAATAACATTTCAACAATATACTTTAAAAAAGATTAAATATTGAAGAAAGCTTAAAAAAATTAAACACATAAGTAATTAAAGAAGGTATGAATAACAAGATCTTCTTACTAGAAAATTAACTCCTTGCCATATAGGAAAACATCCTAGCAAAGGAAGAAGTTTTTTAGAGACAAAAATCAAGAGAAAAATGGCTAGAAGAGGGAGACCATAATACAATTTTTATTTTATTTATAATAACACTTTATATAATAGAGCTAAAAGTAAAATTATTAAAATTAAAGACTCCTAAGGATCTATTATTAAAAACCCTAACAACATATCAAAGATTTTTGTAGATCATTTCAATAATTTACTAAATAATTTTGAGAGTTTGAATATGATAGCTCAAGCAAGAATGCTTGAAGTTATTCCAAAACTAATTTATATAGAAGATAATAAAGCATTAAACTCTCCTATATATTTGGAAGAAATCAAATCTGAATTATTCAACACGAACCTTGATAGTTCTCCAAGTCTAGGTGGATCCCAAGCTTTCTTCTTCCAAAAATGTTGGGATATTATTAGAATTGATCTTTGGAAAGCCATTGAAGCATCAAGAAATGATGGGTCACTACTATTAGAAATTAATATTACCTTTCTTACTTTAATACCCAAAAAATATGATCCTAAAAACCTAGGAGATTTTAGACCTATAGCTCTTTGCAAGACCACTTATAAAATAATATCTATAATTCTAGCTAACTGAATGAAAGCATTTCTCCCTAAGCTTATTTTAGAAGAAAAAATAGGTTTTGAACTAGGAAGATTGATTCTAGATGGGATACTCATTATACAAGAAACATTACACTCAACCAATAAAAATAAAATAGCAATCATGTTCATGAAACTAAATATTTAGAAGGCATAGGATATGGTTGACTGGAGGGTTTTATACAAAACCTTAGAAGCATTCAGATTCTCTCACCAATGGATTACTCTTATTTATCAATGCATTTCAACAACTAAAATCTCCATTCTTATTAATGGGACCCTTGAAGGCTTCTTTGACACATCAAGAGGTATAAGACAAGGAGATCCCCTATCTACTTTCCTATACATTATTATGGTAGAAGCCTTTGGTAGGAAAATTACCAAAGCACACTCTAAAGGAAAAATTAGGGGTATTACTGTAAACAAAAATGTTTCTAATATAATTGACCAACAATATGAAGATGATACCATTTTACCAAGACAAAGTACAATAAAAGGGAACCTAAACATTAAGATGATCATTCAAAAATATATGGAAGCTTCAAGTGAAAGAGTGAATCCTGTAAAATCAGAAATATTCTTCATCAACACCAAACCTGAAATAGAAAAATAGATCTATAATATTATGGGATATAAAAGGGGCACATTCCCTTGTAAATACTTAGGAATAGAGTTAGAAAAAGGAAGTAAAACTAACAAAGGATGGCACAATATCCTTGACAGGATGGATAAAAGTATAGGAGGCTGGAAAGATAAATGACTTACAAAAGTGAGAAGTACTACTAAGATCAAAGCAATTTTATCTACCCTCCTAGCATACCCCTATTCCTACTTACCTCTATATAAAAGTATAAATAAGAAGCTTGAAGAAAAAATTAGAAGCTTCCTTTGGAATGACACTGACGAGCATAAATAACTAGCTCTTATAAAATGGGAAAAATTATGTAAACCAAAGGAAGTAGAAGGCCTAGGTATCAAAAACTTAAGTTGGCAAAATGAAACCTTAGGGGCTAAACTAGCATGGTGATTTTTTCTTGAAAGAGATAAAAAATGGGCTAAAATTATGTATACCAAATACCTTAATGTAGCTGATCCCTACTCCTTGTTTAGAATGAGGATCCTTCCTAAAGGATCCGAAAGTTAGAATTTTATAGTAAAAAGAAAAGCCCTTATTAATAAATATCTCATGTGGGATGTTGGTAATGGTCATGAATCTCTCTTCTGGGAGGATTCATAGGATGATCACCCACCAGTTGATAACATGGGGATTCCAACCATCCTTAAAGAGCAATTAGTCAAACTTTGGGGGTATAAGGTTAGCAATTATAAAACTAAAAAAGATAATAACGAAAATATAAGTTGGGAATGGAAATCTTTGGACAATATTGACTTAGAATCAACATTAAAAAGTTTTTTGAAAAAATCATCTATAAGAGGAAAATAAAGCAATTAGAGAGAAATGACAAACTCATATGGGCAACATCAAAGATGGCAAGTATAATGTTAAAAATGGATATAGAGTAATCAATCAATCCCAAAGGTGGGAAGAAGTGAATATTCCCCCTAAACTCTATTTGGATTCATCCTCTTTACCAAAGGAAGGCTTCTTTCTGTGGATTGCCTCCCAGAAGAGGATTTTAATGGAAGGAAAACCTAGGAAGATGGGCATTGAGTGATAAAAGTGATGGGAGCGTATGGATACTTTTGGAGAAATCAAATAGTCAATGGAGCTAAAAAGGGTATCAATATTTGGGTGGATTGGATTAGAACAGAATAACAGATCAAGCGTCTGGGCAATACTGCCTAGGTGCCTGGGTTGACTTGGGAATAATGGGGAGAAAGAAGGTTAGATCATGGATGGGATTTTCCTCTAGGACCATCAAGATGTGTGCTATGTAAGCAAGATAGTGAAAATTATGATCATCTCTTATATAAATGTCCATATACACAATATTGTTTGGATTGGCTCATAGAAAAGCTGGGCTAGAGGACTCCTTTGCTAGAATCACTGGATGATCTCCTTAGGTGCTAGCCAACTGATAGTAGTAATTATATATATAGAAAACTATGGAATATTTTCCCATCTATCCTTTTTTGGGAAGTTTGGAAAGAAAGGAACATAAGAATATTTCATGATCAGGCTATGTCTATAGGTGAGATTATTAAAATAATCTAGGCTCGCATTGACAAAACCTTGAACTCTCACCTTAGGAAAACCCAAAAAGAGGAAGAATCATTTTCAAAATGGAATGCTCTAATGAAAAAGAGTTGGAAAAACCTAATTAAGCCCCCACTTATGTATAAAAAAAAGAATAAAGAGGCAAGATAAAAATGTAGATGGATTCCACCACCTAGTGGTTAGACCAAACTAAATTTTGATTGAACCTCAAGAGGCAATCCTTATACTATAGGAATAGGATTCATCAATAATAATGATCCTAGAAACTGGATAGAGAAAAGGGATAAATTTATAGGATCAACCACTAACAATCTTGCTAAACTAGAAGCCCTTCAAGAAGGTCTACAAATGTGCTTAAATCTTAGTATCTCAAAACTCATTATTGAAGGAGATTCATAGATTATCTTAAATACCATTAGGAAAAGGGGGACACCAAATTGGGTTTTAAATTCAAAACTAGAAGGAGTGCTCAATCTCCTAGATCTCTTCAAAGATTTTCAAATTCTCCATATATTCTGAGAAGGTAATAAAGAGGTAGATCAGCTAGCAAATAAGGGTGCTAATGCTGAAAATATTTTATCTATAATTAGAACTAATTTAACCATAAATTAAATAGACATCTTAATAAAACTTAATAATGTAAATCTCATTCTTATTAGCAGAATTAGCTTTGACTTTATGCTAAAGATAAATCCAAATGGTTAAACAAAGTATCAGATAGTCAACTGGTCTTAAAATATTTTTTAATAACATACAAGGTAGAATAGTATACCATCAAATATAAACATCAAGTGAGAAGTAGCTCAACTAATTTAAAAGTTAGTAAACAAAGGCTCAGGAAGAAAAAGTGATAATTTTTGCAATAGTAGATGTTAAACAATATTGGCAAATGATTCCAAAAAAATTAGAGGAAAAAAGAAAATTATGTTTTATCATTCCCCATATAATCTTGATCAAGTACTATCATCATGAGCTGATATGCATCATCTCAGAATGGACAGAAACATATTTATTAAGGAAGCAAACCCTTAGTCCAACAAAAGATAAGAACTTGTAAATTAGAATGGAGAATACTATCTTTAAAAAACATGTCAGATTACTTAATACTTAGAAGTATAGAGTACTGTTAAACATTAGAACATATGGAAATTAAAGACTTGTTTATTTATATAGTTTTATGAGATGACTTCTAACCTTATGTGGAAATTAGTAGTGTTTTGGATGTAGCTTCCAACCTAATCTTCAAATCTAGAAAGCAAAAATGCAACTATGGGGTAGAGTTTCCTTGTTTCTTATATTCTCAAAAGAGTATTTTGATTAAAATAATTGTATGTAAATTAAACAAGATGATGTAAACTGGGGTATGGTCCTTTTAATCTATATAATATAAGACTTCTGTCCCAGGCAAGACTCGAGGTTTTCTTACTCTGTTCTTTCCTACTAGTGCCCATTTGAATGAAGAATCCATGTAATTTTTTATTTTTATTAAATTATAATGCAAGGCTTTGGTCATTTACTGATAAAAATAAAATAAAATTAGAGTTTGTTATTAAAATGAAATTCCTAAATAAATTATTATTAAATTATATAAATATAATTACACCAAAATTAGAAATTTAAATAAATCTCTTAAATTTAATTCTTTTATTTAATTAATTTCTCAATTAATTAAATAAAATTAAATATTGATTTTTCTTTATAAAGTCTTCATTAAATTAAATCATTTAATAATCTTTTTATATGATTTAATTTTAATTGAAAATCACAATAGACCCACAAAACTAAATAAGAAATCCCATCATAAAGACAAAGCACTAAATCAAACTCAAGGGTCAAAATCATGAATTCATGTCACTTGATGAATCTGAAAGGGTAAATAACTTAGATACTTGTCCTACTTTCTAGGACAATTGGGTTAGGGTTAGGATTTGGACTCAAGAATTATCTCCCCTCTTTTACCATTGAGATATTGCAATAGGGCACACTCATCTTGACAATTTAGGGAAGTTGATGGATGATACCTACAATCTGCATAAAATCTGAGCATGTACATTTGCATAAAATCTTGACTAGTAGGTGACTATGACTCACTCCCTCAACCATATAAAAAATGTCAAACATAAAGTAAAACATATTTTTACACCATACACATGCAAGTATGGGGTAAGTATCCATACAAACTACATATAAATCATTCATCTAATTATCATCATAAAATAACTGAAATCACTAAATGAACATACATATATCATAATCAAAAGAATAATCATGAACACATGAAATAATTAAGTATAAAGTAGCTCATCACATATATAAACTAAGTATGAAATAACATCCAAATCAAATCTAGTAACCAAGTACCATTAATCATAAAACATAACCATAAAACTAGCCTAAAATAATTCAACAACAAAACATGGAAAGTAAACTAAGGGTAGGTATTGCATATATTTAGGTTATCACAATCTTTCTCTTAGAAAGAAAGCTCCACCACTTGTGCTTTTTCTATAATCAGCATTACCAACTCAATCAATATCTATGTACAAATTTTAAGATTAAAGTCCTCGAGCCTCTGGTCACAACGTAGGACTAGTCAACTCTAGTCAACCCAAAAACCTAAAACAAGAAGCATATAGAATACACAATGCAAACACATGTTTTGGTTTACTAATATCACATGGATGAGTTAAGTGTAGAGGTTTCCAGCTTTCTGTTTGCAAGAATACTACAAGTGTATAAGATTTACCATTTGATCTACACGTCATCCCATTTGTTCCTCGATAGCATTATCTTTCCATTATTTAAAAATAATATCCTAAGGATAACTTAAGGATAAATATATACTCATTGGCCTTTAATTAAATTGTTCTCTTTATTTAACTATGATCCATATTTTAGTTGATTAACTCTTCTTTAATGTTATTTCAACTTTTCATCATAATCAAAGGATCATTATTCATTTATAAGAGAACCAGTTACCAATCTTCAAATAAGAAGATTATAATGTTATTAAAAAGCTCAATTAACATAGGTACACAGTCCATGACCTTCCAACATTCTATTAGTTCTCAATTAGAAACTTAATTAAGTATTACTAAAGTTTGAGCCTTTTAATTTATTCGTTATCATTGTTGACAACCATATAATATCTAAAGTCATTATTCAAGTCATAAGGCTTAATAACTTCGATATAGACAATTCACAACATCGCTAGAGGAATCGATATTAGCATATCAAATTGAACTCTATTACATAACTTAATTATTATTAAATCTAATTAACTCAAATTAATTGATTTAATTTATAATTACACAACCATACCAACAATCCAATAAATATCAGTTGGCTAATAACTAAAAGTCAGCCATAATCCAATACACAAATATTCATATTCCTAGTTCAATAATAATAACTTGTTAATATTTAATAACAAGCTATATTGGGAATCTTATTAATAAATCTATAATGACCAGATTAAAAAATTATAATAAATCCTCGATACCAAATATTATTATCTCAAATAAATTTCCCCTATGTACGTTGATTTATAATTCATTAACTATTTAAACCATTAATACCATTATTTATTAATAGTCTGTTAGACCCAACAAACATTAATAAATAATAAACTCATCAAACTATAAATACTTGATCTATAGAATCCTTTCATAAACTCATTGGTTAATATTTTACTAACCTTTAAGGTATATCAATAATTTAGTTAATAATACATAATGTATTAATCATAACAATAATTCAAATCGTAGCTATGTTATAACAAGGTCAAAATGTAACAATGACCCTTTGTCCAATATCATTAAAAATTTGAGTCACTTAATTTAAAATCATCTCGAAATATAAAATTGCCATCTCTAAATTATTTAATATATATTAAATGTCATTAAATAAATATTAATGAATTCAATATCTCTTTCCATCAGTTCTATCTACAATCGTTTCCAATAAAAATCTCCATTAATTCAATTAGAACATTCTTATTAGTCTTTAGACTAATTACATAATTATTAAATTCTAACTATATTGCTTTATTGAGATTTCAATAACTTGATTAATAACTTAAATAAAATTTTATTAATATTATATATACATTTATATAATTATACATACATACATACATACATACATACATACATACATACATACATACATACATACATACATATATAATGATTAATATTCATCACTTCATTATACTTACAAAATCGAATTACAATATATATATATATATATATATATATATATATATATATATATATATATATATATATATATATATATATATATATATATATATATATATATATATGCATACATTTATACACACACATATATATATACATATAATAATATTTGATAACTATAAATATCAAATTCACAACCTAACATATTTTATAACATATGAATTCTTTTTAATAAAATAACATAATGTACTATATACATCATGCCTTTCTTAATGTTGGCACGGGTTACAAACAGTACTGCCGCTGCTTAATAGATGTATGACAGTGTTTGCGAAAGCTTGCTGACGTAGGCCTGCGACAACACTGCTATCGCAGTGCCTGCGACAGCAGAGCCACCGACACACTAGTGTCGTGAGAGGGGTGGGGTACGGGTCCATCCCTCCCCGTCTCTCCTTAATATATAATATATATTTTTTGACATTTCAAAATGCGATTCGAATTTTATTAAAGGTTTTTCCATCGCGTATTATAATTGCGATTATTAATGATCAGTATTTAAATAATACATGTATATATATATATATATACACACACACACATACACACACACATGCAAAATTTAAGCATTACAATATTTTAATCATACATATACATATGTATATGTATACACATATGTATATGTATACACATATGTATATGTATATACATATGTATATACATATGTATATACATATGTATATACATATGTATATACATATATACATATATATATACACATATGTATATATATATATATATATATATATATATATATATATATATATAATGAGAACATATACTAGTTCCAAATAAAAAGAGTCTTCTAACTCTTTAAATTAAGAATTTTCCTTTTTAAAAATAATGGTTTCTAAATTACTCATAATAACCGTTCCTAAGATTTACCTATTAATTTGTCTAATAGGTTTGATCATAAATTTAAACTCAGAATTTCTTTCGTACAAACCCTTGTTTAATCCAATCTTCGATTCCAATACAATTCGAACCCAAACCCGATTCAAATCTAAATTCTTTCCTAAATTGAAGCTAGGGTTTTCTATTATTTTCTTTGAAACCAAATAACATGCATATCTAGATTCCAATTTCAAATTGTAGATTCAATCACAGAGAGTATTCAGACACATATAACAGATACGATGAAGACAGGAAGAGAAATAGTGCAAAGAGAATATGTGAATATCACGAGTGCACCTGGACACTAATGCTAATTTTTCATGCCTCAGAAGTCCATAGAAAATCCTTTCCTTCTCCATCATTCGCAATTCCTCCAAAACCCAAGCCAATCGAATCCTCCAAGTGACTAGAAGTGCTAGAAGAAGCATAGAAGCATGTAGAAGTATATGAGCATGTAGAAATATATGAGCATGTAGAAACATATGAGCATGGAGAAACATATGAGCATGTAGAAGCATATGAGCATGTAAGCTTGAAGCTTCCATTTAAGCTTGTCCAAACACACTAGGAGAGCCTCTATTTAAAGGCCTCTAAGATGCATCTAGAATGTGTCTAGAGACAACTAGAAGATAAGCATGACAACCAAGCATGAGTCTTCTCCAACCTTCTAGATGAGTCATAAGGTTGTAGACACCATGTGCTCAAATAAAATGCTAACTCCTAAGTGTAGACAACTTAGTGCATTCTTAGAGTGCAAACTCCTATGTTGTCTACATGACAACTTTTGAGAATTTGCAAACTCCTATGTGAGCAAATAATGCACATTAATTAATATAATATTTAATTTACTCTTTCCAATTTAATTTATTTATTATTAAATATTATGCACTAACTTTAATAATTTCACTTATTCTTATCTTAATATATTTATATTTTAATCATGTGCACACATCATGCAACCTTTAAACTTTTAATAATTTTAATATATTTTCCACTTTTAAATTTTATTTTCAAAACTTATTTGCTAAAATATTTATTAGCTTTAATAATAATATTATTTAGTCATTTATTCAAAAATGAACTCCAAATATATTATTATTAAAATAAATATTGTCACATTCCAAATTTAAACTTATAACTTTTATCTTCAAATTTAATTATTTAATTTAATTAATTTCTCGATTAATTAAATAAAATAAATATTAAAATATCATATTAATCTTCCATTAAATTAAACCATTAATTAAATCTTTTAATTAGGCTTAATTAATAGAAAATACTCCAAAGACTCACAAGGGTAAAATATGAAAATCCATCATAGCCAAAATACATACAAAATCAAACCAAGGGTTTGTATCACGAATTATATTATCCAACATATTCGAAGGGTACTCAACTCAGATACTTGTCCTAATTTCCCAATTAGGACAAATGGCTTAAAGGGTTGGGATTTGGACTTGAGAATTTATCTCCCCTCTCTTATCATTGAGATAATGTGATAGGGTATGCTCATCCTGGCAATTCAGGGAAGTTGATACCCGGTACCTACAACCTACATAAAAACTATGCATGTACAAGCACAATATATACTAAAGTAAACAGGCAATGGCAAGAAGTGGTGCATCGTGTAGATCCCGACTAGCAGGTGACTACGACTCCCTTCCTTAACCACATCAGACACACCATACATAAGAGAAAACACACACACTATACACATGCAAGTATGGGTTAAGTATCCATAAGAAAACACATATGATAATAAATCATCTTACTAATAATCATTAATAACTGCAAACAGTAAAATTAATCATCATGCATACATGAAATGTAAAGTCTAAGTGATTTCATCACATATTAACTGAATCCATAACATAATAACTGAAAGTCTCAAAACAATACCACTAACCATCAACATAAAACTACCCTAAAAGAGTTCAGCAATGATAACAAAATGCGAACCAGGGGTAGGCACTACAGAGTTGGCCTTCTAGACTGAATAAGAATACAAGAACAATGAAGTCCAAGGGGTCTGGTCTAGTGGGAGCCTCATGGCATAGCAACATAGCTATAGGATTAGTCTCCAAGTGGGAGATTGTTGTCTAGTGTGGAGTCTGATTATTCCTCAATTGGGAGATTGTTAGTTTGTGGTGATTGATCAGGAAAGTACTGTACATACTTCATAAATTCTTTTTTTTTTTTTGGCTCGTGGTCGATGTTGTGGCCTACATATGGCTGAC
This sequence comes from Cupressus sempervirens, assembly GCA_028749045.1. Taxonomy (NCBI): domain Eukaryota; kingdom Viridiplantae; phylum Streptophyta; class Pinopsida; order Cupressales; family Cupressaceae; genus Cupressus; species Cupressus sempervirens. The sequence continues at coordinate 526,044,915 of CM053789.1, read as the reverse complement.
ATGTTGTAACCCTAAAGTGGCATAAAAATACTTGTATACAAGGGCTTAGGGTTAGGGATTGTTTCATCATGGTGATGCAAATTTGGTTCTTGCAGTAGTATTGAGTTGTAAGGGATTATAGATTGTAATTAGGTTGTAATCACTAGATCATAATAATATTAGACTTGTTGTTTGGTGGATGTAGCTTAGGGATTAGGTGAACCACGTTAAATCTTTGTGCCTTGTGTTCTTTTCTATGTGATCTATTATTTTTTATTATTGGTTATATTTGTATGTAATTTTTATTTCTATCAAAGGTTAATCCTAACATTAAATTTAGATGTTCTTAATTCACTCGATGTCACATCTTTCTAAAACAATAATAATCACCTTATTGTTCAATGGAGAAAAGAGTGTTACGTCAAGGTTGCAACTCTTGGTGATTCTAGAACTTCATTGGATATTTGTGAAGAAACACAAATGGTTGAAATATATCCCATCTAATATGCATGACATGGATTATTATTGCTACACAAATTTACTCTCGATGTCGCATCTTTCTAAAACAACAATAATCACCTTATTGTTCAATGGAGAAAAGAGTGTTACGTCAAGGTTGCAACTCTTGGTGATTCTAGAACTTCATTGGATAGTTGTGAAGAAACACAAATGGTTGAAATATATCCCATCTAATATGCATGACATGGATTATTATTGCTACACAAATTTACTCTCTAGATCTCCTTAAGGGTTTATTGCATTTAATTGAGGGAGGAGAGAGAAAGATTGGAGGATACGATCATATTAAAGTAAGTATAAGAGGTATATTATTTTAAGTCCTTACACATTATTTTATGTGATATTTTATTAAATTTTTGGGAGAATATGTCATTTAAGAGTAAGTCATATCTATAAAAGTGATATATTGTGTTATCTTAATTCTATTATTGAAATTAAAGATACATGATATAATCATTTATGTTGTTGTTAGTAAAGGGAATGAGTTAAATTACTAACATCCTAATTAATATTAATATGTTATAAGAGCTATGTGCCTTGATCATTTCCTCTAAGAATGCTATTGTAGGAAGAGGGAGCTTGACATTTCATTAGAGGCAATCTTGAAAGAGAGGGAGTAGATGGAGGTTATGTTTCAGTCAACTTTTGGTGTATCTCAAATATATTGATTCATAGGGAGTAAGCAATGTTGAAATGGATCCTCTAGTGATCAATAAATTTCTGAAATCAAGAGGACCATGATTTATGAATATACCTCATGACTATATGGGTATGCTCCCTCATATATAATGATGATCTTATAAGATGCATAATATATGATTAATCAAAATACCTAAAAAATACCTTTGCATGAACAAAGGATATTTCAATTTTTTTGAGGAATTAATGAATAATTAATTTAAGTCATCTACAAATCTCTCTTTGATGAATGAAACTTGATGTCTGAGTTTTAGATTTATGCATGTGGCAGAGTCATTCTCAAGTTGGAACTTAGAAATAAATTACCATATTTGATGTGATGTAAACATGTTCAACAATATAAGAGTGGGAATTTTAAATTGTGGGGGGGAATGATAAGCAATGTTTTCTTCCCACTTGAACCATCCTTAAAAAAGGAGATATTCCAATACCCTTAGGGGAAGATAAGTACTTGTCTCTTTTACATTTATATATTTATTTATTTGTAATTCTATCCAAACTATAAGGGTTATTTTCTTTGAACTTTTCCTTTATGTTTAAGGATATTCTTATAGGAAAAGAAGGTTGGTACTTTACATATGCTACCAAATATTATGCAAACTAAATCTAATGATAGTAGCTCTTAAGACTTTGATGATCAAGATGGATAAACTAAGGCTCTCAAAGAAAACATCCTTGATGATTAAGATTATAAGATTCTTCGACATTAAGATGGAGTATGACACTTCTTTGAAAGAAACACAGGAGCTTATAATCTTGATACTTAGAAGGAGTCTAAAAATACATGTGTGTGACTGCATTGTCATGCTCAAAAAATGGGGTAAAAACACACCAACATTTTTTAAAAAAAAAGTTTAATAATCCACTATGATAATACATGCTGCACTAATTAGGTTATGGAAAGTTTAAAAAGGATTAAAGTGAGTTTTGAATACATAGCATAAAGATATAGAGTCAGTATTCCAACATAATGCACAGGTTTGAAACCCTAAGTCCTAGTGTTATAGGAACACTTAGCTTGAGTTGATGAGTTGATTGATTCACATTTAGGTTCAATTTAAAAAGGTATGACTTCCAATTCGAATTACATTTCAGGGTTTCCAAGCTCATAAATCAACTATGATACTATCCCTTTTAACATTGTACTAGATCAATCTCTAAGGAAAATCTAATTCTGCATCTAAAGGTTAATCTATCATAACATACTGAAACTAAATTCTAGATATTATCATAACCTATTTGAAACTAATCAAATACATTAAAAATCTACCCATAAGCTATTCACACCATCTAACTTATTTTCCATTAATCATATTATTAACTTAAGCGCTCTGAGCTAAATTATTACTATTTGATAAACATCGTCCTAATTATATATATATATATATATATATATATATATATATATATATATATATATATATATATATACTATAATCCGACACTTACAACTTAAACCAAAATTCCATTTTCATCCCCTAACACTATGCAAGTCAAATCTGTGATCCCTTCTATAACTAGGACCCAATTAATTATTAATAATTAAATACCTAATATTACTTTTAAAGCATTCACAGAATAATTTCCTACTAAAATTATATGTGTTTCAATAGTATTCTACCATTATACAAATACATAAAAACAAACAACAAAAGATAACTAAATTTTAGCACTAACTCATCCTTTTAACTCCTCCAAGAATAACATCGATGAAATACCTATTAAAGCTTTTATTAATGGGAAGTTTAATAGAAGACAAAAATATTAAATATACCCATGAAATACTCAACATAAAATTATATATAAAATAAATAAAGTTGACACTAATCAATAACCTAAGCACATCTTCACTTATCTACCCATTTAACAAATTTTAAACTAACTTAACTAAGGATTATTGACCAACTTTAAATTATTATCATTCTAACAATCATGCAATTACTAATTATATAAAGAAAAATGTATCAAACTAACTAATTCTTACTACTCTTTCTAACACCTAACACATACTACCTTTAACTACCCAACCACCCTAGGCCACTTGGCCATTACACCAAGCCCCATACTCGAGTCTTGGGCATAAAACACTAAGTCTAGTTGGAACTACCTCATGGGTTGATAGGTCCTTTACTATGGTAGCACACAAACAAGGGGAGTGCATTTGGATGGGAGGTGAGGAGAGGTGGTTTGTGATGGGGGATAGAGTCCCATCAACCCCAAGTCCTTGACTAAGTAGCCACCAAAGAAAATGTGCCCATATCCTTCCTTCCAAACTAATGTCGAGATGAGTGTAGAGGCCATAAATGGCATTTCCAATGCATGCAAGGATGGGGTGTTGCATTTGGGATGGAAGGAAATGGAGCAAGGGGATTGGAGGAGGAGTGAACCAATGTGGGGGGAGGAACCCACACCTATAAAAGGGTTCTCTCCAAGTACAATAGGTTGCCCAAATAAACCTGTGCCAATTTTAATATGCATGGAGTGTGAAAAGAAATGTTTGCATTAAATAAGTTTTCCATTCCTTTGTTGACCTAGTAGGCTTGTGTCCACTTTGGAGGAAGGAAAATGTGAGTGGGGTGGGGACCATGGATGTCCCATCACCCTCTTCTTAAATTTTCCATCTAAATATATGATTTTCTTAAAAAGTCTTTTCCCTCCATTTGCAAAAGTGATGATGGGTGTTTATATTTTTGCATTCAACATATTAGAACAAGGGATAACTAGTATGGCAATAAATGCCACAAATACTTAAGTGTTGATTTTATTTATTTATTTATTTATGTTTCTATTTTAAAATTTGAAAAGAGGATATTCTTTGTGATTTTTCTTTTGAAGCTAATAACTACATGCCCATACATTTTCTAGAGAGCTAATATGCTCTCCTAGAAAAGTATGGATTTTCATAAATTCTTGTTTTCCCCTTTGTTATATATATATATATATATATATATATATATATATATATATATATATATATATATCTCAAATTAATGAAATCCTATCTCAGTGTCTCAATGTCTTTTTAGACATTACCATGAACCCCCTTTTCTACTCAAGTCTATTTAATCCAATTTAATCTAATGGTCAAATATATAAGAAAGCAACTCCGGATACATGATGTCCAATACTTCAATTAATAGGCTCTTTTAAATTTCAATTAATAGGCTCTTTTAAATTTGAAAGATAAAAAAAGCATATTTTTGATTTGTAATGAGTAAAATCTTCTAGGCTTTATTGATGTCATGCCCAAAATACAAGGGCAAAACACAAGCAATTTTTTTTTTAAAGCAATAATAAGTTCATTAAGTTTGATAAGTTTAGATCAGTTAAGATGCAGGTACATTGCAAGACAACATCATAGTTCCACAAACAGTGTCCTGACATTTCCATTTAAGTTTAAAAGTCAATGTGTAGGAGTAGATCGATGAATTTGAGCAATCGTTAAAAATTGTTTAGGCATTTGATTCGTTATCTCCTTAATTTTAAGGTAATATATTATTAATAAATTAAATCAATCAAATAACCCTAGACTTGTAATACTACACATTTACCTATATATATATATATATTCCACACTTAAGGTTTAATCTAAACCCTAACTCAAACTTATACACTGTACTAGTCGATTTCATAATCATATTAACCTTAATTAAAGAACAAAATAACTGCTAACATTAAAGTAAACTAATTAACTAATCTCTTCAATTAACTTTAATTAATATGAAAATTTTGCTTAACCACTAATTACTTAGCTTAATGAATTCTAATTAATTTCTTACATGAATTAATAAATCAACTAACTCATTTTAAACAACACATTGTACCAATCATAGAATTTTTTTTTCTAAATATGATTCAATATTAAAAAAAATTCAACAATAATTTGTAATGATATTTATCATATATTATTATTAAGGTAAAACTAATTATAATCTAATAACTCTACTTATACAAAAATCTAAAATTATTGAATACTAATATACTTTAATTAAAATTTAATCAAATTAAAACTAACAACATTCTATTAATAATAACTTCTATTAACTAGTTAACTAACATAATACTAATATTGAGTTCTGGGCCCGCTTTGGTACTGCTCCCTCCAAGTCTTCTTTTCTCCATGTTGCTTGGATTGCTGGCCCATCTTTCATGCTTTGGCATATCTTGTTGGAGAGGAATCATCGCATATTCCAAGATGTTTGGCTTGGTGTTTTGCATCTTTGGTGGAAAATATCACATTCTCTTCAGGAAACTATTCTTGTGAAGTGTGAGCTTGATGGGGGTATGGATCCGATTGATCTTGCTATCTGTAATCGCCTCAATTTTCATCTGTAGGATGGGGCTGCAGCTCATAGGTTTCCTTCTATGTCCAGGCAGCTTCACCATCAGAGGTAGGGTCGGGTTAACCGGGATGGGCACTGGAATCCTCCTCCCTGTGGAGTTTTGAAAATTAACACTGATGGTTCTTCCCGTGGGAATCCTGGTCTGGCTGGTATTGGCGGAGTGGCTCGTTGTAGTTCTGGGGATGTTAAATTTTTCTTCTCAGTTCATAAGGGTGATTATACTAACAATCTCATGGAAGCTCAGGCTATTTTATATGTTGTGGAACAGTGTTTCTTGCGGGGATGGAGTAAGATTATCTGTGAGTCTGATTCCTAGGTGGTGGTGAACATGCTTTCTTCGCAAGAGCTTGAGGATGTTAGTTGGCAGCTGGCCACTGTTGTTAAGCAGATTCTTTTCTTCTCTTCCTCTTTTTAGTTCATTAGGTTCACGTATATTCCTCGTGAATGGAATAGAACTGCTGATTGTTTAGCCAAATGGGCATCTAGTCATGATCCGGGTTGGAATATTAGGGATAGGAGGCAACTGTCCTTTGAGATGGTGCAAGAATTTGATGATCTTGTTGCTCAGGATCGAGCTCCTTGTTGAGCTCTCCTTGTTGTATTCCTTCTGTCTTATTAAATTTTTACCCCTCTTTTTGCAAAAAAAATAATAATTAAAACATCTATTTTAATTTAATATAAATACAACTTAACTAATAACAAAAAAAAAACACATAACTAACATTCTTTTAATAAAACTAATATTAATTAATACCTAAACTAAACTAAATTTAAACTAACAAACTAATGACTATCTATATTAATCATATTCTAACTTAAAATTTTAAATTTTCATTTACCCACGTACCAACCTAAACTAATTTAACAAAACTAAACTAACTCATAATTTAAAACATACAATTGAAATTACTAACAACTAAAACTAACCAAATCTAAAACTTTAAACATATTAATTCAATTACTAATAAATTTAAAAACCAACTAATAAAACAACCAACTACAACTTTAGTAAAAAAAGAAACTAACCCCAAAACAATACTACACCACTCCTAATCTCCCTTAACTCTTTCCAACCCACATGCCCCAAGGACAAGGTGACCCCCAAAGAGGGTGATGTAGGCTGCCCAACGCTGACCCTTGACATGACACCATGGCCCCTTCCAAGGAGTGATTAAAGCGGTGGTTGTTGTTTGGATTAAAAGGTGTCCAAAGTCACTTTAATACATATGTTTTCTTTTTGAAAACTTACAATCCCAATGCCCCAGCCGCCCACATATTGCAACTTCCTCTCATGCAGCCCAAGTAAAACCTTGGAGAATGTATGCTAACAGCAAGGAAGAAGGTTTAGAGGAAGAGGTACTATCATTTTTGAAAGGTGGCCAAGAAAACATTCATACACTTTCCTCATGAAGGCATTGTCTCCTACTCCCTCTATAGGCATCAGGTGAATGAAATGTGACATAGATGTCTAGGAAATTTCCATGCACGTAAAGACATGGCTCCAAATGTACATGATAAGAAAGGTGAGATGTGGTGAAAGTTTTAAATGGCCTATGCTCTGTACGCCTATCCAAGTACAAGGAAAAAGGTGGAAAGAAGAATTTAAGACTGAGCAATTTTGCACCAAATCAAAATTTTGTTAGTGTAGCTTTTTATTTTTTCTATTTTGCTAGGTTTTTCCTACACTTTTAATAATCTCGCTTAGGTTAATAAAGAATGTCTTATTAGGTGAATGGTTGTGAGGTGTCACCTTCCTACATGTGAGCATCCATTAGCTATCTTGGGAAGATACTTTGCTATCTTTAGTTCGATAGATGGTTGCTCGTCATTGGTTGGTGTTGCCACCTCCTCCCTCTTCCTAGCCTATATAAGCATGCTACCTGGCTTGTATTTGTATCTCTTGTTTTTGCATCCTCTTAATGCTATTTTGCTTCCAGCATTTGCATTACTCTCTTGGAGACTAACTCTATGATGCTATTTTGATTTTCTATCATTTGCATTCATAGTTTAGATATTTACTCTTTGCACTAGTTTTCTGGGTTATTAATCTTTTCAGATTCTAACATGGTATCAGAGCTTTTCTATGTGCAAGAGTAGATTTTAGTTTTCTTATTTGAGAGATTCCGGGGGGGCAAATAAACTTTATTGTAGTTTTTTGAAAAACGAAGTATGCTCTTCTCTTGCATCTTTGGATGATCCTGAGAATTAGAAAAGTTTTGACAAAAACGATTTTCCTCTGGGGTTTCAATCTCAAATCTGACAACCAACTTGCATATTTGAAGTTTTTAACCAGTTTTGCAGGTTCCAGCATGCCATTGATGGACTTAAGAAGCTGATCCAACATTTGCATGTCATATTTTAGTTGCTGGGGTCATTTTCTGATTTTTGGAGCCATTTTTTATTGTTAAAGGCGTCTGATTTACACTACAGCTACATCTTATGTTCATCAGAGAGAAAAACGCTTTCTGGGTTTTGTTTGCAGCCCCGAAAAACCATCTGGGTATCTTTTAGATTTTGCATGCAAGTTGTATATTTTTTCAGAATCGAGCATGCAAAGCTACAGCCATACCCATCTCTGTTGGCGGTCGTAGATTTGAATGCAATTTTTCTTCAAATCAGGGGATCAGTGAATTTTTGGAGCACTTTTAGCCCAAATGGACATCACCATTGGATCCGAAAGGCCGTTTGCAGTTAGGATTCATATAAAACTTGTCATTTTTGGAGACAGAGCTCCACGAGGCAAAATTTTTTTTTACCCGCAGGCCCTTCCGTACGGTCGTACGGACGATCTCGGCATTTTTTTAAAATAAATTTTTATTTTCGGCGCTCCACCGGGCGGCCACCCAGCGGCCACCGGCGCACCACCCAGCGGCCGTCGCCGCGCAGCTCGCCGGCCGCTGCCACCGGCAGCGCTGCCGCTGGGCCGCTGCGGCTCGGCGCCGCCCGCGGGCCACTCTGGTGCCACCTTTCCGCCCTCCTCCACCGGTTGCTCCTCCCGGTTCCGCCGCCTTCGCTCAGCCCGCCTCCGCTACAACAGTCTGCAGCGTTCTACCGCGTCAGAGCCATTGCCAGCGTGACACGTGGCAGGCGTGCCACATCATCTGCCTGCCACGTGGCCTTTTTTTGCTGCGACGGCTGACGGGCCGTCAAATTTTTTCCTTGCAAATGCTGACGTCAGCGGTGTGTCATCATCCTTGCTTGCATTCTCCTTCTATTTGGTTTTGGACCTACTTGTGGTTTTTTGGCCATAACTTTTGCATACGGAGGTATTTTTCCAATCCGAAAGAAGCGTCGGAAAGCTGGTTCCAAGATGGAGATGCTGGTATAGGTGTTTTTGAGTTTTGATGCAGTTTAGTGGCCTGTTATGGCAGTCAAAACTAGATGTTCTATTTTGCACTCTGGGAGGCGTATCTTGAGCTTCCGATCTCCAATTTTGGACTTCTTTATATCGTTGGAAAGATCTTTCTGTGCTCTTTTTAGTGATGTTGGTTGTTGTTCCAGATTCTATTCTAGACACATCCTATTCAGTCTTTTGCATTTTAGCATTCTGGTGGATATTCTGTTTGTTTCAGCTCCGGAGATCGATTTTGTTGCTTCAGTTGCTTCATGTTGGGCTTTACCTTCTGTTGTTTCAGCCTTATATTTTTTCTGATCATTGTTGATATTCACTGTAAGCATCTTTATGCAACGCACTGAGATAAAGTGCCACTCTTGCGATTCAGGATCCTTTTCATCATTGTGATTCGTTGTACTCGCACTATTATATAAAGTGCCATGGGGGGGATAGTTGTTTGCCGCTTATAGGCCCTCTTTCTCTAATTCCTCATGCAGTGTCGATGACACATGCCTTTATTTGTGTTTGTACCTCACTCTCGATGTGTTTGGCTCCTGTGTTGTAGGAGATTTTTGGCCCATCTTTTCAGTTGCCTGTCACCTCACCTACCTTAAGGGGAGGTTATATTGTTGTTCTATGCTTCTTTGGTTGATGGTTCATGCCTTCTATTTCCATGGAAGTTCCTTTGGTTGATGGTTCGTGCCTTCTATTTCCATGGGGGTTCTACAGATCAACATTTTGACAGAGTTTTGCGGTTCTTCATGCTTCAGTGATGCTGCTTCTTCATGATCACTCCTTGTTCCTATTTTAGGGGACAATTTCCCTAGTGGGAGACTTCTTCAGTTCTTCACTAGGTTCTTACCTCTTTTTGGGGGAGGGTTTTTCCCTTGTGGTTTTCTCTCTTTCCCCACTTTTAGAGGTTGCATCTTCTTGCATTGTACTTGGGTACCTAACATGGCCTCATTGCCAGGACCCATTTCTACATCCACCTAAGCTTCGCTTATGGGGGGGGTGTTAGTGTAGCTTTTTTATTTTTTCTATTTTGCTAGGTTTTTCCTACACTTTTAATAATCTCGCTTAGGTTAATAAAGCATGTCTTATTAGGTGAATGGTTGTGAGGTGTCACCTTCCTACATGTGAGCATCTGTTAGCTATCTTGGGAAGATACTTTGCTATCTTTAGTTCGATAGATGGTTGCTCCTCATTGGTTGGTGTTGCCACCTCCTCCCTCTTCCTAGCCTATATAAGCATGCTACCTGGCTTGTATTTGTATCTCTTGTTTTTGCATCCTCTTAATGCTATTTTTCTTCCAGCATTTGCATTACTCTCTTGGAGACTAACTCTATAATGCTATTTTTATTTTGTATCATTTGCATTCATAGTTTAGATATTTACTCTTTGCACTAGTTTTTTGGGTTATTAATCTTTTCATATTCTAACAGTTTCTCCCTTCACATGCATGTCACATGGTCCCCCTAGGCTACCCATTAAAATTTGGCTTAAAACGTATGGAGGGAATAATGAAAGCTTAGATTTAAGACTTTTATGACATTCCTATGTGTCAGGTTAACTGACATAGATGCATATCAAGCCTTCCACGCAAGCTAAAGAGTCTTCCTAATTGAAGTATGCCTGGGTGAGAAATTTGCAAGCTTCAAGGGAGTTAGAAATGAGATATGTTTTGTCAGACTCAACATAAGATTTGCATGGTCAAATCATGAGGTGGGAAGGGTTATGATGGCATTCAATAAAGGCCTTAAGCCTTGTACTCCAATTGCCTTTGTTTCCAGGTCTGACGCCTAGGCCAATATGGAGGTGAGAATATAGTTATTTTTATTGCAAATTGTTCTTTCAAAATTGCCTCCCTTTTAATTCAAATCACAACATTTAAAGCAACCAAAGCCAAGTGTTCTGCACCTAGGGAAAAGAAAGAAAGTTAATGTAAAGTTTAGTAGTTGACCCTTTTTTTTGCTATGATAAGAAATTTTTGTTGAATTATGTTTTGTACAATTTTTTTTTAATAAATTTATTTATTCAAATTTTGATTTATTTAAAGAATTCAAATAGGATAATTAGGAGAATCTTAAAGATTCTCTGTTGCAAAAAGTGGTGGATTAATTTTTCCCCTATACAAATTCTAGAGGGCTTTTTGGTTCATGGGAGTTATCTTTTTTTTAACAAGGCCTAATTTCTTCTAAGTTTTGGTTTTTGAATGCAACTATTTCTATTTTTTTTTCTTTGACAAGGGGGTGTTCTTTTATATTCTAATTGGGGTTTAAGTCAACCATATCAATTACATAACAAGAAATACTATTAATTTTTTTTCTAATGTCGATTCATGATAAAACCAATGCAGTTCCAATACACCAATTTTTTTTTTAAAATTTATTTATTCAAATTTTGATTTATTTAAAGAATTCAAATAGGATAATCAGGAGAATCTTAAAGATTCTCTATTGCAAAAAGTGGTGGATTAATTTTTCCCCTATACAAATTCTAGAGGGCTTTTTGGTTCCTAGGAGTAATCTTTTTTTTAAACAAGGCCTAATTTCTTCTGAGTGTTAGTTTTTGAATGCAACTATTTCTTTTTTTTTTCTTTGACAAGGGGGTGTTCTTTTATTTTCTAATTGGGTTTAAGTCAACCATATCAATTACATAACAAGAAATACTATTAATTTTCTTTCTAATGCCGATTCATGATAAAACCAATGAAGAATTTAAGACTGAGCAATTTACACCAAATCAAAATTTGTTTCTCTCTTCACATGCATGTCACATGGTCCCCCTAGGCTACCCATTAAAATCTAGCTTAAAACGTATGGATGGAATAATGAAAGCTCAGATTTAAGACTTTTATGACATTCCCATGTGTCAGGTTAATTGACATAGATGCATATCAAGCCTTCCACGCAAGCCAAAGAGTCTTCCTAACTGAAGTATGTCTGGGTGAGAAATTTGCAAGCTTCAAGGGAGTTAGAAATGAGATATGTTTTGTCAGACTCTGTAGTGCCTTCCCCGAGTTCGCATTTTTGTTATCATTGTCAAACTCTTTTAGGGCTAGTTTTATGTTGATGGTTAGCAACATTGTTTGTAGACTATCAGATATTGTTTCAAATTCAGTTTATTATATGATAAGATTACTTGGTACTTTACATTTCATGTATGCACGATGATTATTTTCAGTGTTTGCAGTTATTAATGATGATTAGTAAGATGGTTTATTATCACATGTGTTTTATTATGGATACTTACCCCATACTTGCATGTGTATGGTGTGCGTGTTTGCTCTTATGTATGGCGTGTCTAATGTGGTTAAGGAAGGGAGTCGTAGTCACTTACTAGTCAGGATCTACATGATGCACCACTTCCTGCCATTGCCTATTTAGTTTAGTATATATTGTGCTTGTACATGCATGATTTTTATGCAGGTTGTAGGTACCGGATATTGACTTCCCTGAATTGCCAGGATGAGCGTACCCCATCACATCATCTCAATGATAAGAGAGGGGAGATAAATTCTTAAGTTCAAATCCCAACCCTTTAAGCCATTTGTCCTAATTGAAAATTAGGACAAGTATTTGAGTTGAGTACCCTCTGAATATGTTGGATAACGTAATTCGTGATATAAACCCTTGGTTTGATTTTGTATGTATTTTGGCTATGATGGATTTTTGTATTTTACTTTATGAGTCTTTGATGTATTTTCTATTAATTAAGCCTAATTAAAAGATTTAATTAATGGTTTAATTTAATAGAAAATTAATATGATATTTTAATATTTATTTTATTTAATTAATTGAGAAATTAATTAAATAAAATAATTAAATTGGAAAATAAAAGTTATAAGTTTAAATTTGGAATGTGACAATATTTATTTTAATAATAATATATTTGGAGTTCATTTTTAAATGACTAAATAGTAATATTATTAAAGCTAATAAATATTTTAGAAATTAAGTTTTGAAAATGAAATTTAAAAGTGGAAAATATATTAAAATTATTAAAAGATTCTAGATTTCATGTGATTAAAATATAAATATATTAAGATAAGATTAAGTGGAATTATTAAAGTTAGTGCATAAGATTTAATAATAAATAAATTAAATTGGAAAGAGTAAATTAAAAATTATATTAATTAAGGTGCATTATTTGTTCACATAGGAGTTTGCAAATTCTCGAGAGTTGTCATGTAGACAACATAGGAGTTTACACTCTAAGTATGCACTAGTTGTCTACACTTAGGAGTTAGCATTTTATTTGAGCACATGGTGTCTACAACCTTATGATTCATCTAGAAGGTTGGAGTAAACTCATACTTAGTTGTTATGTTTATCTTCTAGTTGTCTCTAGACACATTTTAGATGCATCTTAGAGGCCTTTAAATAGAGGCTCTCCTAGTGTGTTTGGATAAGCTTAAATGGAAGCTTCAAAGCTTACATGCATTTGAGAAGCTCATATGCTTCTACATGCTCATATGCTTCTATATGCTCATATGTTTTCCACTTGCTTCTATGCTTCTTCAAGCACTTCTAGTCACGTGGGAATTTTTGGTTGGCTTGGATTTTGAAGGAATTGCAAATGTTGGAGAAGGAAGGGATTTTCTATGGACTTCTGAGGCATGGAAAATTAGCATCAGTGTCCAGGTGCACTCGTGATATTCACATATTCTCTTTGCACTCTTTCTCTTCCTGTCTTCGTCATGTCTGTTATATGTGTCTGAATCTTTCTATGATTAAATTTGTAATTTGAATCTAGATATTTTATTTGGTTGAGAAGAAGACAATAAGAAAACCCTAGATCCAATTAAGGAGAAATTAGATCTGAATCAAGTTTGGGTTTGAATTAGAATCAAATTGGGAAATGGTGATTTCAAAATTTATAGTTAACCTATTGGATGGATTAATGGATATGTTTAGAAAACAATTATGTAAAAAAGAAAATTCTTGTTTAGAAAAGCCCTTTTTGTTTAAATCTAAGTATATATTCTCTTTTATAAATCTGCATATATATATATAAATATATATATTAAATGCAGTGATAATTGATAACAAATTTTGTATACACACACACACACACACACACACACACACACACACATGTATACATACATACATACATATACGTATATACATATATATATACCTATATACATATATGTATATATTTGTGTGAGTTGAAGTGAGAAACTTTATTTACAAATCTGAATTTGCATATAGTAAAAGTGTTTTAAAACGTATTAAAAAGGAAATGGAAATCACTTTGAAAAAATGTTTACCAAAAATGTTATTAATTTTGGGGAGGGATGAGTTTCGTACCCCCCCTCATCCTGCAATTGAAAGTTTGCAGGTATAGTGTACCCATGGTCAGTGCGGCTCGGTCATCAAATGCAGTGACGATAGTCGCGCATCATACAGAGGTCGCAGGGGTGGACAGTCCCCGGTACCGCGCCCAAAATCATCAACGTGCAGGGTACGATGGAAAGCATATGACATATTTTCCTTTGTAAATTGATGGTAAAAATTGATTTTATATATATGAATGTTATTAGGAAATTATCATTATTAAATATTGTTAAGTGTTTATATATATATATATATATAGAAATTTTAATATTCAAAGATTTATAATTAGATAATATATAGTTTTAAATTAATCAAAATTACTTAATTAGAATTAGTCTAATTAAGATTGATAAGATAATAGAGATTTTAATGGGAACGATAGAATTGATGGAAGGAGATATTGAATTCATTTGAATATTAAGGGATTAGAGAATAGTTGTCTTTCAGTATTTATTTAATGTATATTAAATACTATTTAATATATATTAAATAATTTAGAGTTGTTTAACGAAGATGATAATGATAAGAATTTGGAGAATATTCATGTTAAAATCTACAATGAGTCTTATTGGATTGTGATAGGGGTCTTTTTCAAACAACGTTTATATAGACAAAATGTTATTAGAACAATTAACAAATGGAGTCTAATGGTTGAATTTTAATATTGATTTTATTTAATGTATATTAAATAATTGTGAAATGATAATTTATATTGTTGGATTAAGATTGAATTATTATGCTATTGGTTAATACGTTTGAATTATTAAATAACCTATTGATATACCTTAATGGTGTTAAGAGTTAGCCAAAAATTAACCAATGAGTTTATGGAAGGATTCTATAGATCAAGTATTTATAGTTTGATGAGTTTATTATTTATTAATGTTTGTTGGGTCTAACAGACTATTAATAAATAATGGTATAAATGTTTTAAATAGTTATTAATTAATTGGATTATAAACCAACGTACATAGGGGAAAACTATTTTGGGGTTTCTATTATAACTTGTATTAATGGGTATTTTGTTGAAGAATGATGAATTTGGCTATTATAGAATTATTAATAAGATTCCCAATATAGCTTGCTATTAAATAATAACATGCCGTTATTGAACTACTAATATGAATATTAGAGATTTGAATTATAGTTGACCTTTAACTTAAAAATTTATAGTTAGTTATTAGTCAACTGATATTAATTGGAACGTTGCCATGGATATGTAATTATTAATTAAATTAATTAGAGTTGATTAGATTTAATTAATTATTAAGTTATGTAATAAAGTTTTAAAAGATATGCTAATATCGATTCCTCTAGCAAATTTGTGAAGTATGTATATCAAAGTTGACAAGTCGTACTCTCATGACTTGAATAATGACCTTAGATATTTTAATAGTGAGACTTAGTAATTTTTAATTGAGAAGTATTGGAATGTTAATAGGTCATGGATGGTGTACCTATGTTAATTGATTGGTTTAATTGATCATTTTAATAAGTTATAATCTTCTTATTCGAAGATTGATAATTGGCTTTCTTATATTATAACGAATAATGATCCTTGATTTATGTTGGAAGTTGAAGTAACCTTAAGAAGAGTTAATCAATTAAAATATGGACCTTAGTTATATGAAGAGAACAAGTTAATTAAGGGTTAATGATGATCAATTTAATGAGTAAGTATTTACCCTTAAGCTATTCTAAGAATATTATTCTAATTAATGGAAGGATAATGCTATCGAGGAAGCAAATGGGTTGACGTGTAGGTCGAATGGTAAATCCTATACACTTGAAGTATTCTTGCAAACAGAAAACTTGAAACCTCTACACTTAAATCATCCATGTGATATTAGTAAACCAAAACATGTGTTTGCATTGTGTATTTTATATGCTTCTTGTTTTGGGTTTTTGGGTTGACTGGTGTTGACCAGTCCTAGGTTGTGACCAGAGGCTCGGGGGTTATGAGATGTGATGGCATGTTGGTCTTATTTGGTCTCGATCTTTATAAACCCAACCATGGTAATGTGATCGTATGCTCTATGAAATGTTTGTAATTACTGATTGTTATAGTTGAGATTCTTATGAATGAGACACTTGAGCTAATCATTTTTGAGTCATCGAATAGTTATCCTTGGTTTATTTTCTAGTTGCCATGATGTGACTGAAATGTGGATTTATTTATTGATGATGTCATGTTGTGACATGTTTGACTCAACCATTTTGGAGTCTTCGATCAGTATGATTTTGAGATATTCTTGGTTGCTTGATGAGAACCAATGGATATTGTGATTTATTTTTAGATATATTTTGGTTATTGAGAACTAATGATTATTATGATTACGAGCGATGCCTTCAGTTGCCAATAGAGAACTATTGTGGTCATGATTTTTTATGGATGCTTTTCAGATGCTCATGGAGATTTGATGATTCTTATTGTGGATTATATTTTGGATTTTCTTTCCAGTCACTTGTACAAGACTGTGGTGATTTATGATTCCATGAGCTTAGGGTAGGTTATCTACTTGTAGTGTCGAGAAGTGGCTTGCAATGGGGGCCGGGGCCCTAAGTGGCTACTAGGGTAACTCATTGTAAGTTTTGTTAATAAGTGATAACATTCACACACTAAATGGGGATTAAATAAACCTAAAAAGATAATTGTTTTGTTGTTATCGTCCATGCCTTGAGTGCTTGTATAGACTAGGATGGGAGTAGAGAGAACACATGGTTGCAACCTTGCATTCCATAGTATGCCTCGTCAGTATGAGAGGATACTAGTGGTCGCATGAGATTAGTATGGACCCGTGGAGTTTAGCTAACTGCCAGGGTAACTTGTACATGATATATGCGATGACACTTTCCCGCTTGCAGAGTAGGTTTCCTACATGTCATTGTGTGCCTCCGGGAATTAGATATCAGTTTTGTGTGATGGAACCTTTGAGTTAGTACACTTTTAGGATTCTTGGACTTAGAGAGTATCTTTGCTATGTGATTTTTGATATCCTGTTTGGGACTTGAGATTATCTCCTTAGCACAGTGGGAGTGGACCACTTAGGTACCACGCGGTCGGGTGGTAGTGTTTTTCCACTCTTATCATTTGAGATCCATCAGAGACACCGTGGCTGGAGCATTCTTGGTTGATATTTATCTTCATTATGTTCTTGGATCATTATGATAGATGATATACTTTATGATGGATGTATTTACTAGTAAGTTTCTTATATTGATGATTTGCATATGTTGGATGATGTTATCTTATGCTTTACTTTACATGTTAGATCACTTTCTGCATATGATGTAGTATAATTTAGGAGTGACATTCCTACTATGTTAATAGCCGATGATCTCTTTAGTGCTTTGGGATGTTATGCATAGAGGGATGGCTAGGATTCACGATGGTCTAATGATGCTATTTACGGTTGGGAGGAACCGTGCACTTAGTTATTTATGTTTGTGATGTATGGTTATCTCTTATGATGGATGTTTATATCTTATGTGATGATGTATTATTTGTGGTTTCATTTATGTTATTGCATCATGGATGAATATTGGATGATGATGTACTTTATTTATATGGATGCTTTATTCTTTTAAGCCTTTCATACCTTGTGACATGTACAGTGGATGATTGAGCAATCTAAAATGTAATTACAAAAAAGGACACTTGTATATTGTTTAAGAACATTGGATGTTTCATTGCCAAGGATGTGATGTTAGATGAATAGTTAATTTAGATGTGATACAACATTAAGGGATCTTTAAAGAATGTGATATTTTATGTTATGTTATGTTTACTTTCATTTGAATTGTTGCTCTTGCTTCTGTTACTATGTATAAGTTGTGAATGGTTTATATTTCATGTTTAAAAAAAAAAATGTTTGGCAAACTTAGTGAGATATTAGGTTAATTCATTGGATCCCTTGGCAGGGCATTACAGACTCAATATAAGATTTGCATGGTCAAATCATGAGGTGGGTAGGGTTATGATGGCATTCAATAAAGGCCTTAAGCCTTGTACTCCAATTGCCTTTGTTTCCAGGTCTGATGCCTAGGCCAATATGGAGGTGAGAATATAGTTATTTTTATTGAAAATTGTTCTTTCAAAATTTCCTCCCTTTTAATTCAAATCACAACATTTAAAGCAACCAAAGCCAAGTGTTTTGAGCCTAGGGAAAAGAGAGAAAGTTAATATAAAGTTTAGAAGTTGACCCTTTTTTTTGCTATGATAAGAAATTTTTGTTGAATTATGTTTTGTACAATTTTTTTATTTTAAATTTATTTATTCAAATTTTGATTTATTTAAAGAATTCAAACAAGATAATTAGGAGAATCTTAAAGATTCTCTATTGCAAAAAGTGGTGGATTAATTTTTCCCCTATACAAATTCCAGAGGGCTTTTTGGTTCCTGGGAGTTATCTTTTTTTTTAACAAGGCCTAATTTCTTCTAAGTTTTAGTTTTTGAATGCAACTATTTCTTTTTTTTTCTTTGACAAGGGGGTGTTCTTTTATTTTCTAATTGGGTTTAAGTCAACCATATCAATTACATAACAAGAAATACTATTAATTTTCTTTCTAATGCCGATTCATGATAAAACCAATGAAGTTCCAATACACTACAAAATTTCTTTAACATAATTTGAACTCATAATTGCAATATTTTATCTCATTGTATTATCAAATTAACTAAATCAAATGGGTGTAATTAGAAAACATAAGAATGTCATGCAGAGGTAAAAACATCCTCGCATCTACTATCAAGTAACATATGCAAAACTGAAATAACAAACATCTCATATGCAATTTTTTTAAATTTATTTTTCTCTTCTATTAATCAACCTAGTTCAAGACCCCATCGAGAAAGAACTAGTAGGAAAACTCGACACCTTTTCCACTACAATAGAATTTGAATACATTTTTAAATAATTCTACAATACAAATTTGAATTCTTTTCTAGGTCCTTCACAAGGGATCCATTCCAATATCTTCAATGCATCATGGTGATCATGGAGAAGATAAAATTGACCTGGAGATAAATCAACATATCATGAAGAACAAATCAAGCATGCATTCCCATCCCGCTTTGCACAATAGGTTCAACATTGAACCAAACTAGGGAGAAGGTGGATTTTCCCAATAGGAGATGTCGATCACTATACCACAACATAGCCCTTTTGAGGCTAAAAATTCAAGAACTTTTGTTCTTCCACAAATGCCCTTTCGAGGCCAATATTACAACGATTTTCATTCTTCCATTTCTTCAATTTTCAAAATTCCAAAACATAGTATGTGATGACAAGTAGGGGCCCATAACACCCTACCCTCTTTTCCTCTTCTCGTCATGAGTAGAGACTCTACACTATTGGGGTCCAACTAAAGGCCTTCCCCCATACATGGCCACTTCTTTCCTATCCAAGGGTGAGTAATGCCAAAAAAACCCACAAAATTCCTTCAAAAATTAAGCAAAACATGAAGGAAAGACATTCAAGAAACATGTTTCAATCCCTTCTAAGAATACCCAACCAACATACAAGCATACCAATGAAAACACAATAACATATGCATGAAAAAAGCATGAACAATATGAACAACATAAACAAAATGAGTTGAAGAATCCTACCTACACAACAAGGTTATGGCCAAATGAACCAGTTTGAGATGAGCTTTTCCTTCCTTTGTTCAATCTTGAAAATTTCTCTCTAAAACTAGAGATTGGGTAACAACCAAAACTTCTCAAAGATGCCTCTAAATATGATCCTAACTCAACTAGACATTAGGTAAACCTCAAGGTGGAGTCAAGGTTACCAACTCAAGAAGGAAGCAATCAATTTTCGCACTCAAGAAAAAATGGAGTTTTTGAGTGACCATAAAAGTCAACAAAAGGGGCTGAGGGGGTGGAAAATGTCCCCAACCCATACCCATACCCCTTGGGTACTTTGATTTCATGATTTTAGGCCTTTAGAATTAATTAGAGACCTATCAAAACTTAGGAATATTTAAGGACTTACTAACAACCTTCAAAATGTAGATTACTCACTAATCATGATTAGGGTAATTAACCTTAATTATTCACTTATTAGCAAAGAGGTCACTAAATTAGTCTGACTTAGATCTTTAGGTTCCTCAGTTAACCCTAACTATCATGCTGGAATGCATATACGATTCATGAGTGTCAAGTGAGGCTATAAAAAAAACACTGTTACAAAACATTAACATTTAAAGATTGCAGAATGATACATTTATTCAATCCACGACACAAATAAAATACAAACAATGGGGTTTGCATCTTTCATCAGATTCAAACCTAGTTTTCACAAATAGTACATAGGGTTTAGTTCCATTTCTCTGTTAGATTTCCTAGCTAAAATATTCTGCACACTCATTGAACACATTAGTAGCACAAAAAAATCACATACATATATGTATATAATGTATCAGGGAAATTACATAAATTAAAATATCCATCTTTCAAATAAATTAATTGTTTATTTCATTTCTACTCACATATAATCATCAGAAATCACAAAATCAATATAACATAACTTATCCATTAATTTAGATTAAAATACTAGACTAATCATCATTAGGCATGCATATACCTATCATCATAAACATCACCATTTAAGGAATGTTGAACTATTTGAAAGAATAAAACCTAATTATTGAAGTACCAAAATTAACACCCTTATTATCAAGTGAAAGAGCCTCGTATCTTTGTTAGTGAAATTTAGTGTTTAAACAGTCGATATAATGTAATAGCTTTCGAATCACTGGGTATTAAAACATGGATGTATCAACTGATATCAATTTTCATTAGGGCATTCACAACATAAATCATTACTTCATATTCATTTTAATCTCCTATCATGGTCTTAATAGAGAATTCATATTTGATAATTACATATGAGGAGGATCCTTACAATTGATATGGTCTCTCATTAAGACATCCTGTCATATGCAATCTTTCACTACAATATCAAAATATATAACACAATTGATCATTTTGCATATTAAAAATGAATTTTAAATGACATCATAAGAAATAAAATTGCTCATCTATTTTTTTAACACATGTGGGCTAGCCACTTCATATTCATTTTATTCAAACACTTGATTCAATGACTCCATTGGGAAAGAACTAGGGAAGAAAACCCGACTTCATAGTCATTTTAGAAATAAGGTTAAATATAAAATTTTACAATAGGATCATCATCTTGAGGAGAAGTATCCCAACATTTTAAATTGAAACAACTCTAAATTTTTGCTTGGCTCCATATCAAGGTAGCCACTATGGAATATGCAAATTACATCAAGGTAACCATGGAGAAATCAAAAATTGATCAAGAGACAAAAAAATTTAACATAAGAAAACACACAACCAAATGCTCCCATCTCATGTTTGCACAACAAGTTCATTAACGAACCAGAATAGGGAGAAGGTGGATTTTTTTAGGGCAAGAGAAGTCAACCACAACACCATAACATATGGCCTTTTTGAGGCTATAATCACAAGAACTTCTATTCTTTCACTTCTCAATTTCCAAAACATAAATATGGTTTGTACTAACAAGTAGGGGCCCATATAACCCTAATCTCTCCCTCTCCTCATCATGAGGAGAGACTCTGCACTACCCAGAGTCTAACTGAATCCCTCCTCATTTACATGGCCACCTCTTCTCTATCAGAGGGTGAGTAATGCCAAAAAAACCCTTATAGTTTCCCTCATAAAAAAATGTAAAAAATAAAAAGAAAACATTTAAGAAACCCATCACAATCCCATCCCTTAAATGTTTTATCTTACATACAAATACACACACATGCAGAAAGCCTACTTAAGAAATGAAAACACAACATGAAAACACAAGCTTGAAGGATGCCTATCTTCACAAATGGTTAAATGACATTTAAAATTTTGAGAAGAGCTATCCTTCTTCTTCCTTCAATCCTGACATTACTCTCTCTAAATGTAGAGATTGTGTGAACACTCTTCAACCCACAAACTTGCAACTAAATAGGCTCCTAACTCAACCACCTAAGAATTGCGATAACTCCATACTTGACTAAGGGCTTCTAGGGTCTTTCAACTTAATCCTATCATTAAGGAAAACTTTATGGTGGAGTATAAACTTGTGAAACTCATGGTGAAGTTCCAATTTTTGCACTAAAGTAAAAATGGGATATTCATAAAAGTCAACAAAAGGGGCTAGAGGGGTGGAAAATGCCCCCAACCCATACATATATCCCCTAGGCACTTAGTTTTCATTAATTTTGACCCATAGGATCATTTTAGGACCTATTAATTTAGCTTGAAATATTTAACTTTAGAAAAAAACCTAAGAATGACACCTTTTCACTAAACCCTAATCAAGGCAACTAATCTAGGTTACCAACTAATTAGTCTTAGTTACTAACTTTATCCATCTCAAATTATCAGGTTACTTGGCTAATCCTAATTATCATGCTGATATACATGTATGGATTATGAGTGTCAAGTGACACTATAAAATAACTATTACAAAACATTAAATACTTTACAATTATAGAATGATACACACACTCAAATTACGATACAAATAAAATATGAGAAAATGGCATCTACATCTTTCATTAGACTTGGCCCTAGGTTTCATAGATAGTACATAGGGTTGATTACTAGTTCTACATTAGATTTCTTGGCTAATAATCCTGCACACTCATTTCACACTTCAGTAATTCGAGAAAAATCACATGTATATATATTTAAAACTCATCTATATAATCACATAAATTAAAACATCAATATTTCATTTAAATAACCTTTATCTCATTTCTGTTCATATATTTAACCATTAAAATTACATAATTAAAGTTTTAATCATATTCCTAATCTTGCATTCATTTATTATTCTATAAAATCAAAATGCATATAACCTAATCATCAATGTTCCATAATTAACATCATCATCATAAGGTGAAACACCTCATATCATTGTTAGTGAAATTTAATGTTTAAACAGTCAAGATAACGTAGTAGTTCTTGAATCATAGAGTATTTAAAAAATGAATGTATCAACTAATCTCAATTTCCATTCGAACTTCGAAACCATAAAACATTACTTCATATCCATTCCAATCTCCTATAATGGATTTAATAGAGAAATTCATATTTAATAAGTACATGCAAGGAGGGACTTTACATCCTCCCCCACTAGCCTTTGACTTCCTCTTAGAAGTCACACAACTATAATGTTCATTCCAAGATAGACCTTGTCTAAAATTATACCAAGATTTACTTCTATAGTTCACATACATACTTATGGATGATAACATAATTACTTAATTATCTTTACTAAAAGCAAGTTCAACACATGCTTTGACGTGGTTACATTTTTTAGGGTCAAACACTTCTTAAAACATACAGGTCACATATAAACAACATTCTAATCTAGTATAAAATACTTATAGAGTCTCTAATAATAATAATATCATAAGATATTATGAATTCCACATGTCCACCCATTAGGGTAACGGTTGTATGAGCCTCACTTAAATGAGGTTTCTTATAATGCAACTTAGATCTTTATTAAGGTTAAACACCTTTACTTTCGAGTTTCCATGACATACTAATTCTTTGATAGGACAGTAAACAAGTCCATCACTATAGATGCACCTTTTTCATCTAGAAGTCCATTAGGTTAACTCATACCTTTCATCAGTTTTATATTGGCATGCAATCCATTACTCATAATAGTCCATAGATAACATTAGTCCTATTCTTGAAGTCCTTGGAGAGGGTGGGGCCCAAATGCTTTCACTAATAACCCCATACCTTATTGTTATACATCCACTTAATTTTTAGGGATCTCTTTGGTAGGCCCATCATATGTCACTTTTCAAACAAAATTTAGAAGAAACTACCTCAAAATTTAAATTCAACATCAAGGATGAAACATCCAATGCAAAAGTTTGAAACAAAAGAAACAAAGAGTGGCCACAATAGTAAAATTTTAATCAAGAAATAAAGACATTACTTAGAGGAAAAATAGAATCATCAATAATAAAGTTGGCTAAATAGCCCCACATCACATTATTAACAAAAAGGAAGAACATTAAAATACCAACATTTGAAATTAGACAAATAAGGAAATCAATCCAATTACTAACAAAATTTAAAATTACTGACATAATGTGGTCGTACCAGGGTCACTAAGGGAAATGAGAAATCTTAAGTTTTCCAAATAGATTATAGGGATCTTGAATTGAAATAAGATGGCAGTCTAAAGACCTTATTGCTCAAATTGTGATTGATCCCACATATTAACTACATACCTATCTTTATCGACATCGCCCTATAATTACAATTTGTTGTACTAAGGGGTTTTCCCTAATTAGAACTCACTCAAAAGTGCAAATGCGAGGATACTCAAATGAGTCCCCTTCCATCCTCTTGTTGTTATGTTGGTTTATTTTTGAAGAATCTAAACATATGGGGACCTTAGTGTTAGTAGAGTTGTACCCTAAGTTGCAATTACAAAACTAAATCTCTTATTCTCAATTCACTACAATTACATATTAGGGCACCTACCCATAATCTTTCTTAGGTCAAATTCACCACAATATACCAGTTTGAAGTTGTGTTATCAATCTCTCCAAATTTGGTATGATCTTGTATACATACATACATACATACATACATATATATCACTATCCTATTTATTTCATTGTTTACACAAGTTCTAATTATCATTTGAGAATGCACTAAATGCTACTATTCTTATCAATAATTCCATATTTCATGTCTCCTAGTCATAAATGACTTATGATTTCTTCCTTAGGTTGTAGGTTTAAAACTAGGTAGGTATAGAACCATTATTAGGATGTTGTCAATGTTTACTTATTCACTCTTACAACTATCTCCTTATTGGAGGTATATGTCATCATCATTGTTCTTATCATATCTTATGGCTTATAATTCCTCCATTCACTTAATTATGAAACTTGAACCTTTAGTTTGTATTAGGTTGATGATCTCATCGTAACCTTACTTTCTCTAAATTGTAGGGTTAAAATTGATCCAATATTTTCACTACCAGAGTCTATGAGCATACATAATAGTTTATGATAGTTTATTACTCATGCTTACATAATAAGCTTTTTAACATAGGTAGACTCACATAACCCCAACTCAGAAGTTTGTGTTTCCTATCTTATCGGTTCAATACTATATGTTACATACTTCTCACCATTTAATTTTATTCTTACCACCATATTTAGATAGATTCATCCCCTGATTAGGGTTCCATTCCTCATAGTAGACTAAGATACTCTCTTTCTTTGTGTGTTCCTAGCTATCTCATTTGTTGCATAGCTTATTGCATTAGTAATCCTATCATTTGAGATTTCCAAAGGTTACATGTAGATTTCAATTAAGCTCTTTCTTAATTTCCAAGGATTACTTGACCAATACATTTTAACATTGTAATGGGTTAGAGGTACCTAAAAGCTTGATAACCTAGTATAATTTTCAAGTGTTACCTTCCTATTTACTGACCAACCATTTATCTATTCAATATTTTGACCTGAAGGTACAAAATTAGATTATGAAGATTGTAGGTTTCCTTTACTTATGTTGTAATGTCTAAATCAATACTAGTCTACTTGATCACTTCCATACATGATATGAACTAAAATTCTTCCATGAGTGATCAGGTTAGACAAAATTTGACTTCTACTAAAGATGATGTGAAACACTTTCTCTCTGATTACTAGGTTATTTACTTGTTTCCACTCACATGATTGAAATATGTTTTAGGTTATTAATTTAGTTTTTTCCTCAAGGTGATCATGTTCAATAAAATTTTGAATTCTTTATGAGATTGTAATATACCTTTATATAAATATAAAATTCTTGCATCAAATCAGTTGTTTATCAAGTCCTTAAGACTAGTTTATCTAATATTGGTTGACCATTTTCAATTGTTAATATCTATTTTAGGTTTTTCTTAGGTTTACTCTTTAGTGTCATTATTTAGAAAGACTACATTATCTTCTTAAAATTTTGCACAAAGAAATCCGTACTTTGTATAATAAAATTTAAATGTCCACACTTAACATGAACCCATTATTGCCCAAGTTTCACAAAACTAGGCTCTAATACCAGAATGTCATGCCCAAAAAAATGGGACAAAAATACACCAACGAATTTTATTTTTTTAAAGATTAATAATCCACTATGATAATACATGCTATAATAATTAGGTTATGGAAAGTTGACAAAGGATTAAAGTGAGTTTTGAATACATATCATAAATATGTAGAGTTAGTATTCCAACATAATGCACATGTTTGAAACCCTAAGTCCTAGTGTTACAGGAACACTTATCTTAGGTTGATGAGTCAATCGATTTATATTTAGGTTCAATTTACAAAGGTATGACTTCCAATTTAAATTAAATTTCAAGGTTTCCAAGCTCATAAGTCAACTATGATGCTATCCCTTTTAGCATTATACTAGATCAATCTCTAAGGAAATCTAATTTTGCATCTAAAGGTTAATATATCATAACATACTAAAATTGAATTCTAGATATTATCATAACCTATTTTAAACTAATTAAATACATTAAAAATCTACCTATAAGATATTCACAACATTTAATTTATTTTCCATTAATCATATTATTAACTTAAGCACTCTAAGCTAAATTATTACTATTCGATAAATGTTGCCCTACTAAAGTATCTATATCAAGTTCATAAAACTATAATCCAACACTGTGAGGCCTCGCCCCGACCCTTTGTAGCCTTAGTTGTTACTTTATCATTTTGATACTCATGACTCGAGATGTCAAGACATTATCAGATACTTGAACATATCATATTATTTCATGTTGTGTGATGTTATTTTCAGATATTTGATGTTCATCATTTAATGTTTTATGTATATGTATGTTGATGAATTAAGGTAGGATTAACATTTTGGTGTAAGATATTTTAAATGGTTAAGAATTGAATAGGATGAGAGGAACCCTAATTTTGTGATAGATGGATGTTTTAATTTATGTGATTCCTGATATGTATATATACATATGTACATGTGATTTTCGAGACTATTGATGTGTGCAATGAGTGTGTAGATATTTTAGTCGAGGAAATCGACAGAGAAACATAACTGATCACGATGTGCTAATTTTGGAAACCTTGTTGTTCATAATTCAAGTATTTTAACTGTGAGATGTATGTATTTTTTCCTATGATCAGTGACTGTTAATGTTCATAACTATGTTCTTTTAGTGTCACTTGACACTCATGAATTTGATTATGTTCTTCAGTGTGCTTATTAGGGTTAACTGTGTAACCTTTGGACCTAAGTTAGATTAGGTTAGTGCCTTTTGCTGATTTGGCTCTTAATCGAGTTTAGTCATCCCTAATCCAAATTAGTGCTTAATCTACATTTTAGAGTTGTTAGTTGGTCCTAATTATTTCCTAGCTTTTGTTTGGTTCTAAACCCTTTTCTAAGGCTCCAAAACATGAAATAATTATACTCAAGGGGTATGGGTTTGGGTTGGGGGTCTTTTCCAACCCCTAAGCCCCTTTTATTGACTTTTGAGATCACTCAAAAAGTCTCTTTTTGCCTTTGTGCAAAAATTGACTATGGCTACCATGAGTTGTATCACCTCAACTCCACTTAGTGATTAACCATAGTGTGGGTGGAGTTAGGAGCTTCTAGATTTGTAAATGGGTGAGAGAAGTTATTGCTCCTTTTGGTGGGTGAGTTTGAGGCTTATTTAGAGGCCCTTCTTGGAATAGTTTAGGTTGTTACCCAATCTCTACATTTTGGAAAAGAGTCTTGGAAGATTGAAGCAAGGAAGGGAAAAGCTCTACTCAAACTTGTTCATTTTCCATTACCTCTTTGTGAAGGTAGGAATTCTCATCTCGCTTATTCAGATTTTCATGTTTGTTTCATGCTTATGCTACTTTGTTGTTGTTTGAATGCTTGTATGTTTGTGGGTATGTTGGGAAGGTTTGAAAACCATGCTTTTTCAATATTTTCCTTTCATGTTTATGTTTGAATTTTGAGATGCTCTTGCATGGGTGTTTTGGTATTACTCACCCTTGGATAGGGCAAAAGTGACCAATTTTGGGAAAGGTCTTTTTAGTTGGACTCCAACCAGTGTAGAGTCTCTTCTCAGGATGAGAAGAGGGAGAGAGGGTAGGGTGCTATGGGACCCTACCTATCAGCACAAACCTCGTATGATTTTGGTATGTTAAAATGGAAAAATAGAAGTTCTTGGTTTATAGTCCCGATTGGGCATCTATTTTGGTGTTGTGCCTGACTTCTCCTATTGGAAGAATCCACCTTTCCCTAGTGTTGATTCATTGTGAATCCTATTGTGAAAACCTTGTATGAATATGTATGTTTGATTGTCTCTTGTTCATTCTTGTTGTCACCTGATCAACTTTTGCTCCCTCCACGGTCCTTAGAAATGTGTTGCAGAAATTGGTATGGAACCCTTGATG